>CM062296.1:591169813-591747313 GCA_031216915.1 Pictodentalium vernedei | reverse complement strand
TTCTGTGCATCAATTGGTAGCTTCATCTTGTTAATTGTGATCGGGCATGGGGTAGCTGTACCATGTCTTTCCCTTCATCTCCAACAAACTTTACATGTATATGTTTATACTCCACATTGTACGATTCCACGACATGAAATGCCTTTGATTTGATATCTTTTTGCGGTATGGCTCCCTGGGCTCTGTCGAGAGTAGCAGGGGTGACAAACTTTTATTTGTAGCTTCTATAGGGGTTACCTATTGTTGATCTTACTGTAAGATCTTCTTGAACGACTAACATTTGTCATTCTTTGGCCAGATTTTCTCTGGTATGTTACATGTATATTCTGTTGGGTACAAAATGGTGCATTCATTGTTCTTCCTGTGGGAGCTTTATATCCAGATCGGCGAGCCTTACCCGATGTTGTGACTGCTTGCTTGTGTTTATCCTACTTTTTATTCATTTTTCTTTTCGGAATGCCCAAACGGCGTAATGATTTGACAGATGGTCTTTCAGAATTATTTCAACCGTCCAATGCCAAAATGCCCAGTATTCTTAGGGTTCACGCTTCGAGTACCACCACTCATGACAATACTGGACATCCAGGGCTGTCTGTTCGTGCTCCAGGGGACATCATTGACAGTCCTATTGCATCCACCTCCACTGCTGTTCCAGACAGTAGGCCTAGGCCACCTTCCCAGAATGCTAAAAGACGCAAGAATAAATCTGGGCATGGTCATTCTTCTGCACAGATAAGATCCGGAAATAGTAGGGCTGATAGGGTTAGTCCCCCCAGTCCAACAGATATTAATGTTGCCCGTAACTCTATGGTCGTTTCACGTCAGCAGGAGTTTGTACCAAGCTTTGATTCACCTTTTCCCCTAGCAGTGGTTATAGCTCCATACAGTTGTGACTCTCGGGGCAGTGCGCGGGGGGGGGGGGGGGGGGGGGGGGGGGGGGGGGGGGGGGGGGGGGGGGGGCTAACCCTATTTTTGTGCACAGTCATTTGAAGATAGCTTCTCCACTAACATTCCTGTTACAAGTATACCAAATCTGGGACATACCACCGTTCATTCTTCTGCGAACTTTTTACCATCGGTTGGATCACCAATGTCTCATGATTCTGAGTTATTAACAGTACGTTTACCGCGTCGCATTGTGCAACAGTTACAGGTTAATCATGGACAGGATATACAGACTGTTTCTGAAGCAGTTACTGCAGCATTACAGACTACAGGGTCTTCCACCATTCCTGCTTCCAGTGCCAGTATGATGCCAGTTGGTCCTTCCCGATTCGACCCGGTACGGGATTCATCGTTCCGGGGGGCCGATCCATTGTCCAATGGGGATGTGATGTCATTCAATCCATTTCGTCAGTCCATTGTTACTCAGCCGAATAGTGGGCAAGGTAATGATCATATATTTTCTTCAGTTCCGTTAGCACATCATGTCAGTCCAAAATTGAAATCTCAAATATGGGCCAATGAATATGTTCATTTGGCAGCCTTTCTTCCACAGCAAGAGCATGTAGCTACTTATTCCATGGCGATGCAGAGTGGTGACTAAGGTCCTTCTTTGGTTTTTGTTCCCAAACCTCTGAAATCTATTACCAACTTGGCTCAATGGTTTCATGCTTTTGAGATTTTTTGTTCAGTTTACGTAGAGAAATTTCCACATCAGATTCAAGCTCTTCTTAAATACCAGTCCAATATTCGTCATATGTCATCAATTGGCTATGACTGGATTTTTTATGATCGGGAATTTCGAACACTTCGGCAAACTAATCTTTCTCTCCACTGGAATAGTCTCCATTGGGAGTTATATCTCAAAGCCATGCCCTCTACCAGGACTTCAGTCAGTTATCAAAGTCAAAACCAGATTCGTCCCAGGGTCAACTCTTTCAAAGGTAGGCAGTCACAGCAAGGGCGTTCAGGTATTCCTAATGGATTTTGTTATATGTTTCATTCTGGTCGATCCCGCCAGGGCAAATGTGGTTTTTCACACCTCTGTTACCGTTGTCAACAGGATCATTGTGATGCGAAGTGTTTAGAAGGTCTGGGTAATTCGAGGCAGAATTTTTCGTGTGGGCAGAAATACCAATCACCCCACAGAACTGGTCTTTCCAGGAGGGGTTTCACCAGGGAATTTTCAGTACCATAGTAACGCCAGTGCGAGTAAAAGTTCTAAGTAAACTGTTACAGGGTTTTGATACATCTGCTGGTGCCACTCTTATTGACGCATTCCAGCATGGCTTTCGAATTGGTGTGGGGACACCTGTTGATCATGGGGAATCTGACAATCTCCACTCCGCTCGTACTTTCCCGGCCATTGTTCAGAAGAAAATCGATAAGGAAATTAAAATGGGCAGACACGAGGGCCCCTTTTCCGAACCGCCTTTTTGTCCTGTTATTATATCACCGATCGGTGTTGTTCCTAAAAAAGCTCTAGGAGAATACCGTATGATTCATCACCTGTCTTTTCCATATGGCGCATTGGTTAATGATAGTATCCGCAAAGAAAAATCGGTAGTTCATTATCAATCTATTGATGATGCAATTTGGGTTGTTTGTCAACTGGGGAAGGGTTGCTATATGGCGAAGACAGATTTTGAGTCTGCATTTCGTTTAATACCCGTTCATCCTGCTGATCAACCGCTCCTCGGTTTTAAATGGAATAAGATGTATTACTTTGATCGATGCCTTCCTATGGGTTGTGCCTCCTCTTGTAAAATTTATGAGAGTTTTAGCTTCGCGTTGCAGTGGGTGGCCGAACGGAAGTACTCTGTGCATCAGGTGCTGCATGTATTGGATGACTTTTTCTTTGTTGCAACAAGTTTTGCAACCTGCCAATTTTATCTACATCAGTTTTTGAAGATGTGCAATGAGCTAGGAGTCCCTATCGCTAGTGAGAAGACCTTTGAACCTGCATCCTGTTTAACATTTTGGGGTATTGAGTTAGATTCTGTTGCAATGGTTGCCTGTTTGCCATCTGATAAATTGCTTAAATCACTTCATCTCCATTGCCCGCATGGGGGCACGATGACGCCGTGTACTAAGGCGTACTGCACGTCGATGGTACGCATTTGTTCAACCAATCTAACCCTGCCTGTGCGGCAGTGCGGAGTTAGGATGTTGGGGAGCTGGCAGCTGCTCGTCGTTGCTCGGTGGATCTCTCCGGGTACTCCGGCTTCCTCCACCCGTAAAACTGTCACGGTCAGGATTAGCCAATGTGCATACATATGTGACCTTAAACATCAATAAATAATAAATAAGTTGCTTAAATGTCGATCATTAATTACGGCTATGATCGGTCGGAAAAGGGCTTCATTGCAAGAACTGCAGTCTATCATCGGCCTGCTTAATTTTGCTTGTTCTGTGGTTGTGCCAGGTCGGGTGTTTTTACGACGTATGCTTAAACTTACTATTGGTTTATCCCGGCCTCATCATAGAGTTCGTGTTTCTGAGCAGGTACGGCAGGATCTTCGCTTGTGGTTGTTGTTTCTTGATAGTTTCAATGGTAAATCTGTCTGTTTTGTGCTGCAGTGGGCTGATAATGAGCAACTTACCTTTCACACAGATGCTGCCGGTAGCTTCGGTTTATGTGGTATTTTCGGGACTGAATGGTTTTATGGTGCTTGGTCTGAGGTTGATAAACTTAAATATTACAACATTGCTGTTCTTGAGCTGTATCCCATAGTTTTGTCATTACATTTGTTTGGGTCCCGGTTCTGTGATCAACGCATTCTTTTTTATTGTGACAATTCGGTAGTGGTTCATTGCATTAACACTCAAACCTCCCGTGATTCAGTTCTCCTGCAACTTTTACGTCGAGTTGTTTTAATCTGTCTGAAATATAACATTTTTTTTAAAGCTCAGAACGTTCCTGGCAAATCTAACAAATTAGCAGATGCTCTTTCTCGGTTACAGGTCCAGGAGTTCAAGAGACTTGCACCTTCTTATCAGCAGCATCCTGTTCCCATTCCACACCACTTCAGCTTAACAGCCTTGTTGAGACCCTTGGGACATTAATGGACAATGCGCTAGCACCATCAACTAGTCGGTTTTACCAACTCTCTTTCCATCGTTTTGCACGTTTTTGTGCAGAATTCCGCTTGCGCAGTTCGCTGCCCATTACTGTTGATAGATTATGTTTGTTTATTGCCCATATGTATGTTGGATATTCCTCAAAATATATCGTCTCTTTGCTTTCTGGCCTCTCGTACATTCATAAAGTTCATCATTTGTGTGATCCATCAGATAATTTTGTGGTCAAGAAATTGCTTGCGGGTATCAAACGTCTACGACCCTCTGTGGATGTTAGGCTTCCCATAACATTGCCTGTTTTAGGCAAGCTCATTACTACTCTCTCCATCTGTTCTGCGAGTGATTACCAATGCAAATTATTCCAGTCACTTTTTTCCTTATCCTTTTTCGCCTTTGTGAGGATTGGGGAGTTCTGTCCACTCCGGTCACAAGATAAAGATAAAGTTCTGCAATTATCTGATGTCCACTGTCATTCTGAGGGTCATTCGGCGGGCTTCTTACTCATCTTTCGACATTTTAAACACAATTTGGGTTGTACACCCCACTACGTCAGGGTCACACCGCAGTCTGATCCTTCTGTCTGTCCTGTTGCATTCTTGAAGATTTTCTTGCGTTGAGGGGTCCAACGTATGGTCCCCTTTTCGCTTATCATGATGGATCACCTATTTTATGTCATACATTCAATGCTGTTTTGCAACGAGGCTTAAATGTATGTCAGTTGGACACATCTGCCTTCCATATTCGCGCTGCCACTTGGGCAGCCAGTAGGGGTTTTACTGATTCTCAAATCAGGATAATGGGCAGATGGAAGTCGAATGTATTTCGCAGTTACATCTGCAGCTCTCCTCTGACGTGATCTCTTTCTTCAAGCCAGGAGTATTGGCACTGGAAGTGGAGGTGGTGACCTCTTCTATTTCAATTTTTCCCCCTCAGTTTCTGCGGGGGCAGCAATTGGGGTTCCATATGATATAGGCATCCATTGGAATTTGTACCAGTCTGCATTAACTTAGTTCCGTTACGTCAACACTACTGGGGCAGGGTTGCTCATACTGTCTACAGTAGGTCTAGTGTTGATGGTAGTTAGCATGTCTATGTCCATGGTGCTATCCCTTCTGCAGACATTGGTTCTCATGGATTGTTCAACCCTTTGGTTGTTATGGGACATTAATACTATTATATACATTGTCTTGTTGCTTCCAGGGATTCTGGGGCATTCCTGGCTGCTTGTGTATTGGTCAGCGCGGGAGCGTTGTCCAGTTATATTGTACATAGCAAATTCTTATGCACTCCTGACGTCGCGGGGGCGAAGTCATTACACTCTTTCATTTTATGTTTATGTTATTTTTTGTTCATCATGGCCGTTATTCATTATTCGTTCCTTGCTAGCATAGGGTTGTGCTACGGTGGCGAATTATTGTTGCCTGCCTGTGGCTTTTCATGAGCTTTGGCTACACGTACTGTGTAAGACTTGTCATTCATATAAATGATCAGGTTTGACTGATATTTCAGTTGATGCTCTTCTTGCAGTGTGGGGACTCTGTTCTTTCCATTTTTGTGCTTTGCTTATTTCATTCATGTACTTGTCTCCTTATATTTTGCGAGTTTTTGTCAGGGGAGTTTCTCGTCTTAAATTCCTACTCCTTTTTGTTTCCAATTTTCCTTCCTTCCCTGCTGTTTTGTGGGCGGACTGCATCCCTCAACACGGATGCCACAGGTGGGTCTGGTTAAGAGGTGCATTTTGGGCGTCTTTTCATACCGCCCACAATGTAAGGAACATTTTCCAAAATGAAACTTCCCATAGAGCAGTAATTATAATTATTCTACTACTCCTTTATTGGCTACACTGTACTTATGATACATATATCAAACAATAAAATCTACATTAGTAATTTACAGTGTAGTCCTAAAACACATACATTAGTTCTTATTAATTGCTCATTGTAAGTTTGGTTTTCCAATCCATGATGGCTGCATAAAAAATTTTCTAAAAATTTTTTAAATTTAATTTTTCGATTTCGATTTTGATTGTTGTTTATTATGTATCTTCATCATATTTTTATTGTGGAGTTTGTGGGAGTACGATTGCCTTACTTTTGATTTAGTCATGAAAGCTTATTGTTCAAAATGCAAGGCGAGGAAGTCTTCCTCAGATTTACATGCATGTTGCCTTGCCTAGGCCTGTAGTCGATGTACTCCAGAAAATTCTTGTCCTATATGTGTCAATTGGGATGACAAACGGAAGCGGGTGTCACGACGGTACATTTTAGCGGTGAGAGGCCTATGCCGGTGCTCTCACTGCAAGGTAATTCAAGTTTTTCAGTTTCTTTTTCAGAGGAACAAGAATACGGTGATGGTATTGTGACACCCACCAAAATTGTGCTACCGTAGTCACGCTCGGATGAGCGAACAGAGCTAGCTGCTAAGATGCTCATGAATATTAGGCAAGGGATAAGGCCACTGGACGGTGGTCTTAATCCCTTGCCGGCAGCTAGCTCGACCAGTGAAGCGGTTACTCCGTCCATGGAGCTGTAACACCGGGTTTGTCCGTTGCAGTTGAAGGAAGCGTAGTGGGTAGAGCAAGCACCTTAAAAACAAAAGCTCACCCAGTGATGACGGAACTAGGGAGGAAGCCAGCAAGTTTTTTATCGGGAGGCTCAGCAGGTCTGAAAAGACAGCGAGCGAGAGAGGTCCTTCTCTAACCCAGCAACATCTGAGGCCATATGTTGTTATGAGAAACCTGCACGGGCCAGAGCATGCGTCCACACCTGCCGCTCGGGATGCTCCATCTAGTCTGCAGCCTACCTCGGCTACAGTCACAGCTTCTTCCGCTATGATCACTAAGCACACATGACTGCATCCTAGCTACCCGACTTTGGATATCCAGCCAGCTGCATGAAGAAGAAGCCACTCTTTGCCCGTGAAGTCGGACCATCTGGTAGCTAGGGAATCAAGGCTTCGATCATTGGGACGTTTGGAGAAGTGATTCATCTCCGGAACGCCGTCCCAGGAGCAGCAAGTGGCTAAGAAACAGAAAACCGCTGCTCCTCAAGCCTCGATGACAGACTTGCTGTCACAGATTGCGCAGCTGATCGCTGCATCCCAGCAAGTGTGGGAGCAGCCTCCCTCAGCCTCAGAAAGTGAGCTGTCGGACAGTGCTGGGTCGGTCTAGTCGTCTATTCACGCAGATGCAATGGACCGGGATTCTCAGCTGATTCATTCGGATGGTGAAAGGGATTAGGACGAGGATTACCCTTCCCCTTCGGAACAACATATGGTTGTGATGGATTTTATCCATCAATACTATCCTGAGTTTGTTCTATCGAATCAGCAAGCTGTGACAACAAGGGCGAAACCGATGGTGTCTCTAGATGCAGACTTTATACGGAGGAAGGAAGAAGTTCTTTCTTTCCCTGTTCAGTCTTGGCAGGTGTTGCAGGCCTTCGGTCATGTAGACGATGCCATATTTAACCTCTCAAGTGCGAGGAAAAGAGGAGGTTTTTTGTCAACATCTTCCATAAGCAGACCGGGTAAGTGAAGACATTCCAAATCAAAAAGGAACTCCTCACGAGGGTACAAGAAACCCTCATACAATTACTCTGGAGGTCGTCAATACAGCGACTTGGGAAAGGGGCATAAGTCTGATCGGGACTATCGATCAGATGCCCCTAAACCGACGGGGCGAGGATTTTCGTGGGGAGGACATAGTTTCTCCTCCCGTAAGCCTTGCAAGTCCTACAGGTGATGGTCAAGACCTCTATTGCTTGCCAGTTGGTGGAAGGTTATCAAACTTCATGAGAAACTGGATGTCAGTCACGGAAGATCAGTGGGTGAGAAGTGTAGTCTCTGACAGCCTTCGGCTATCATTCCGAACGAAACCTCCACTAACAAGATGTCTGCGTTGGACAAATCTTTTGGCGGATCCTTTCAAAAGAGAGTCTCTCCTAGCGGAGGTAGCTCACTGTGAAGAATTTGTATATGTCACGTGTCAAATGGGCATTAATATACAATCCTCGGACACTTTTAAATGAGTATAAAGAGTCTCATTCTCTGGACTATCTATATATATTGGTTTTCCTTCACCGAATTAGCATAACAGGTTATACTGGCATTAAATGGAGAATTATATATTATGTCATACTCAATTACATTGTTGGTGTTATGCTTTTCTCATTTCTCGTAAAAGAGAAAGACATATATAATTCCTATCTCCTCCTATCCTCTGTGGGAGCTATCCTTTACTGAAGTAATTGAGAGATTGGATTTTCCTTTAAGTCCTAAACCCTCCGGCGTTTTTACGATTCAGCTAGTCTGGGCCATTGGTTGTCATATAAAAATATGATAAATTTTAAGTAATTTGTATATTTTTTATACTTACCAATGGCCCAGATGGGTATGGGCCTCCCATGAGTGGGCACTCATACCTCCCCTCTGTTTATAACATCTAACAGGCAATCTGTCAAAAGAATGATGGCTGGCACCAATTTCGGTACCTTCCTGGATACTGTGCATGCGCAGATCTAAAAAGTATGGAGGACCAGATAAGACTTGATTTTTTCGGTTTTGCATGCAAATTTTGGGGATTGGGGGGCAAAATTTGTGTTTGGCCCTGGATTAATTTGAGTTAGCACCAGCTAGTCTGGGCCATTCGTAAATATAAAAAATATACAAATTACTTAAAATTTATCATTTCCTTGAAAACATCATCAGGTTTTATCGTTGTCGGAACTGATTCAAAATAGTGTGGTATAACTCTCCCTAGAATATTGTGCAGCACTAGTGTATTAACTCTTAAGTCTTTCCCTACCAGTGACGGCAATAGTCATTCCAGTTCATATTCCACCCTGTGGTATAAACCAAGCAAAAGAATTTTCTGATGCAAAGGGATGAGTAATTTTAAATCTATTCAGGCAGTGGATTCGAATTTTAATCTTGCTCACGCCTTAACTTTCATACTTTCCTTTCACGTACAAGACTAGACAAACCAAGATTTTCCAAACAGGGGGGGGGGGGGGGGGGTATATTTTGATCATAGAGTGCACATGCCAAAGTCATCTGGCGTTAGTTCTCAATGCACCAGTTCTCAAGGCACCAGCAATGTTAGGGGCATGTGGGGGGGGGGGGGGTGTCCCTCCCAAAATTTGTTTGATTTTTGGGGCCATAAGCAAACTGATTTTTTTAGTTTGTAAAATTTGGAAAGTATGTGGGGGTGGGAAGGGGGGGGGGGGCACCCGGAATCTGCCACTGTAGACAGACTTCCCCATTCAAGGGATGTTGTAGTCAGTGAAAGAAATGCACATCTAAATGTAATAAATTTGTTGCAACAAGAAATTTGATATATTAATAAGTGTAACTCTTAATGTGAAATCATCAGATGACTGTTCATTCTTTCATGCATCCTTGATCCATCATTAGTGACGTGGTTGCGTGATATCTATAAACTACGTACTGCACTTTTAAATCTGAACGGGAATGCCTGTATGTCATGGAATAAGATTACAGTTAGAACAATGTGTCGGTATGTTGAGATGTCGAACTTTCTGATAGTATAATATCCAACATACTGCATTGTTGGGGGTAAGAGTCTTCATTTCAACATACCGACAGGTTAGCACTCTAGAGGCTATGCAAATTATCTACAATATGGTCAGCTGATCTGATTTCATGAAATTCCATGTCCATTATTCCTTTCGGTTTGCATTGAGTTATCATTATCAGAGAGTATTCACTGAATTCTGAGAATTCCCATTACTTTGAAAAGCAATAAAACACAGTCATGCACGTATATAAGCGTATTTTGGATTTTTAGTTTTCATTCCTTTCAAATTTTCGATTGACACTTTGTATGACATGTACCTGCAACAAACTTTTTATTAATATTAATTTAACACTTTCCCTGCTGCTCTGGGATTCTCAACATTAACCCTTTACCTAACATGAAAAGCAGACGACACTTGCAAAAATAATTCTTGAATAACTAATTTTTTTCCTTTTTTGTCTCAAAAACATAGGTTATGACCCCTCGTTGGAACGAGCTCGACGAGCTCGTTCCAACAAGGGGTCATAACCTATGTTTTTGAGACAAAAAATGAAAAACATAATGAAAATTAATTGGCGATTTTTGAGAATAGCACTGGCTGGTTTTGGCTGTTAGGTTAGGTAAAGGGTCAAGGGAGCATGAAGCAAATGAATACTTTTCTCTTACCTTGACACCAAGGCGCTTTGCAGGCGTCACAGTCTGTTCTTTTTCAAGAAGAGATTTGTACTCTTCAGCGTGATGATTTTGTATGTGGCGACGTAGTTTGGAGGTATTGTAACTGTTAGGCAGTTATACAGTGCTCTGATTATAATTAGCGTCATGCCAGTTCTTTCTCATTCTGACACGGACATATCATTGGAAGACAAATGGGGTGGTCATGCGAATCATCAGAGAGACAAGTGTGAATCAACATGGATTCGCATAGTGGCAGTGTGTGCGAATCTTTACGCAAATCAATTCATGGATTCACATGGAATTTTAACCCCGGTTTACGCTACTACTCTTATCTCTAACTCACCAAGTTATTCTATAACTTCTTCCATCGCCAATGGTGTGGGTACTTAATGTATTGCTTTCAACACCAAGAACTTTATCATTAGAAAAACAACTTGGATTTGCAGCATCTTCTCCTGGATGCAGGTTGTATACATCCCTCCAGATGATGTCTTTGTATTGGGACTCTTCTGGCCAGTTTGCCATTTAATTTGCAGATTCTTCTTTAACCCTTTACCCAACGAAACGGTCAAAAACAGCTATTCTAAAAAATCGCCAATTAATTTTCTTTATTTTTTCAATTTTTGTCTCAAAAATGTAGGTTATGACCCCTCCTTGGAAAGAGCTCGAAGGGTCATAACCTATGTTTTTTTTTTGGAGACAAAAAATAAAAAAAATTAGTTATTCAAGAATTATTTTTGCAAGGGTCGTCTGCTTTTTGTGTTAGGTAAAAGGTTAAGGAGAATTCCCAATAAGGGGGAATATTACTACAATAAAATAGCTACCATAAAAGATTTTCTCTACCTAATGAATCTGTTCATTATTTTTATCCAAGAAAAATAATATAAAAAACACACATCACACAGAAAATGGCCTAGCATTACATACATGACTTTTAGAGTTTGGGCATAGATAACTTTTTTTGCCTGTTGTGGGTGGATGAGGGGGGGGGGGATTGTCCTGACTGCCCCCCTCCCCCTCCCAGCCCCCATAGGTGATGGAGCTGGAACAGTTGGTGATTTTCAGTAGTTGACTAGTATACAGGAGTAATCAAGTTGATTAGTCAAAGCCACTCTGAATTTCCAGCTCTTAAATTTATATCACATCAAAATGTCTTTAGTCACTGTTTTGGGAATTAACTCCCATAAGCAAAAGTTGAAGTTTTTGATCACCGATCACTTAACCAAAGCTACATTTGAGGACTTGAAAATCCTTAAATTTCTATTTGGGCTTTGAATAGCCCTGAAAATTGGAATATTTGCAAGCCTTTATATTGTCCCAATTAGGGCACAATGGGTGAGGGTCACAGGTCCCTTCCAACATACCAAAGTTTGGGCGTATGAGAAAATTTTGAAAATATAGACCCCCAAACTTGTCCTAAGTTTGCATCTGGAGTCTCAGATTGCACCCTGTTCAACATGATTGTGATATTGGGTGGCTTGTGGAGACAGTTGGGGATACTTTTATATGGAAAATTATTCAAATGAACCCATAATTTCCGCACAGTGTTTACCTTCGATAATTTAAAGGCCTGATATTTGTGACACCAGGGTTGGGAAGCATCATGAGAGCTAAATTGACAGGTGTGTATGGTGATAGTTAGCTCCCTTGATAGACCTCACTATGCTACTCCCTTCAGTTTGATTTCTTTCCTACTTTGTGAGATAACAATAGGTGCCTAACGTGAAGTTAAACACCCATGAATAAGCACAAACAACCTTTAACCCGTTATCCAACACATGGGATATCAAAATTTATTGTTTTTAAAAAAAAAAATTATTTCAAATGCTTAATTTATAAATTATGTGGGTAGATGTGGCCAATTCATTAGATAAAGGGGTAAATAAGCAGCCTGTCACGGTCACTGACAGGCTCAACCTTTGACAGGCAACATTCATCAGTACCTGATATAATGACCAGTACAATGTCTGAATATCAGTCTGTTACTTAACAACATGTTAAATTTTTGTAAGTTATACCAACACTGAATTCATTTATTATCATCATTTATTGGAAAGCTCTGTGTAAGATGATAATGAGTGATAATGAGTCAAGATTGATGAATTCAATTAACACACACCTCCATAATATTATAAACTGAAGATGCTATTAGAGATGGGCCAAATACTGTAAATTTTGTTTGCTATTGCATCAATACTGATTTACCACACAGAGGGAATTTTAAAATACCGAGGTTTCGGTTTTGTAAACTATTCCCAACATTAGCTCAAAAATAAAGATCAGACAGCAGAACATTTTCCCAAATGGCTGATAGGAGCCCACGGTCTTTGTCTTTCACAGGCACTCATTCATCACTGGTCATTTGATGTAACAATAAAGCTAAGAGAAAATACCATGGGGTGAGTGTCTCTGTTATTTCCACCATTTTGGCAAATAATTCAGACCTTATTTACTATTACATCGACCTGTCCTATCCTCACGATTCGATAAGTTGAATTTGAACCTTCCAAGTTTCTGACTATTGCAGAAAACTGATCTGTAGCTGGGTAGTATACCAAAAATATCAGTCGATATTGGCATTGGCTTCGGTATGTTGTCAATATTGAATTCTGTACCTATACTGAGGTAAATCATCATAACAATACTAATATCAAAGTTTAAGTTTCAATACCCTCATATCTATATGCGATAGAATTTACCTTTGGTGTTTAGGAAGAAAAAATGGTAAACTGTATTGGATAAGCATTCCCTACATGTATTCTATTTTGTAGTGACTGATAGTATAGCACTTAAAAACATTTCTAGACTTTAACTGGTAGAGTGCTAAATTTTATTTGGCCAACAAAATTTGTTCACATGTCTTTGCCTTGTTACAATTTATAGGAGAGTGCCTGTGGGCACTCTCCTATAAATTGTAACAAGGCAAATCTTAACAGACTAAATAATATCACTTCAAAGATAATATGAAGCACAGCCACTGAATTTTAAGCCTTCAAGTTGCAGTACCTGCACTTTAGAATAAAGCCCAAATATGGGCTTCCAGCACTTTACCAGTTAATGCAGGAATCAAAACCTACATATACTGTCTACAGGTGGTACTCTCCAATAGAGTATGTTGCTTCATAGAGCCATGACTTGTTTTGGTTTTCCTCCTGTTTGGTTCTGTTTTTTGTGGCAAACCGGAAAACTGAGTTGCAAGACCCAGCAAAAACTGACCAAAGGGTTTTACTGTGTTTGTGCATAAACTGAGCAAACTATCTTTTTGGCAGGGAAGTGGACTTGTGGTCCATATGGACTCTCATCACATAGTCTATCGGGCAAATTGGCGAATACGTTGTGTTCTCACTGTCACATTTTCTTTCTTATTTACTCCTCCAACGGACAAGTCAATAAGGGAAAAAATGTGACACTGAGAACACAACATAGATTAGATGAACTTTATTAGTTGGCTAGATCCCCTAGAACCCGTAAGAATGGTTAACTCTTTGCATGCTGCTGAAGGATATTTCCACCCAGGACTGGATTTCACTGGCCATTGAAATAAGTGGAATTTGGACATATTTAATCAAATTTTCACCTGTAAATTGCATAGATTTTTTTCACCATTGATTACTTGAGTTAAATTTGGATGAATTTTTCATCAAATCTAGTCATGGCTGCTTCACAGCAGCCATGACTAGATTTGATGAAAAATACTTGAAAATAATCCGCAGGTTAAGAGTTAAAGGGACCTGCGGCAACCGCATTTTGTCCTTGGGCAAGACACTTCATCTCCATTGCCCGCGTTGGGGCACGATGACGCCGTGTACTAAGGTGTACTGCACGTCGATGGTACGCATGTCTTCAACCAATCTAACCCTGCCTGTGCTGCAGTGCGGAGTTATGATGTTGGGGAGCTGGCAACTGCTTGTCATTGCTCGGTGGTTCTCTCCGGATACTCCGGCTTCCCCCACCCGTAAAACTGTCACGGTCATGATTAGCCATTGTGCATAAATATGTGATCTTAAAACATCAATAAATAAATAAATAAATAAATAAATAAATAAATAAATAAATAAATAAATAAATAAATAAGAGTTAAAGGGAAGTTAGGCTGAACCCAATGGAGATGGAATTTTTTTCAAGGGATTCCAAAAATATTTCCTGATTTTTCAAATAAGCTATAATCAAATTTCTTTTAGTTTGGTATAATACATGAAATGCAATTTCAGCAGAGCAATCGTAAGTCAATCAGATGATTCTCCATGGAATGCATATGAGCGGAAAGACAATGAATAGTATAATTACTGGCCTATGAAGTTTGTCGAATTTTGGTGTTTATATACTTATTTCGGACAGAGAAGTTTGATTAGTGTGAAGTCATGGAATGCTACAGCTTATAATTCATGGTCTATTGTTTACATTTTCGTTTGTGCATCCTATTATTTTGGCTATTTCTCCATGACAGAGTTTAACTCTCTACAGAAAGCAAATGATATCAAGGTGCATTGTTGTCTACTCTCAAAAAGTAAATATTGCAAGTGCAATGGCACACAAAAGTTGGCCTCAAAATTGAAAGACTGAAAGTAAAAAGTCTATCTATTATATTTTTTTTGTACATGTATACATCCATTTGCTCTGTTCTGCAGAAAATAACTCAAATATGTCAACTATTTATTTTTTTCTAAAGCTGCATAAATATAACGGAACACAAACGTCTTGAATATTTTTTTGTTAACTGGTTAAGTGCTTGAAGTCTAAATATGAGCTTTTTTCTGAAGTGCAGGTACCACATCTTAAATGCATCATATGCTGTAGCTGTGCCGCGTGTTATCTGTAATTTGAATTTATTATGCCTCCCGACTTGAAAAGTCGAAGGGGTATCTAGTGGAGACCTCCATCCAACTCCATCCATCTGTCTGTTCGTCCATCCATTCATCCATTCATCCATCTGTCTGTACCAGCATTTTTCCTTGTATCTCAGCCACTGCTACTCTGATTTGAATATTTGGTGTTGTGATAGAGCATCATGGGGGAATGATATTTGATGTTGTGATAGAGCATCATGAGTTTCTTCCACACATTTTTTCCAGAGTTAAGGCCCTTTTTCACTCTTTTGACTCAGAAATGTTTTGGTAGGTCTGGGGTATTGGCCCACGCTTTGGGTTGCCCCTCTTGTTTAGCCTTTGTGGATTTGCCTTGTTTTAATTTATTAATTTTAACAAGGCAAGAACACATGAACAGATTTTTCCAACCAAAATAATATAGCTCTCTGAGTTAACAAATATAAAAAATAAAAGCCAGCCTCCCTCATTGATTCGAAAAATTAATTAAAAATATTAATTGCCACAGAATGAAATGTTTTGTTATTTGAGCTCAGTGAACAGTGTTTTAAACAAAACGGTGCAATATGAGAAAATTTCTTTTCAAATCTTCTTCTTCAGGTCCACCAGTCAAACTTCTTTCATATTTGGTATACAACATCTCTAGGGAGGGGGGGGGGGGGGGGGGGTGGTCAGATTCAAGTTTGTTCAAATCAAGTCCCTGGGTCAATATTTGGGCTCCCCATAGGAGTCCAAATTTTGTCATAGTTCAATATGTGGAATAATCTTTAAAAATCTTCTTCAGATCCACCAGTCAGATTCTTTTGATATTTGGTCTACATCTCTTCTCTAGGGAGGTCAGATTTATGTTTGTTCAAATCGGATCCCTGGGTTGATATTTGGGCTCTTTATTGAAGCCCAAAGTTGAACTTAGTGCAGTATGAGAAAATTTCTTTTAAAATCTTCTTCAGATCCACCAGTCAGAATCTTTGCATATTTGGAATACAACATCTCTAGGGGGGGGGGGGGGGGCAGGGGGGGGCAGGGGGGGGGGGAGGGGGGTTAGACTCAAGTTTGTTCAAATCAAGTCCCTGGGTTAATATTTATGCTTCCTATGGGAGCCCGAATTGTAACATAGTACCATATGAGAGAATTTCTTTAAAAGTCTTCTTTTTCACAGTCAGAATATTTTCATATTTGGTATACAACATCTCTATGGGGTCAGATTCAAGTTTGTTCAAATTGGGCCCTTGGGTTAATATTTGGGCTCTTTATTGGGGTCATTAGCTTAGCTCGGTGCAATGTGAGAAAATTCTTGAAAAATCTTCATCTTTGGATCCACCAGTTAGAATCTTTTCATTTTGGGTGTGTGACATCTCTAGGGGTGTCAGATTCAAGTTTGTTCAAATCGAGTCCCTGGATTAATATTTGGGTTCTGTATGCCGGTCTCTTACTGATACACTCATCTCTTTTGACAGCTTGAGCCAGGTGAGCATTTTAGGCTCACTTGAGCCTCTGGTTTTAACTAATCTATTTTTTCAGATGGCACCCTTTCACAGCCTTTTAGCTCACCTGACTGAAAGTCAGTGTAAGCTTTTGTCATCACTTGGCGTCTGTCGTCCGTTAACTTTCGCGACTCGGTCTTCTCCTTCAAAACCGCTAGCCCAAACCCAAACAAATTTGACATACAATATTTTGGGGGTACCCTCTTTCCAGTTTGTTAAAATGAACTCGGTGCCCCCACTGGGGTGGGCATGATACCCCAAAAGCATCAATTTCTCCTGAAATCTTCTTCTTATGAACCACCAGTCAGAATGCTGTGATATTTGGTATGTAAGCTCCTTTGGTACTCAAGATTCAAGTTTGTTCAAAGAAATTTTCTCGGTCAATATTTGGGCTCGCTATGGGAGGATCCCCATTTTGTGCCGCGCCCCAAATTTTTATTTTCCGAACCGAGAAGCCGATTTGAACCAAATTTGCTATGAGGTCCTAAGTACTTGATTCATGCCAAAAAAAAAATTTTCATGCTGCCATGTGGGAACCTCAGGAGCTAAAAATAGAAAAAAATTCAAACGCCCATATCTCCAAAACTGCTCAGTACTGAAACTTTTTATTTGGTGTGAAGCTTCCTTACGACCAATAGACAGGAATGATGAAAAAAAATCGCTATCGGTTTTGTCCTAAGGTACAGTTTCGGGACTTTGAAAAAATGCTGAGTCAGCATTATTTAACACTGAAGGTAATGGGAAAAATATAAAATAATCTTTTTCTCCCCAACCACTGCTCCAAAAGCTTTCATATTTCACATATAACATCTATGGGAGATTGATTCACATGGTTGTTGAAATTTAACCCCTGGGTCCATATTTGGGCACTCTCCAGGAGCCCAGATGTTCAAATTAGTGCAATATGAGGGATATTCTTTAAAAATCTTCTTCTCCAGATCCAACAGTTAGAATCTATTTTTTATATGGTATACAGCACCCTTAGGGAAGAGAGATTCAGGTTTGTTCAAGCCAAGTCCCTGGGTTCATATTTGGGCTCCCTATGGGAGCCCAAATTGTAACTTTGTTCAATATGAGGAATATTCTTTAAAAATCTCTTTCTTCAGATCCAGCAGTCAGAATCTTTTGATATTTGGTGTATATCATTCTTAGGTTTGTTCAGGGGGCATTTTTTGTGCCCAGTGGGAACCCCAGGAGCAAAAAAATAGAAACAAATTCAATACCCATTTATTCTCAAATCACAGAATACTAAAAAATTATATTTAGTATCCAAAATTATTAGGGTTAACATACACTTTTACTCCCCCGTGGGAATTCCGGGAAGTGCAGCAGTGCTTGTTTACTGTGGTAAACAAGTTCTTTTACACTTGCAAAATAGGACCCAGTCACCAATGCTTGGGGTGGAAGTCCTCTAAAATGGGCAACATGGGTATAAACGATTTACAGAACTTGACTTTATCTCCATGTTGTGGTCACGATTAGCGATTGTGCATAAATATGTGACCTTAAACATCAATGAGTAAGTACACTAACATTTTTTTTGTCTCTGTGGTTCTGATCCCTGATGCCTAAATACCTGCATTCCTTTTGTACAACTTGTTTTCCTTTACCACAGATCAGAGTGCTTTGATATTTGATATGCAACCTCTTTTGGTACCCAAAATTCCAATTTGTCCAATGAAAGTTTCTAGGTCAATATTTGAACTCACTACGGGAAGATCCAAATTTTGTGTCCCACACAAAATTTTTATTTACCGAATTGAGAGGCCAATGTGAAAAACAATCTTCTCCTCACAAACCAATGGCCCAAATTGAAACATATATGGGCCACATCATCTTGGGGGTATTCTGTTTTAGTTTTGTTCAAATGGGGTCTCTGCCCTTTTTGGGTGTGGTCTCATGCCCGAATATAATGAAATTCTTCTCATGAACCACAAGTGGGAATGCTTTGATATTTGGTATGAAACTTCCTCTGGTGTTCAAGATTAAAAGTTGTTCAAAGAAAGTTGATAGGTCCATATCTGGGCTCTCCATGGGATGGCATCACTTTTGAGCTCCCCTGAAAATTTCTATTTCAAGAACCAGTGGAGGTATTTGAACCAAATTTTATATGTGACATTAGTTGACCTTAAGTACTTCATTCATGCCCCCCAAATTTTTTGCGTGGGAACATCTGGCGCTAAAAATAGAAAAAAAATGAAATGTCCAATATTTCCCAAACTGCACGGACTAGAGATTATGTATTTGGTATGAAGATTTCTTCTGAGCAGTTGAAACAATTGGACAAAAAAATTGCTGGCGAATCTGTTATATGGTTCATTCAGATTACATTTTCTCCATACCCATAACTCTTACAGTTTAGGACAACTTGGTCCAGGTGAGCATTTTTAGGCTCTCTTGAGCCTCTAGTTTTTTCATACAGGAGAAAGTCTTAAGCACAGAACTGCGATCTCAAAAAGCAGACAGAGATGTTTTGAGTGATCTCAACTGGGATATGATCCAGTTGAAATTCCCTGTCTGCTTTTTTGTCAGTAACTCTGTAGAATCTGTCCTGTCAAAATATTAACCTTTTTAACACTGGTGGTATCTTCCTTTCCAGTTAAATGGCAGAAATTGAAAGAGTCCATATCCATTATTTGGGGGTAGAGCAATTAATATTAATTGTTCAACCACACACGTTCACTTAGTAGCCATCCTACTTAATGAAATTATGACGTATCGTGTTCCTGGACTGGAAAAGCGGCCTCTCATGTTGAAAGAGTTAAGCAAGAACATTGAATCTGAAATGCTATTCCCCTGTTATTTTCTTCATGCAGTCTTCATTTTGCAGTATTTTGTATTGAAAATCTCGACTAACTGGTGTAAAACAAGCTATTATTTGAAAATAGAATATGTTTTCATTGTTGGAATTCATTTTAAAAACATATCCAAAATCCAGTATAAATATTTCCATTAATCCCTTGAATCCTGCACTCTGTGTAACATGTAACCACAAGCACTGAGAGTGGGAGGGGGTGGTAAAGGGAGGGGTGGTAAGGGGGCAACTGCCTGGGAATGTGGGTGTTTTAAAAGCTGATAGTTGTGGGATGGCTTTTTGTACAGGCCTCTGATGCTGGTTGAGGTGGCAAGAGTACCGAGTTGCATTACTTAGTCTGACCAGGTTCCATTCATATAAAAAAACGCTTGTTTCAGTAATAAATTACCCCAATTGTAAAAAAATAATTGAGCAGATATTGTCAAGAAAATGCAGGGAAGTGGTTTTCGTAGTACTAATTTAAAAGAATTTTCTGGGGCTTGACCCCCCAGAACCCCCGTTTGTTGCTTCATGACTTCAGTGCTCTCAGGTCCTATAATGCCTGTTCTATGCATTGCCCTGAGGCTCATCCTCGCTCTTGGTGGCCCTGCATGTAACCAACTAACCCTGTGCATTTTTACAGTCTTAGTCAGTGTATATTTTTAGTTTTCAATGAATAACTTGAAGTGATCATGAAAGAGAATGCTTTTGTGACAATGGTACTGTAATGGTGATATGTTTACCTATGTTACTCTCACCTTTTAAGTAATAGTTAAGGCTTGTATTTTCACCAAATATTAATAATATTAATATTAATTTTCACTCTGTACCTCATTACAAAAAACCCTTTACCTAACGAATTGTCCACATCTGTCCACATAATATGCAAATTGAGCCAAATTCAGCAGTTGAAAACAAAGTGTTAAAAAAAATTCAACTAAACTATATCATATGATCTCTCACTGGAACAATCTCATCAATTTCTTGAAAACTTTGAAAAAATGGTATTTAAAATCATAAATTTTTATATAGTCTACATTGGGTAAAGGGTTAGAAGGGATGGTCAACATTCTTCTAATTTGACAGGTAAGACTCTCTTTGATTTTAAAACTCTTCACCTGAAGTTACCCACAGATGGTACATTCAAAAATATTTCTTGGATAACTGAAAATTTTCATTTTTTAAGTTCTTTCTGTTTGCATTTCAGATCTTCCAGATCATGTTCCTGTGGCATTTTTCATGAAACTTGACATCCCACCAGATTACTCCAGTAAGTTTTCATCTCACCTTATGATCACTCACCGTCCGTTGTGCATCGTCTGATAACATGCTGTTTGCAACTTCTCCTCTAAAACCGCAGAACTGATTTTAGTTAAATTTGAGGTTGTTGTTTGTTCTGACATCGCATTTTGATTTTGTTCAAATCAACTTGCCTGCCTCATAGGGAGAGGGTGGTGGAAAATGCCTCCAAATTATACAAAACTCTTCTTTGAACCGATGGGTAAAATGACTTTATAATTGGCACTGAGCTTCCTTATGACATGTAGAATCAAAACAAACAAAGTTCATGGAGCAATATTTGTCATTGTAATGGGAGGGGCAAGATAGTCAACCCCACCCAAAATCTCTTTTTTCTGAACTGATGAGCCGATTTGAACCAAATTTGGTATGTGGTATTATTGACTCCTAAGTACTTGATTCATGCAAAAAAATATTTTCTCCCATCGCTCTGGGAACCGCAGGAGGTAAAAATAGAATTTTTTTCAAATGTCCATATTTTCCAAACTGCATGGAACAGAGAACTGTTGTTAAATATTCAACGTTGACTGATCTCTTTGAGCAAGTCAGTCTAAAAAGTGGTTTCGGAAGCTGAACCCCTTTGAACTCTTCTATCATCAGGTCTCCTGTGCAGGAGACCTGATGATAGAAGTGTTCAAGAGGAGACACATGGCAGGATTTCGAGAACACCTTGACAGTTAAAAATTTCCAAATCGCTGTGACTGGTTAGCCATTGTGCAGAAATATTTTACCTTAACCACAAATAAATAAATAAATAAATAAATAAATAAATAAATAAATAAATAAATAAATAAATAAATAAGATGTTTTAGTAACATACTTTTGCTTAAGAGGCTTGGAGTCTATTCACTGGAGCCCCTAATACTGCTGGGCCCTGGATTTACTACCTGCTCCCCCCTCCCTCTCGGCACCCCCGATTACTGTTAGATGGAAGGTCAGAGAAAACATGGCTTGTTCAGTTGGGGATTTTACTGCCTATTTCACATTGGGATTGGAGCAGATATTAAACCCTGTATATGGATTTTGTGAAAAACTGAATGGCTTGGAAGGTTCCTGCCTTTTACTGAAACCATTGTTTATGACCATACACAACACTGTAAAAAAATAATTAAGGCCAACCAAAAAAATACCTGAATTTATGGTAGTCTGGGAAAATAAACTAGGGTAGGTAGGTAAGGATTTTTTTTGTTTCATGTAATTTTTTTTTTTTTTTGGCAAAATTGTTCTGCAAGTTTCGAAAAAAAAAATTTAGCTAATGTATAGTGGACAGATATATTTCTTGGTTTACACTGGTGAATGATAAGGTACAGAGGTAAATGTAAATCAGCTAGTTCTTTGATTCTATAAGAGAAGTTTTTTTTAAAATTTTGTGCATTTTGATTTTTCTTTGTAGAGATTTACAAAATGTATGCTCTTTAAACAAGGGTTGCTATTTTATCTCAGTAAAATTATTTGGGCCGGCAGGATTTTTTAGAGTAGATAAGGTTACTCTTTAAACACATGTATATTTTTTCAGCCTGCATGAAAACAAAATCACAAAATTTACTTTCCATAGCACTGGACAGAGTTTACTTATTTATAAGGAAGGAATTAAACTATTTATGATTGACACACAATACTGTGATCTCAACCACAATACTTTTCTTGATTAATCCTACAGCAGTCACCGTGGGCTAATCGTAATCCACGTGTGGGCAGTGATGTCCACATATGTGATTACCTGGTAATAAAAAATCCTCATCAGAAAAATTTTAATTAATGAAGCACCGGGTTGTACCCGGTGCTTCATTAATTAAAGTTTTTATGATTATTCCTTTAATTAGTGTTTGGAAACTAATATTATTACGTCCATGAAAATATAGCCCACCTGTGGAAAGTGAGCAGTCCATGGCAGACATACTGTATTTGCTTGATGGATTTACTATCTGGTTGTGTTGTATTTAGACCTGCGAATCAAGATTTCAGAAATAAAATATTGTGAAATCGATATAGAAACAGGCCTTTTGATTGGTCTAATTTGGGGACACTGCAGACCTTCCAATTGAGCTGTGGTTCAGCCCCATTGTAGAAACCTTTTTGCAATACTGACTGTCGGAAATGGCATTTCCTGGTTTTTCCTGACTGTATTAGTATCTTATTATTGGTAACCCTATAGGGCCTTATGCATTCTCTGATCACTTCAACAGAACATGTGCCCGAATATATAATCTCTGGGTAAGGCCTAAAAAATTAAAAATCTGTTTCTGCTCTTCTACTTTATTTATTTATTTATTTATTTATTTATTTATTTATTTATTACATAGATACATAGATATTTTATTCACCAGAATCCTATCAAATACAAAACTGACAAATGTGTGTAAAACTACAATATGCAATTTATAAAGCACATACACAATCAGAGATAATATTAGTTTTTAGCTCAACTTTGGCGAAGCCAAATTTGAGCTTATGCCATGGCCAGTCGGCCGTCTGTCCGTCTGTCGGTCAGCAATTCAATACGGCTCAGGCTAGAGGCTGTATTTATGAACTGATCTTTACGAAACTTCTTGGGTACCTTTGTTATGACCGTGGGAAGAGAACAAGTGTTTTGGGGTTCGATCCGAAATTCAAGTTGGCCGCTGGCAGCCATTTTGTACAGACTTAGGTGAAATCAGATTTTTGCGCAGAACTTCCATATGAAAGCGCTGATTTGAATAATTTTTTGAATGAATGTTTAGTACCATGGGATACATCACATATAATACGGGTTTTTTTCTCGTACGTAAATTATGCAAATTAGACTAACTTTGATGTATTTAGTGTTACTTTCAGCACTGTAAGTGCAAATGCCAATATGGCCCGGGCTAGAGGCCTTATTTATAAACCGATCTTTACGAAACTTCTTGGGTACCTTTGGTATCACCGTGGGACGAGAACGAGTGTTTTGGGGTGCGGTCCGAAATGCAAAATGGCCGATGGCAGCCATTTTGTACAAAATTAGGTGAAATCAGATTTTTGCACAGAACTTCAATATGAAAGTGCTGATTTGAAAAAATTTTTGTGTGAATGTTTAGTACCATGGGATACATCACATATAATACGGGTTTTTTTCTCGTGCAGAAATTATGCAAATTAGATGAACTTTGATTTTTTCAGTTCTACTTACACACAGTAAGTACACGTGTCAATACGGCTCGGGCTAGAGGCTGTATTTATCAACCGATCTTCACGAAACTTCTTGGGTACATCTGTTATCACCTTGGGATGAGAACAAGTGTTTCTGAGTGTGGTCCAAAATTCAAGATGGCTGCCAGTGGCCATTTTGTACCGAAATTAGATCTAATCAGTTTTTTGTACACAACTTCTATACGGCTCAGGCTAGAGGCCGTATTTATGAACCGATCTTTACGGAACTTCTTGGGTACCTTTGTTATCACCGTGGGATGAGAACGAGTGTTTTTGGGTGTGGTCCGAAATTCAAGATGGCCACCAGCAGCCATTTTGTACCCAAATTAGTGCAATCAGTCTGTTGAACAGAACTTCTGTATGAAAGTTCTGATTCGAATAAATTTTTGTATGAATGTTTAGTAAAATGGAATACATCATATACAATACAGGTTTTTTTCTCATGCAGAAATTATGCAAATTAGATGAATTTTGATTTATTTAGTGCTGCTTATACACTGTAAGTGCATATGTCAATACGCTTGGGCTAGCGGCTGTATTTATCAACCAATCTTCACGAAACTTCTTGGGTACCTTTGTTATCACCTTGGGACGAGAACGAGTTATTCTGAGTGCGGTCCAAAATTCAAGATGACTGCCAGTGGCCATTTTGTACCGAAATTAGGTCCAATCAGTTTTTTGTCACAACTTCTATACAGCTCGTATTTATGAACTGATCTTCACGAAACTTCTTGGGTACCTTTGTTTTCACCTTGGGACAGGAATGAGTGTGTTTTGGGGTGCCTTTGTTATCACTGTGCTATGAGAACAAATATTTTGGGGTTCAGTCAGACCCACGTTGGGACTCGAAGATTTCTTTTCTAGTTTAGCATCTGACTGTCACCCACCTTTACAATACTTTACCTATACATTTGTTACAGGCTACGCTCAGTATTAATGTACAGACCGTTACAATACTTTATATGTACCTTTGTTATCAGGTCATTACCTAGATGTTTGTCATTGCTGTGTCACATACTATACATGTACATGTCTTGACAAGTTGAGCTACATTGTCATTGACACTTTCATTAAAATGTATACTGGCCGGGAAAGGCATAGCCAGATTGGCTGTCTTCCTGCCTTTCCCTACATACTTATGCACAATGGCTAATCGTGACCATGGCAGTTTTATGGGTGGAGGAAGCCGGAGTAGCCGGAGTACCTGGAGAGAACAACCAAGCATTGACGTGCAACTGTCAGCTCCTCAACATTCTAACTCTGTTCAAGCTCAGCTCAAGCAGGGTTACAGTGTTTAAAGACATGTGCATCACTGACATGCAGTACGCCTTAGTACACAGAGTCATCATGCTCCCATGTGGGCAACCAGGATAAAGTGCCTTGCCCAAGGACACAATGTGGGTCATCCCAGACAGGGATCAAACTCGGGACCTCTAGCACAGAAGTCCAACAGTCTACCACTGAGCCGCTGTGCTCCCTACTTCTACTTAAAAACATAAAAATGAAATGGTTTATGTCTGATATTTTACCGAAGTTATTGTCCCTTGAGTGCCACAAGGCAACAAGGCTTTGCAATTCTTTACCATTGCAAATCCTTCTTGCACTCAACTTCAAGGGACGAAATACACCACAACCCATTCTATTCTGTAGATTATTAGGCTTAAAACATAAAACAAACCAAGAACATGAACTTTTGATGGCAAAGAAATAATTACAAAAATAAAATAAAAAACCACCTGCCCACATGCAGGTTTACAAAAAATTGGCCTGAGAAACAGAAGATCTACTTTGTGGGGTCTATACACCTGGAACTTAATTAAGCACCCCCTGTTTTTTTTTGCTGTGGTATTAATAGAAACTGTCATTATTTTCATGCTATCTTTCAGATGGCCAAAAGTTATTGTTTGCGGAAAGAATGGTCTATTAACAAATGAAAGACAATACAATGATGAAAATATGCAGTATTTTAATGGCACTAATTACACATATCTGTCACTAATGTTTTTGATGGAAAAATCTTCTTTCGATAATGGAGATGGGCGGTTTTCAAATTTCAAGTCGGTTCTGATTTTGGTTTCATTCAAAGAGTCTGGTTTTCGGTTTTGGTTTTCATTGTACAAACATAATACATTGTATTTGCATATAAAAAGATGTATTTGGTGCCAGTCAGTGTCACTGGGACTCCATTTCCAGGGCAACACACCTGTGTAATTGCCTATACCGGTACTCTGATTTCTGAGCATTGTATTTGCATAAATTATCTCAAAAGTTTCAAGTTTGAGAAAAACGATTTTTGCCTTGAGTCTGTTGCAAAATTAGCCCCCCCCCCCCCCCCCCCCAAATACCTGTGTTTAGGGTAACCCAACACACCCGAAAATATTAGGCCGACCATAAAAAATTTATCTAATAATATTAAAGTCGCTCATACAGGTCATTGTAACCCTAAATTTCGGTTCAACTTCAACTGTGATTTTGACGCTGGCTTTGATAAATAGATGAACGTTAAAACCACAATGCGTAAGAAGTAATTTTGTCATCTATTTTCGCAGCAAATGTCACGCTCGAACGCAATGCCAATTAGTGCAGCTGTTCTGAAAAAGGGAATCGCGACTCTGAAGTCTGAAAACAATGTTAACATTACGATGTTTCTCTCTTTATTCTGAGCAGTGAACACCTGATTAGAGTTTTTCAACATTGAAGTTGAAAACTGCGACAACAGTTTTCTGTATTTGTTTTGATTTAGGTTTCAGTTTTGATAACAAAACCGAATTAAATTTTTGGTTAACTGCCCCTCTCCACTCGATAAGTATGGTGCTGGAATGGTCCATGATAAAACAATGCCAGTAATTACTGTCAACCGGACACGTGGTGGATACACTCACTTGGTAGTGTTGACAGCCAGAACCCTCCTCCTAATGCTACCAGTGAGTCTTCTGATACGGTCCAGAGGCAACTGCTGCCACTCCTTATTCAATGCAGCTTCCAAATTGGCCAAATTCTGTACAGGTGAATCCTTGCTTGCACACGACGTCCGAGAAAGTCCCAGATGTGTTCTAAGGGATTCAAATCAGGGCTCATTGCAAGTGTTGTAATAGCGTAGTTCTGAAATAATGCTGTCACAGAATGGGAACGATGTGGCTTTGCATTGTTGTCCATGAATACAGAGCGAGTAGCCAACAGATGGTTGTCAAAATGAGGCACAACAACCGGATTGAGAATGTCCTGGATGTACTGATGACCATTGAGATTCCGAAGTACAATCACCATATCAAGTTTACAATCATGAGAGAGGCATCACCAGATCATTACTGATCCTCCACCATAAGGAACAGTGGGTCTGATGTTCCTGAGCAAGCAAGTAGTATTTCTATGACTCCACACTCTCATGTGACGATCTGTGACATGAAGCAGGAATCTACTCTCGTCTGACCTATGGACTCTCCTCCATGTCCTGAGATTCCAATGTCACTGTGCCATCACCACTCCAAACATCGTCTTTGATGCTGATCGAAAAGAGCTGGACCTTCTGGACCTCATACCCAGTGCTTTGAGAGGGTTTCAGACAGTTCTGTTGCACAACTGCCTGTTGGAGAGTCAAAGGCATTTCAAAATCCCACTAGAAGCAAAGTGTTCACACCTAATGAGGCATGCCAAACTCCAATCTTCCCGAGGAAAGGTCTTTCAGGGTTGTCCAGGCCTTGGTCGGTCCTTAACATTGTTGGTTTGTTGATGTTTTTGGACAAGTCTGCTGATAACAGAATGTCTATAGCCAAGTTGCCTCCAATAGCTTTGAATGACATGCCTGTTGCATGCATGCTAACAATTTGCCATCTTAGTGCCTCTGACAGTCGCCTCCTTGCCATGTCAACATTTTCTGATAAAAGAAGTGACAATTTTTTTGTTTTATACCCAGATATTGCATGTGGATGATAGTGCTTTTTGTTACATTCGTGGGTAGTATGCTTCACATGGGTGAGGAGATGTGTTTGGGTGTGCTATCAACCAGAAACATCATGTTTTTCACAAGATGAAATGTACTGCAAGACATAGCAATCATTAAAACAATAATAATCAGTAACAGCAACTTCACTGTCATGAAACATTTCAGGGGGTGCTTTACCCTTTACCTAACACAAAAAGCAGACGACTCTTGCAAACAAAATTCTTGAATAACTCTTTTTTTTCTCAAAAACAAAGGTTATGACCTCTCATTGGAATGAGCTCGATGAGCTTGTTTCATTGAGGGGTCATAACTTATGTTTTTGAGACAAAAAATGAAAATATAATGAAAATTAATTGGCGATTTTTGTCAGTAGCGCAGGCCGAATTTTGATAAAGTGTTAAGTTCCAGGTGTTTGGAAGTTATATCACAAGAACCTTTGCAGTTGTTTCTAGTCTAGTCTTATAGGCTGCCAGAACTTTCCTAAAACAAATGCAAATCTGCAGGATGTAGTATGCTATTGAGTATCAAAAATGTATACATATCGCATGACCTGAAATTTCAGGTTAAATCATTTTAACAAAAAACATGTTATTAATTGAAAAAAGAATATATTTTCATTTTTGGAATTCACTCAAAAAACTAATGAGGGGTGTTAAAGCTGAGCCTGAATGCTTTTAGTCCTGGCTGGTTTTGGCCATTATTTTGGGTAAAGAGTCCATATAGATGAGATTTACATTGAAACTGTATAGTGCACAGCGTTATTTACTCAATTAATAACGAAAATTGTTTATAAACAGAATTTGTGACTATCCCTGTGCAATGCACAGGGTTAGTCACACTTTCTGGTTATAAAAAATTGTTAACTGTCATACTTATCACACACTATGTGAAAATATACACTGACTAAGACTGTAAACATTCACAGGGTTAGTTTGTTACAGGTTATATAGGGTGCAGGATCCAAGGAACTAATAGAAATAATTATACTGGATTGTGGACATTTTTTCAATGTGAATTCCAAAAATGAAAACATAGTCTATCTTCAATTAATAGCTTGTTAAAAATGGAAAAGAAAACATGAAAAACAAACAATGCTGTTAGTTATGCCCTAAATTTGTGAACATCCTCGTAATTTGTTGCACCGGTTACCGGGTGTGAGTTTTGTGGAGTTTATAGGTCTAACAGAAATGAAGATAAGATACAAATGAAAATAGTTTCTGAGATGGAAGGTTTCTATGTTTCTTTTTGGACACCAATTCACATTGTTGAAGATCACGACCCAATCAAAATTCTCTGTCCATATAATGGCTGTGCTGCAGGTTTCCTAATTCATTAATGGTGTTTTTTTCCTCTTTTTTTCTATTGATTGGGGATGAACTTTTTACATATATACACATTACTTGTACATGTGCCTGACTTGTTCATATTTCAGAAGTTGAATTTCCAGAGCGTAGAAAACTTCGAATATTTGATAAAAACCCTCCTCCTCCTCTTGTTGGCAGACCTCCAAAAATGCCAAAAGATCTGTTTGACATGAGAGGTCCAGAAAAAGTACACAATCGACTTATTTACGGAGAATATGGAGTCCAGGTAAGCTCTTGTAGTCAATATAATGGACTCCATCACATTACACAATTTTCTCATGCAGTGATGGTTCATGAATGGGCATTAATAAGGAGTTTGGGTTTTTCATCTTAAATGGGGTTATGATAATGATTTGCTCTTGCTGATAATCCCATACTTTCTCATAGGGTTCACGCAATTGGTCAGTTGGTTGATGAACCATTGAGTAACCAGGTCGTCAATGGGTTTTTATTTTTAGTCGATCAACATTCCTTTTAATAGTGCTACAAGTCAAGTAAGACCAAATAAAAAAAATACATTTGGTTCTTGAGCAATTAATTTTTCAAATCAATGTCTGGGAGAGGGTGGGGGGGGGGGGGGGGGGCGACGGGAGGGAGGCCTTTATATTTATTGTTGACTGGTTAAGTGCTGGTAGCTTATATTTGTGCTCCATTCTTAAGTGCAGGTACCACAACATAAAGGTTTCGTATTCTGTGCAGTGTGGAAGGTTCACCTTATGTTTGAAGTTAATTTATTTCATCTGTATGATGGTGCCTATAGGGAGTCTCCCATAAATTGTATGAAGGAAAAGTCATGACAACAAATTTGGGCAAATAAGAAAAATTTAGCACTCTACCCATTAATAAAAAACATCGAATACATTTGTGCTAGGGATGGGCGGTATTGGAATTTTGAGTTTGGTATTGGTTTCGGAATTTTTAGGATGTATACCTCGGTATCAGTTTGGTATTCGGTATCCAACTTGACTGAGGTTTGTTGATAGAGCCAAAGAGGAATTCACATCAGGAAGAACAGAAGTACCATTCTACCACAGTGTTATAAAGCACACTGCCAAGGAGCTCAACAATGGCATTCTTTTACTACCACAAATCATATCTACAATAATTTTGTGACTTGTTCTAAATGCACCTTAATGTGTAAAGCTTTTGCGATCTCAGAGCATGTGCCCTGACCATCCCATCTTTAGTAGGACCTTCTGACAATAGACAAAACACCTGGGCAGTGATTTCTAGCCAGGTCTTTGCTGCCTTAACAGACAGCCAAGACCTGAGTAGAAATCACTACTAAGCTCACAGAGCTCTGTCAAACAAGATATAGTTGGTTAAATTTTCAGCTTCAGAATGGGAAATTTTTCACGGCTGCAAACATTGGTTTGCACATAATAGTGTAAGCAGTTAAATTTCTGACTCCAACTATTTTTAGTAGAGCTGAAATGGTTAACCGATAAATCGATCAATCAATGATCAACATCTTGATCGATCCAAACAGTAATTGATCGATTAACCGTTACTTTTGAACTACTGTATTGTATGGGTTAACCCTTTACCCAACGTAACGGCCAAAACCGGCCAGCGCTATTCTCAAAAATCGCCAATTAATTTTCATTATTTTTTCATTTTTTGTCTCAAAAGCATAGGTTATGACCCCTCGTTGGAACGAGCTCATCGAACTCGTTCCAACGAGGGGTCATAACCTATGTTTTTGAGACAAAAAATGAAAAAAATTAATTATTCAAGAATTTTTTTTGCAAGTGTCGTCTGTTTTTCATGTTTGGTAAAGGGTTAACAAAGGAACAAACTTGCTCCAAAACAAGCAAACACTGTCATGCTGGCTCACATCAATTATATGAGACAGAGTAAAGCATGCAAGTATACTTGCTGACATACTTATTTACTTGTATGATCATCATACTGTATCAGTAGCTGGAAATGGTCATTCTTAACCCTTTACGCATTGCGGGTAGCAGACGATACTTGCAAAATAAATTCATGAATTACTAAAAATGTTCAATTTTTGTCTCAAAAACATAGCTTATGACCCCTCATTGGAACGAGCTCAACGAGCTCGTTCCAATGAGGGGTCATAAGCTATTTTTTTTAAACAAAAATTTAAAACAAATTTGAATGGAGATTTTTGTAAATAGGCCCAGTCGATTTTGTTTTATTATGTTGGGTAAAGGGTTCATGCTGTAACTCATCATCAGTATGGCAATTATTCAGATATCTATTTGGACAAGTGATTAATCGGTTAACCAAGGTTAATCCACGTGATTAATCGATCAAGAAAACCCCTTAACCGTTTCAGCTCTGATTTTTAGAATTTTCAGACAGTGTTTCTAGGTTGTTGAACATCAGTATGAACTTGAAACCTAACTCAATATACCTCTTTAACCCTTTACCTAGCAAATAGGCTACATCTCATCCTCCCATGTAAATTACAAATTTAGCATGTGAAAAAAAAAATTCAATAAAACCATAACGTGATCCCTCATTGGAATAGGTTTGTCGAGCTCGTTCCAATCAGGGGCAACATGATATGATTTTCTTAATAATTTTTTTTCAAAAACTGGAAAAAAATTAAAATAACACATTTTGATATCATGTGCATTGGGTAAGGGTAAAATGGTCAACTTCTTTCAAATTAGTGGTTTTAATGGAAAATGTTGGTATTTGAGCGGCCCCCATTTTTTTCGATGGTCAACCGATTTTTCCAACAGACATGGTCATGTGGGGTTCCCCAACACCCAGCAGCCTCACTATCTTTGGGGTGGTGTTTGTCACTGACAGAGGCACTAAACAACAAGCTGCTTTACATTACATGTATAAAATACATTTGTTATGAAGAAAATAACCAAGAGTTTCCCAAATCATTTAACTTGAGAGTCGGCAGTGAGAATTTTAGCTCCCTTAAGCCTTAACGGCACATCTTAATTGTGCTATTTTGAACTTGCCTTGCACTTTAGCCTCCTTAACCTGGAAAAATCTGCAAGAGTTTGTATGCCATCATTCACCAAAAAAAGCTGTGTCTTTATTGGGTTCAGCCTAACTTCTCTTTGATCATTGTTAGGGGTTCTAGGAGATCAGTTGCTAAGTCTTTTCAATCAGAAAACAACATAAATCAGAGTAACAAATGAATAAAATCCATCTAATCTATATTGTGTTCTCATTGTCACATTTTCTCCCTGATTGACTCGTCCACCGGACGAGTCAATTAGGGAGGAAATGTGACAATCAGACTATTATCCCCTTTGCCGGATAGACTAAGTGACGAGGGTTCATAGTTGTCTTTAGACCAGTTCCCTAAAGTAAGATTGTTTAATTAGTTTATACACAAACAGTAAAACCATTCCTCTGAAATTTGCTGGATCTTGAGGTTCGGTTTCCTAGATTACCACAAAAATGGGAACCAAACTGGAAAACTGAAAAACCACCCAGCCCTAGTTATCAGGTATCACATGCCTTGAATGTTATTACTTAAATTGCTTGGAACACTAAAAACAAAAATCATGAGACATGTACTCACCTAATTCTGTGATGAACTATTGCTGAACCCTTGATAGTACTTCGGCCAGAATTCGGAGTGTGACTTATACAAATGTTATGGTCACAGGAAAAAATGATTTGGGATGGGAAGTAGAGTTGGACAATAGACTGGTTATTCAGTATATTATACTACTCAAAGTTTGCTAAGCATCAAGTATATCCAACTGCCTGTTTTACGTTTTAGTTGAAATATTGTAATGAAAAGTGTATATATATTTTATTTAATTATATCTTTAATGATTTAAGTACAGAAATTAACATTTTATTTGTGTTTGACATTATTTTTTAGCTTTTGAATATGATAACCATGGAAAATGGGTATTTTTGTTAAAAGAGGAAATTTTTCAATTTGCCAAAATGTTGACGGAGCGAACTGGTATGGGTTCAATATCGAGTATGAGACCCATTACCGTTAATTACAGCTTGACAACATCTTCTCATTCTCCCAATCAGGTTCCTGGTGGTCCTTTGTGGGATGTTGTTCCATTTTTGGACCAGCATGGCACCAAGCTCCTGGACACTTCTTGGCTGGACTGCACGGGCTGAAATTGCCAGCTGCAACTCATTCCAGACATGTTCGATTGGATTGAGGTTAGTGGGGATCTTGCTGGCCAGTCCATATGCTCAATCCCCTCCCGTTGTCGGTACTCCCTGACAGTATGGGCAACATGAGGACTGGTATTATCGTCCATCAGAATGAGTCTATCACTCACTGCACCTGCATACAATCTGACGTGGACATCCAGGATCTCATCAATATACCGCTGTGCAGTCAGTGTACCACGTTCAAGGACACAGAGCTCTGTACATCCATCCCTGCTGATGCCGCCCCAGCCCATGATTGACCCTCCAACATAGCAGTCATGCTCAGCAGTGTTGGCTGCTTGGAATCGCTCTTCTGGTCTTCTCCATACACTAGAATGCCTATCTGTGTGGTCTATTGACTCATCTGTAAAAGGACAGGTCGCCAATCTTCTCTGGTCCATCCAACAAGATCCATGGCCCATTCATATCGTGCCTGGCGGTGATTCTAGGACAGAGGAATCCGAATACATGGTCGTCTCAATCAGAGACCACCTTCGTGCAACCTTGCCTGGATAGTCTGCGTCGAAACATTTACCCCAGATGCATTCTGAAGGTCACTGCGAAGCTGGGTTGCTGTGGCAAAGCAGTTCATACAGGCCTGAATTTTCAAAAAACCTGTCTTCAGCTGCAGATATTGCCTTGTCTCTTCACCACCATGCCATCTTACTGGTGTCCCATACTGCTGAAATCTTGCCCAGGCTCTGGTGATCACTGTATGGTTCATACCAAGGGCTTCACCAACCTGACGATGGGTAGCCCCTTGCTCCACCATTCCTATAGCCCGCCACATTTCTGCTTCAGACAAATGTCTTCTTACATTTGCATTTGCCATATTCAATCATTAAATCACAAGGGTTTGTGTTGAAATGAAGATTGAATACCCTACACATGTCATGTACATGTAGACAGTACACGAAAACATCATGAAAATCAAGGGGTACATGCTTTCCATGACTGTCACGAAAAAAAGTCTACCTGTCAAGAGAGCTAATGTAAACACTGGGGACCATCTCAATACATTCCTCAATCATATCCACCAAAAATATCACAAATATGTCACAAGCAAATTTCACAATGATGTGTCAAATATTTGGTGCTTCGAAAACTTTAAGTAGTATATATTGGAACTGTGGAATTAGATCAATATCAGAGGTTTTAATTAGAGCTGTGACATTTTTCAGTTTTTTGGTTCATTCCAGTTTTTGTGCAAACTGAAAAAAACCTGAACTGCTAGGCCCGGCAAAAACCGACTGATCGGTTTTACTGTGTTTGTGCATAAACTGAGCAAACTATCTTTCTGGAAGGTTACTGCACTAATGACCTGTATGGACTTTTATCACTGTCGGACAAAGGGGCGTGCACATGATGTTCTCACTGTCACATTCTCTCCCTTTTTGACTCATCCACAGGATGACTCAATAAGGGAGAAAATGTGACACTGAGAACACAGGATTACTCAATAAGGGAGAAAATGTTACACTGAGGCTAAACTCAATTGAGTTACCGATTTGCACTTATTAATTATACCCCCCGCAAACAAAGTTTGGGGGGTATATAGGAATCACCCTGTCCATCCGTCTGTCCATCCTTGTAAGCACAACTCCTCCTAAACCGTTTGAAGAATTTTCGTGAAACTTTACACAATGGAAGAACTCCATATGAAGATGTGCATGAAGCAATATAATTCCGTTCTGACATTTCCAAGGGGAGATAATCTAACTTATACCATCTGTCCATCCTTGTAAGCGCAACTCCTCCTAAACCGTTTGAAGAATTTTCATGAAACTTTACACAATGGAAGAACTCCATATGAAGATGTGCATGAAGCAATATAATCCGTTGTGACATTTCCAAGGGGAGATAATCTAACTTATACCGTCTGTCCATCCTTGTAAGCACAACTCCTCCTAAACCGTTTGAAGAATTTTCATGAAACTTTACACAATGGAAGAACTCCATATGAAGATGTGCATGAAGCAATATAATTCCATTCTGACATTTCCAAGGGGAGATAATCTAACTTATACATTTCAGTCACGGGGGGTATCACTTTGTGAGTTTGCTCACAGTACCTCTAGTTTGACTTGGTAAAATCAACAACACGTGCAGAATGAGTATGCACATGTTATGTCCTTGATTAAGGTGATGGTTAAGCAACAATGAAGACATACATTTCATTTTTGTTTGTAGATATATTGACTTTTTAGCTCACCTGGGGGACTTTACTTATCTCTTGCCATCTGTCATCGTTGTCTGTCATGAACTTTACATTAACTTCTTAGAAGCTACTGTGTAAAATTGAACCAAATGTGGTATGCATGTTCCTTATCATATTTCAATTCAAGTTTGTTCAAATAAAGTTGTCACACCCACATTGAGCATCACAAGATTCAACTTTGTTCAAATCAAGTCCCTGGGTTCATTGTTGGGCTTTCTATTTCATATTTGTTATACATCATCTTTAGAGGGTTGAGATACAAGTGTGTTCAAATCTAGTTGCACCGCCTTGGCAAATTAATATTTGTCAGTTTGGTTTTCTGAATTTTAACTTGGTTGCAATAGGAGGAATATTTTTGAAAAATCTTCTTCATATTCACAAGTTGGAATAATTTTTATACGCCCCTTTGAAAAATGGCTGTATTATGTAAACAGCCTGTCCATCTGTCTGTCTGTCCCTCTGTTAACATTTTTGGTTTCTGATCTAGGTATTTATACATGAATTAAGGCCCTTTTTCGACTTAGAATTTGACCTTTTATTAACATTTTTTTGTTTCCGACCGATAACTCCAGTTTGGATTATATGATCTCAACCAAAGTTGATAAGTATATTATCCAGCTACAGTACTGTGATCACAAAAGCGGACACCAAATCGCAGCGCATTCTCGACGCGGTCGCGATTGAGGTGACAGATAAGAAAAAAACCTTATCGACAGAAGCGCGGCTAAAGCGAAACACAATCTCCATTCCGCCGATTGGATTTTCGCGGAGATTTTTCGCGAACGTCAACAGCGCCGCGATTTTGTCGGAGGGAACAGTCCGAACTGCATGTGCACAAATGTAACCAGTTTGCAATGTTAATGTACACGTAGACCAAACCAATGTACCGAGTTGTTATATATTCTTAAAAAAGGGTCAAATTCAACACTTCCCAGATGTCGCGATTGCCCACACCCCAACATTAATCAAAACATAAATTCATAATCGTATTCGTCTAAATTTGAAAGTCGTGATAAACATGGACTTGAGGCAGACACCCCCGCTCCACCCACTATGTCTTTCACCACTCCCTCTATTTTTGTTGTCCCCCCGATCTGACATTGTGTAGGCAGCACCCTCCAATCTCAACTTAATTTGTACTTTCCGTTTCAGTTTCACGCATTTCACCACAATCTGTCGTTTGGGTTTCTAGACAACTCGTACCCACGGCAACTCGTACCAGTCAAGTCGTACCCAAAATTGGACGACTCGTACCCATTTTCGGCTGGACAACTCGTACCCACAATTGGACAACTCGTACCCAAGGTTGGACAACTCGTACCCATGGCTTGTCAACTTGTACTTGGTGTTTAATTGTATGGGCGAAGGCCGTTAATGGCCTAAGAACTATAGAAGCGGGGTTTTTGCTTTTGTTTCATCCGTTTAAGGTGCTATAATAGTAATAGAAATCAGTTTACTTTGAAATTCCTTTGTCAGATATTCCATGAATATGAATGAAATATACACAAAGTTTACGTCTAAATGACGGCTGTTATACACAGAACATGAAACATATATTCATTGGCCGTACTTTGTTGGTAGCAGGCACCAGTGGTTCCTGAAAGTCTGCAATAGTATATGTACGATAACTGGCGTGAATGACCGACACCCGGTTTCTGTGCTTCAGGTTTGGGAAATAGAGTACTGGAAAAAACTAAAAGGCCTCGCATCTAGGCCTAGGCTCTGCAAATTATCAGGGTGAAAACCATAGCCTTCGTTGCATTAACTCTTTAAGCCTTTCCTAATTAATAATGTCACTCTCCACCTTTACATTATTTTTCGTGTGGCAAAGTTACATCACTGGTGAGGCGCCACTCCGGTCAGGCGAGAAAGGATTTCATTGTAAATTGAGGGTCCAGTCGGATTTTGTACTTGAAGCGTAGCACATTTACCCGCTGGGAAGAAAAACGGCAAACAATGACCAGTGATAGACTGAATCAAGAAGATCACAAATGATGTTCATTTAAAAAAAAATCTAATTAAAAAGCCCTAATACATCTCTCTCTATGAGTCCACCAGCTCGCATCGACTGATTTATGTCGGAAATTTTATGGTCAACACCGACACACCTGAAAACTCGACAGTCATTTAATTTAGACTTACCCGGCAATGCCAGGTGTGATATTGCGAAGAATTATTTTCTATCGTCTATAACCCTATTATAGTCGATTGGTGTTTAATTTTCTTCCAATTATCTGTGCATATTATTATCGCCAATTAAGTTAATCTTCCAGTTGGGAGGTGTGTTTTTCTAACAATTATCATGAAAATTAAATGGTAATTAGCATTTCTGTAAGGTTTGCAGTTAGACTATAAATGTGAATAAAAGTGAATCTCTCTCTCTCTCTCTCTTCTCTCTCTCTCTCTCTAGGCACCTGACTCTCATGCCTCGACCGATCGAAACAAAAATTGGCACAGGTCTATATAGATGTAATTTGACCAGGAAAGGACTTCTGATGGCCACGATCGCGTCCGACATCGCGTTAATCCTTCAACTAATGAAGGGGTGGGTTAGGGTGGGGGGAATGAGCACCGATCGCATCTGATTTTGCATTAACCCTGCAACACGTGAACTGCTGGGTATGACTACCAGTACAACAAAATATTACGTAGAAAAGCCCTCAGAAGTTTAACGAAGAGCCAAAGATTACCCGTGTTTGGGGAGGGGTGGGTCGTCTCCCGTATCTACACCACTGTATTAATATATAATTTAAATATTTCCTGTTTCCTTCGAATTGCTCTCTTGATGAAATGTCCATACCGGCGAAATTGACTTTCGGCGAAGTCTGTTCAGACTGTTCGGCTGAGATAAATGCTAAAAATGGAAAGTTTTTGCCTTTCTGCACACCCATTGAAAGCAGACACAAATCTTATCAAGTCCTTCAGCCAATATTCGCCTTCGCCCATACAATTAAAGACCAGGTACATGTTGACCAACTGTGGGTACGAGTTGTCCAACCTTGGGTACGAGTTGTCCAACTGTGGGTACGAGCTGTCCAGCCGAAATTGGGTACGAGTCGTCCAATTTTGGGTACGACTTGACTGGTACGAGTTGCCATGTGCACGAATTGTCCTGATACCGTCGTTTGGGGTGAATACAGTATCGTCGTGTCCAACTATTCTCTCCGTTAGAAATTCAAGAGTTTTGTTGATTGTTGGGATCTTAAAAAATAAAAAAAACACGATATTGTATCCCTTTAATTATCAAAACGACTGACATCACATGAACACATTTGTATTTTAAGAAGCATGTGAAGCGTCAAGTTTTTCGGACTTTTGGGTACATGGCGGTTTTTAATGCCGAAAGTACCAATTCGTTATCAAGTCAACTCGTAGTCAGTTTGGTTATGGATATTGAACCGCAAAATATTCATCCAGGTCAATTCAATCCTTTTAAGCCCCCCCCCCCCCCCCGCCGTACACATACACCTCCCTCCCGAGTGATGCATTACCCTTGCCCCCCCCCCGCCACTTGACACCACCCCACCCATCATAAACGAGCTGTATGTATTCCGTGGTTCTGATTAAACCTGTTTTTACGGTGTGTGTGGGGGGGGGGGGGGAGGGATAGCCAGCTCGATATATGCCACATGCATATCAGATGGTCATAGCCCTGAGGTGGGCGTGGCCTTCCCGCTGGTGGAGCTTCGATGGAATTGCAGATCAGTCCTACTTCACTGTTTTTGAAAGTGCGAAGTCTCTGACGGAACTTTTATTTATTTAACTGCAGGGGATGTACATGTAAATATACCAGGTGCACAGTCAGGGGATGGGGGCGGGGGGGGGGGGGTCTTGCATAGAGTCAATGTTTTTTGGTGGGGAAACAACAACACTGAATTTTACTTGTTACCCCCCCCCCCCTCCCCTCCTTCGGTCTTCTACACATGATATTGTAGACTCTAGGCTACGTGCCTGAAAAAGACTTCGGATTTGGACCAGGACCGTGACGTGAACCACCAACATTAGCATTGTTGATGCAGTGCTCGACTGTGCATGTTCATGATTCATAATTGCCATAATTTGCCTACAGTACACACTGAATGGCTGGGATTAGAAGAGGGATAAGTACTGGATGACTGGGGGCGTGGTGGCTCAGTGGGTAGAGGTGCAGGCCGAGAGGTCCTCGGTTCAAATCCCACCTGCGGCAACCGCGTTGTGTCCTTGGGCAAGACACTTCACCCCCATTGCCCATGTGGGGGCACGGTGGCGTTGTGTACTGAGGCGTACTGCACGTCGATGGTGCATCTGTCTTCAACCAATGCTAACCCTGCTTGTGTGGAGCTGACAATTGCTCGCCGTTGCTCGGTGGTTCTCTCTGGGTACTCCGGCTTCCTCCACCCGTAAAACTGTCATGGTCATGATTGGCCATTGTGCAGAAATATGTGACCTTAAACACCAATAAATGAATTGGTTGATTACGACAAAAACACTCATGTAGTGGAGTTTCCACTCACATAGTGTGTTCATGTTCTGTGAAAAAAACTTACAGCACACTGGAGACATACTTCAACAAATTCGTTTCAAAGCCTCTAGACCAAAATACTAAGTTATGTTACTTTAATTTAACCCGTCGGGGCGAACTGTAAGGAGCGAAACACATTCAAACGACAAAATGTCGGACTCCTCAAACACGTGTTGTTTGAAAATTGTGAAAAAATATTGCCCTCGCATTTAAAAAATACACTTTCTGGCGTGTTCTTTCATACGATATTCATAAATAAATAGCAAAAATGTACGATCACTGTTTTTCTTTCATTCGAATGCGCTTTTCTTTAACCATTTAACTCGGAAATGCATGTCCGATCAGAATATCGATTCACCCCAAAACAGCCGACTTTGTGGTGAGAGAACGTCCAACCGTAAAATTGGCTTTTGACTGATTTCTGATGTTGGGTAAAGAACTTCTGTTTGAAGTAATTTGGATATCGCCGATGGATATGGCCGCCTTTTTCCTTTTTATTTGTTTATAATAATTTTACCAATTGACAGTAATATTTCTATCGACACCCAGACCGTGGGCCAGACGGTGGCACGGGGGGTGGGGTGGGGTGGGGGGGGGCAACTTTTGAAAATGTAAGTAGTTTTAATCATTTAATTATTTGTTAACCCTTGGCTGCATCCAATGGTAGGTTAAACAGATAGTTCTGTAAAAAGCTCAGCCAAGTCTAACTGAAAAAAATCCTCTTTTTTTTGCATCAACTTAATTATCGCTCAGGTCGTGAGCTCTCATTTGACCGAGCGCATTCCAGTTAGGAGGCTAGAGACATGTTTTTTTCAGGAAATCATTTTTTAAAAAAATAATTGAATCTGCCTACGGATCGGGCCATCACTTTCTGAATTTAAAAAAAAAAAGTAAGCCTATATGATTTCATTTTCGTTTTAACCGAAACTCGGGGCAAAGTTGGCCTGTTTGGCTACACCAAACTATATTGGAGGACGTTTTGTTGGGGGAGGACTTATCCTGCTGAATCCTTCATGACATTCATTGATGGACCTTGAAATACTCTGTTTCTCTTCGCCAACAGGGATTTCGCAAGGTACCATATTAGCTATATTTCCATAAAATAAAAGACGGGTGGAGTTAAGACTGCAGGCTTAATACTTTTCGTTCTCAGTTTGATGCGCTGAGGATTTACTCACACAGACCAGGTCTATTATTACCACTAAATCTATAAGTTACTAGTAGATTAACATGATTTTGGAGGGCTGTTAAAACTCCATAATTTCAGGGACGTCATTCGACGAAGCCGGGCCGCGGGCGGATAATGGTATAAATAGCCATTAGCGGCCCGCGGCCCGGCTATTTTTAGATTCCATGGTCTAATGAATTACTCTCATTCGGGTGAAGTCCTTTGTATTTCCGAACGGAAGTCGAACGCGCGATCGAAACAGAAATATCGAACCGACTTACTGATTATTTCTTCCAGCAATTCCCTCGTGCGGTTAGCTATAACAGGGTGTGGTAATAATAGTAATAACATAATTGTTGTCAGGCATCATGATTCATTAGCGGCCCTGCAGCAATGATGAACAGCCCTTGGGCTTATTAACGGCCCTCGACTTCGTCTCGGGCCTTTAATAAACCCTCGGGCTGTTCATCATTGCTGCAGGGCCGCAAATGAACCATAATGCCCTCCAAAATCATGTTATTGTTATATTCTTATGATAGTGTTCTGTTCACGTGTTCACATCTATTTAGGGACACACTAAAAAGTGTAGTCCGTGTCCGTGTCCGTGTCGGAGAAAAAGTGTAGTCGGGAATTAAATTATCATTTTCTCCTTTATTTGTCGGTTGTTTTCTATGAAATTTGGAAAGTATACTCAGGGGACAATACGAAATATATATGCCAAAAGAGAAGTTTGTACGATGTTATTTTACGATGTTAGAAGACATTTTCTCTTTCAAACACACTAAAAAGTGTAGCTGACTCGGATCCGTGTTAGCTAATTAATTGGTTTACGCTGTGTTGGCTGTTGACACAGCAAGACGGACTGATTATCCTGGTTCTTTTTATGATTATGAGGAGATTAGTGGGGTGTGGATGAAAGAATCAACGAATAATTTAATTTTCAGTATTTTATTGGATAAATACAGGACATGAAGGATATAGCTTAGCACAAAGATATAGAGATACAGCTCAAAAATGAACAAATAACAAACATATTTATAACAAGCAAAAGTAAATTTAGTTGGTATGTCGTTCCGAGTGTTTTGTGGTTGGATTCCCTGCGACAGTGGATAAAGGTGTCGATCGTGTTTTAAAACCAGACGAAATAAGAACAAGATTTTTTTTCACCCAATTATTTATAATTCCAAAGTTTGACATCATTTCTTGGGAAGGTCTCAAGCACGGAGACCAACCTTACAAATCATGTCAAGTGTCGCGATTACCAACAAGCACGTGGAGTACGGTGGTAACGTTCGCTTGCATGGTTGCTGCTTAGTTTTGGCATCACCGTGCGGTCTCTCAAGATGAAGTGTTTCATTGCCTATATAGTGAACTAGGGCAAGTTCTGTTGATGTTGAATAATATACTATTCTTTGATGATTTTAGGGGTTATATGGGGGATATACTTCAGTGTAGGCATAGGCGTACGGGCCAAGGGGGGCTGGGCGGGCTGAACTCCCCTTGAGTCGGTCGAGGCATATATTTTGGGCATTCCATGAGAAAATGTTCCAGGGTCTCCACTACTCCACAATTTTACAAATTCCAACACCTGACATAATATCTTTGGAAACTTTCCACGAGAGCTTCCAAAGAAATAATGTCAAGTGTTGAAATTATCAACATTTGGAAAATATAAGAGAATTCAGTTTTTCAACGTCTGTCCTACATGTACAACTCCAGCTGGTATTGTAAAATTCTTATTATTTTAATTTAGTTTATTGTTTTTGTCTTCGCCCACTTCATTCTTCACTCAATGTGCAGCGTCCTAGACTTTATTTCAATGTTTGTTTCTCCGCCATTTTGGTGGAAAGTATTTTAATTATTGATTTAACAAAAAAAACCCTTTAAGGGATAATTAATTTTTTTTCGCCGGAGGTGGGGGGTGGGGGGTGGGGGGGGGTGGGGGGTGGTATTTGAAATTCCAGAAGGATAACCAGATATTACATATATCCCCCCCCCCCCGCATCCTATCTCCCTGATGGCTTGATGGATGACTCCCGGATATTCAAAACTATACTGGCGGAGCTTTCTCCACTCTTTTTTTTGTAACCGCTATGGTCAATATACCGGGGCCGCTACCAAACCGGCGTTGCTGTTTGGTTTTCTTTTCTTCTCTGTCAGTCACAGTTTCATTCATCGCAACCGATTTGTGAAACAGAGTGAGACTGAGAGGGCGCATGAGAGAGAGAGAGAGAGAGAGAGAGAGAGAGAGAGAGAGAGAGAGAGGGGGATGGAGAGAGAGAGAGAGCGTGAACGTGTAACGACCCACCACGGACATTTAACATAATCTTATGTAAATGGAAAAAAAAGTAGTGAAAGAAAATCTATCAGTCCAATCAACACCCCACTAATCTCCTCATAATCATGTGTCAACACAGCGTAAGCCAATTAATTAGCTAACACTGCGCCGAGTCAGCTACAATTTTTAGTGTGTTTGAAAGAGAAAATGTCTTCTAACATCGTAAAATAACATCGTACAAGCTTCTCTTTTGGCATATATATTTGGTATCGTCCCCTGAGTGTACTTTCTAAATTTCATAGAAAACAACCAACAAATACAGGAGAAAATGATAATTTAATTCCCAACTACACTTTTTCTCCGACACGGACACGGACACGGACTACACTTTTTAGTGTGTCCCTCTATTTACATCTCCGCACACTTTTCTTTCAAAATTTTTACTTTTGTCGATTTGAAAAGGGGGCGAGTCGGAAAATATCTTCAGGTTTGTAACTCGACTGGATTTTGTTTTTTTTTTAATTGCGACATACGAATACATCGAACGAATCTTAGAATGTACGATCCGTTCACGCCAAACTTTGAAGTTTTCACCATCAAGGAATACATGTAACAAATCATCTCACAATGTATTGGTGTTTCCGTTGCGATTTTCTCTCGATTCTACCTAAATTTTGTCTCGATTCTTTCTCCATTCTGCCGCGTTTTATCGACAGAACCGCGATTCTCAATCGCGACGGAACCGAAGCCGGGTCGAGAGCCGATCGACTAAAAGACCACTTTTGTGATCACAGTACTGTAGCAATACAGACCAAGTTTGAATATGGGTTGTGTACAGTTTATTTTTACATGAGTTATGGCCCTTTTAAGACTTAGAATTTGACTGTCTATTAACATTTTTTGTTTCCGACTGATAATTCCAGTTTAGATTATTTGATCTCAACCAAAGTAGGTATGTGTATTACTCAGCTAGTAGTACAGGCCAAGTTCGAATATGGCTTCTGTCCAAGTATTTTTACAGAAGTTACTACCCTTTTTCGACTTAGAATATGTCCATCTATTAACATTTTTGGTTTCCAACCAATAACTCCAGTTTGGATCATTTGATCTCAGCCAAAGTTGGTACAATTCAAAATGGCATATTGAGCCATTCCTCAAGTTGCTCTTGTTATATTTGGCATGCAGCATTTAAAGAAAGGGGGGTGGTGGGGGGGGGGGGGGGCAGATTCAAGTTTGTTCAAATTAAGACCTGACGTTCATATTTGGGCTCCTTATATTTACCCAAATTCTAATTTATTGCAATACAGGTATGAACAAAATTCTTGAAAATCTTCTTGTTCAGACCGACAAGTCAGAATCATTTAATATTTGGAGTCCATAGTAGGACCAGATCCAAGTTTGTTGAAATCAAGTCCCCGGGTTTATATTTGGGCTCCTTATGGGACAATGAAATTTTAACTATGTGCAATATATATCAGGAAAATTCTTTTAAAAATCATCTTCTTCAGATCCTTTTGACAAGTGTTATTCTGCATTTTTAGGAAGGGGAGGGTTCCGGGTTCAAGATTGTTCCAATCAAGTCCTTGGGTTCATATTTGGGCCCAAATTTTAACTTGGTGCAGTATGAATCATATACTTAACTGGTTGAGGGCTGGATTATTTTTGGTGGTCTGAATTTGTTATTCAGAATTTGTTGTACTACAAATTATTGGAGAGTGTCCACAAGCATTTGCCTGAATATGAAACATGAGCAAGGAAAACATAGGCTTTTGCTCTAGTACCCTAATTTTTTTTAAAGCCCTGATAGTGGCTTCTAGCACTCAATCAGTTAAAGGATCTTCTTGTTCGAATCCACCAGGCATATTTTTTTTTATATTTGGTAGTTACCATGACTCCCAGATTAAAGTTTGTTCAAGGCATTGTGTTGACTGATGTTGGGGGCACCAGAGGGGGTTTGGTATTTAAAAGAACCCTTAGAAGAATTTACAATTTGTTTGTTTAAATGAATTGCTGATTATTGTCAGATTTAGTCAAATGTATACTTGTGGATAAGATTAACTGGTTGAGTTCTAGAAGCCACTATCAGGGCTTTCAAAAAAATGAGGGTACCAGAGCAAAGCCAATATTTTTCTTGCTTGTGTTTCATGTTCATTTAAATGCATGTAATATTTTGTTTATATAAATTTGTTCTATTACAAATTACTGGAGAGTGCCCATGGGAACTCTCCAATAATTTGTAATAGAACAAATTTTGAATAACAAATTCAGGCCACCAAAGATAATCTAGCCCTCAACCAGTTAAAGTTAACACAAATGGGGCTCACCAGGCCCACCATGAGTGGAGGGTGGGTCCACTAGGTGAATTTTCTTTATTTTGTTGCTTCCAAATGAGTTTTGAAAGATTTTGGGTCATTTTATGCCAAAGAAATGTATTCACCCAGTTGACCCAATGGGGGTTTTGAAAATACCTGCACTGGAAATTGATTCATTTGATGGCGAGCATTGATACTTGACTGCCTTGCAGAGATAATTGTATTTGATGATTAGTGCATTTCTGTATCAGTAGAGCGGAAACGGTTAACCAATTAATTGATTAATCAATTATCAACATCTTGATCGATCCAAAAAGTAATTGATCGATTAGCCATTGCTTTTGAATAATGTATTCTATGGGTTAACAAAGGAACAAACTTGCTCCAAAACCGGTAAACATTGTCACACTGACTCATATCAATTATATAAGACAGAGTAAAGCATGCAAGTTACTTGCTGACATACTTGTTTACTTGCATGATCATCATACTCTATTAGTAGCTGGAAATGGTCATTCTTAACCCTTGACCCATTGCGGGTAGCAGACAATATTTGCAAAATGAATTAATGAATTACTAAAAGTTTGTCTCAAAAACATAGCTTATGACCCCTCATTGGAATGAGCTTAACGAGGGGTTATAATCTATGTATTTGAGACAAAAATTGACAACATAATAAATTTGAATGGAGATTTTTTAATATAGACCTAGTCGGTTTTGTTTGTTACGTTGGGTAAAGGGTTCATGCTGTAAATCATCAATGCTGTGGCAGTTATTCAGATATCTATTTGGACAAGCAAATAATCGGTTAACCAAGGTAATCCATGTGATTAATCGATCAAGAAAATCCCTTAACCGTTTCAGCTCTATATATCAGAACCAAAGATTGGCAAATAACATAGAATATATTAACAACCTTATTTCTAAAAGAAAATATCCACATGGCATACATTCATTATTTTTTCACGCAAAGAAAATTAGAAAATAAATGCGTTACTTCAGACAATGTAAAATAAGTTCTAATCACATGACTATACATGCACAAACATTCATATTTATTACACATCCATTAAACTTAAAACTTAAACCCTTGTATTTAATGGGATCGCCGCTATGACATAAATGTTTCTGTATTCAACTGGTGTGTTCAACTGGTGATGCACAAGCCAGAACTTTTTTTCCCAGCACCATTTATACTAGTTCCTTTCCCTTTGAGTCATTAGTTGCTCTTCAAAAAGTTGCCAAATTTCATTGTACAATAGTCAAGCATCTGTCGTGTAGTATGAAAATGAAAACGTCCAAAACAAAATAATGTCGGTTCACAAAAAAATTAATTAACCAGAAATGAGATGATATTAAAAAAACAATTGTTTCCAACCACAACATTAATGTAGCGTCTTCAGATCCTGTTAAATTTAAATTGGTCAACTTTATTTCGGTAATTCTTTGGACATCCTGACATGCTTCGAACTTCTTTTTATAACGTTTCTCCCAGCTGTTTTGCAAATCTACTCAAAGTTGTACTTATATTTTTATTATCAGTTGGAGCCACCAAATGGTTAGGCGTAAATGTACACCAGCCGAAGAGAAACAGCGATACGAATTTCAACAAACATGCCCAATTCTAGAAAAGATAACGAATATAATTTAGACTGGTTGCCAAAAGGTTGTGAGTTTTTATCGATCCATTTGATCAGTACAGCTTCAAACAAAACAAACAGACTCTTCACCTTTGGAAGAATTAAAATTTGTTTATTTAAATGCATGGGATGTGTAATAAAAACAGAACATGATGTGTGTTTCAATCGGTGGGTGTTTTACATAACTCGTTGGAATGACGTAGGCATATTTGCAAAAAGGGGTCATGGACTGTGTTTCTTGAGGCCAAAATTGAAAAGCAGAAAAAAAAACAGCAGTTTTATTTACATGGGCAACAACAAGCTGTGCTTTTTGAAAGAAAAATGAAACTTGTTGATCATGTCTACTTCTTGTTTGGCGGAAGTCGTGAATTTTTCTGATGGACCATATGACCAGTCCACTTCTGCCTGTGTATTTATATATTGTTTAGCTTTAGTTTGGAAGATTTTTTTTTTTTTGGGGTGGGGGTGGGGGGGGGAGGGGGGGTGTGGAGTTGCATGATAAAGCTTTATTTAACACGAGAAGAGGACAACACTTGTCAACATTTTTAAATATGACTAGACAATGCCAAATCGGTATGTAAAACACCCACCGATTCAAACACACCTCACGTTCTGTGTATGTGTGTTACCTCAGAATGTAAGAAAAATCTGATATTTTCATCCTGTGGGAACTCCAGAAAATGAAACAGGGCTTGGTACTGTGGTAAACAGTTTCTGATTCTTAGTAAAATAATGGTAAGATAGGACCAGCATGAATCAGTCCCTGAAATGGCCACCCATCCAACTACTGACCGCACTCGACATTACTTAACTTCGGTGATCTGATGAGAACTGGTTACCGCGATGCCACCACACCCCAGGCATTTAATTTATTATATCTTGTTTGACAGAGCTCATAGAGCTCTGTCAAACAAGATATAATAGAATAAAAACTAAGTTTATCTCTAGAATACAGGAAAGTGATATAATCCCTGTTAATTGAATACTCCTGTTTACTGATTTTCATTGGCAAAGTGGCTATTCACTTAACGTGGTTCCACTGTATATTCAAATCTGTTTTTATTTATAGGCACTTGGTGGTGGAAAATTGAAATGGAACAATATAGAAGCTGTTCGCCTTTATTTAAACAGGAAGGCTGATGAAAAGAGGATGTTTGCAGTTTGGCGAGTTGGACCCCTTTGGAAATCTGTGACAAAAAAGGGACTCGGTCAACGAATGGGAGGAGGAAAGGCAAATATTGATCATTATGTTTTTCCTCTTAGGGCAAATCGTATAATATTAGAGATGGGTGGAAAATGTCAGTTTGAAGAAGTGGAACCTTTCTTGGCTCACGTGGCTAGGATTTTACCATTTAAAGCGAGAGTTGTGAACAAAGAGATAATGACGAAGACTGAAGAAGATGAAGAGTATATAGAAAAAAATAATATTAATCCTTTCACATTTAAATACTGTGCAGAAAATAACTTTTTAGGTTGTAGACAGTGGATGAGTCCCTATGACTATTGGTGGCATGGAAAGTATCGATGATGGATAGTTTCAATTGTTGCAGGAATAATAAGTCGCTTCAGATAATTTAATTTCTTACAAACTGTTTTGAAAATCTTGAAAAAATATGGAAATGTGTGTTAGGCTGGAAACGGTAGAGAAGAATATTGACAAAAACATCAGTTAGGCCCCATAAAGTAGGTCTTCTGTTTCTAGGGCCATTTTTTGTAAAATTGCATGTGGATGGGCAGGCAATTTTTTATTTTATCACACACCTGTTAACCCTTTACCTACGATGAAAAGCAGACAACACTTGCAAAAAAAATTCTTGAATAACTTATTTTTTTCATTTTTTGTCTCAAAAACATAGGTTATGACCCCTCATTGGAACGGGCTCGGCGAGCTCGTTCCATTGAGGGGTCATAACCTATGTTTTTGAGACAAAAAATGAAAAAAATAATGAAAATTAATTGGCGATTTTTGAGAATAGCGCTGGCCGGTTTTGGCCGTTACGTTGGGTAAAGGGTTAATGTAAAACATGAGATTTCCACTGTTCTGCCTGTACGATAAAAATAAAGCTGTATTGCACATGTGGTGATATAAAACATGTTCGATTTCGTTTCCAACGTAAATAGAGAAGGAACCCATCTAAATAAATCATGTCATCATTGGTCGTATGCTCCGGAGTCGAGATTGCTTGGAAATTCCAAGTTCATCATTTAGATTTGTTTACACAGGATATTTAAACAGTCAGATTTGAGTCAGAAATCTACAAAATAAAAATAACATGATGATTGCTTGTTCCTTGACAAATACTTTCCACAACTGACCATATAATGATGGAGTGTGCTAAACTTATTAGCTATTTAAACAGTTTTTGTTGTGTTATTCCCTGCAGTTTAGTTAATATTTGAAGTTTGATCATTGTGACCATGACACTGATCTGCGTCCATTGGGTTCGACCAGTTGAATGCCATAAACATTAAAAAGCAAATTAGGATTGGTACCCCCACCACCTAACAGTGATTTCTCACTGGCAATGAAGGAAATGGAGCAATGAACCAGTTGAGAAGCACTTTTAGTTCAATTTTCGTGTAGACTGGTTGTTACATGGGAGGTGTTTGATAAATACAGAACCGCACATACGTTTGAATGGATTAAAAATTATCGCACTTGATTGCTTCGGCCTAAGAAATCACTCGAGCCTTCAGCTCTTGTGATATCCTGGGCTAAAGTAATCATGTGCAGGGTTTATATTTCGTCTAAATTTGGGAGAATCCATTTGGATTCTCGTGAAAATGGTTGCGAGAATCTATACCTGCTATGAGTATCCCAGGATCCCATGACGCCACCAAGGTTGAACCACTGTTGTATACTGATAACACATCTTAACCTTTTACCCAACACACTTTTTTAATTTTTAAAACTAAGTTTGATAATTTTTAAACAATAAATAATAAATAAATGATAAAATAATTAACTGAACAATATTTACCAATAAAATCTTAAAATATGGCTGTCGCTGGAACCGGCTCAATGAGCCGGTTCCAATGACAGCCATATTTGTAAGGTTGCATTGGCAAAGTGTCAGGATATTTAAGGTCATATTAACCTTCTATTGGTTAATTTGTTGCCGCTGTGTTAGTTAAAGGGTTAAATTGACTCAATTTGTTTTTCACGCGAATCCTAGCAGAGGTGCAGCGAGAATCTACATGGATTCTCGCCAGTTTTATTGCGCGAATCTTTGTGCGAATCGATTCTCGGATTCTCATCGAAATATAAGCCCTGCATGTGCGATAATTCTTAACCCATTCAAACATGTGTGGTTCTCTATATTTATTTTTTTTATTATTTCTTTGCCAACAAAGGTTCATGTTCATGGTTTGTTTTATGTTTTAGGATTCATAATCTGCAGAATATTTTGGGTGGTGTATTTCATCCCTTGAGTGCAAGAAGGCTTTGCAATCCAAAAGCATTGCAATGCCTTGTTGCACTTAAGGGACAAATTTATCAATTTTATTAACTTGGGTAAAATATCAGACATAAACCATTTAATTTTTATACCCCGCCCAAAACGAAGTTTGTGGGGATATAGAAATGGTTTCCATTCATCCATTTGTCCGTTCATCCATTTGGACCTTCATATCTCAGTCAGTGAATGTTGGATTTAAATGATCATTGGTATGCTGATAGACCACATGGGGAAAACAATATTCACAAGTAACAAGTTTTGTCTATTTTCTTTTCTAGAGTTATGGGCCTTTTTCCTCTTTTTTCAACTTGCAAAATTTCAATTTTATGACTGTGTAAGTTGGCAGGGGATACTGGTGGCGTTGCACCTTGTTTAAGTTTGCATTGGTTTTAAAAAGAGAGCATGCAACAGTCAAAATGACCATGTGGGAGGGCCTGAGAAACAGATTTTTAACTTTTTTTTTTAGGTCTTAAGCCTTGAGGGTATTGAAAAAGTATTTTTATTGGATTCATATAATTTTTTCACTAACTTTAGCTGTCTCCATATTGATGTTAAAATTTCAAACTACAAATTAACCCACAGTACCAGACAATGAGACTAGGAATTTAGCTCAGTGATCTTTGTCAAACAAGACTGAATTGATTAAATTCTTAGTTGAATTTGGGAAAAAATTAGCAACTTGAAATTCTGTATGTTGAAATCAGTGTGCAGAGGGTTAAATCATTTAACCCTTTACCCAACGTAACGGTCAAAACCGGCCAGCGTTATTCACAAAATCACCAATTAATTTTCATTATTTTTTCATTTTTTGTCTCAAAAACATAGGTTATGACCCCTCTTTGGAACGAGCTCGTTCCAATGAGGGGTCATAACCTATGTTTTTGAGACAAAAAATGAAAAAATTTAGTTATTCAAGAATTTTTTTTGCAAGTGTCGTCTGCTTTCCATGTTAGGTAAAGGGTTAAAAAAAAACAACATCATTTAAATTCCGGGTAATTCCAGATTATTTGTCTACTGAAACAAGCAGCTTTGCTGAATTGAATGAATATAAAGAAATGATATTTTTGCAAATGTTTTTCAAAAGAAAAATTGGTTATCTCGTATTACCGACTGCTTTCATAAGAATCTTCCCACAGTCAGCTTATCATCGTCAATTTGAGGTCATCGTACGGATATGGAAAATGGACCGTCATGTCCAAAAATAATGTGGAATTTATTTTGGGGGGTTGGGGGAAGTAATCCTGTAATTTGCTGATTTACAAATATTTTGTTACCAGAATCCTATGAATATGTCAGTTCCACTTAAATCGAGGTTGAATTAAATATACATCTGCAAATTTCGAATTGAATATTGACGATCGCACATTTTTCTGTTTGTGAACCATGCGGCATATTGAGGCACACGCCACCATTCACAGCCAAACTTTGGAATGTTTTTTGTCACATTAAGTTTCTATCCGACCATTTTCATGTGAATTTATGGAAACAAAATGCTGGTAATCCAACACACTTACAATGTTTTCTGACCTGCACAAATAAGCATAACTAGGAATTTTATCAACCTTAGAAATAGTTAAAATGTATAAAGCCACACAAAGTACATTAATTGATTCTCTGGCAATTTTTTTTTCAAATCAGAGAGGGAGGGTGGCCTTTATTTCTAATTTTTTTCTTTCTTGCATATAATTGGCATGGATTGAGAGTATTTCGCTGTCTGCTCACACACAGAAAGTTCATAATTATACAAATTAGCTCATTTAATTTGGAGCATGGTGGTTCAGTGGTTGTGACATTGAATTTCAAACCGAAAGGTCCATAGTTCAGTCTCCACCAGGGGCAGCTGCATTGTGTCCTTGGGCAAGACACTTAATCTTGATTGCCCATGTGGGGGCCCGGTTGTGCTGTGTAATAAGACATACTGCACTTGTCTTCAACCAATGTTAACCCTTCTTGTGTGGAGTTAGTGTAATGGGGAGTCTGACAATTGTTCGCTGTTGCTCGGTGGTTCTCTCCAGGTACACCTTGTTCCTCCACCCATATAACTGTCTGACACAAGGTGATTCTGGCTGTCGAAAGTGTTGTTAAACCTAAATAAATAACTCAGTAACCCTCAACAGTCTAATTCCAACTTTGATCACTTTTTACTTAAACAGAACAGAGGTGCCCTAACATTATGTGTCTGTGGAAACATACATGTACATCCTAATTGACTCCCTGGGAGGTTAAGCAGTGCTTGTTTACTGTGGTAAACAATAGTGTTCAACCAATTACCAAAAATGGTTGCTGACCGACTACCGATTATTTGAGCTCACAATCGGCCGATTTCGATTGTAATATTGTGCACTACTAGACAAGTCGAGGCTCGAAAGAACTACATTAAACTGAAGATTTTTCACAGTGTTAAACTTCGTTGACTGTGATCGCAGTAAAATTACCAGTCATGCACACTTGGGCCGCGATAAACATGGCTCTTCGAGCCATGTTTATTGCCCAAGTGCATGTGACTGGTAATTTTACTGCAACCTGAGTCAGTGGAGTGCAACCTTCACTTTTCCGGTACAAACTGGCGATTGCCGCAAGTACATTCAGTTGTAAGCTTCACATGTCATTTAACTTGTATATTCCGTAAAGCGGCGTCTAGAGAGATTAAGAATACACATTGTGGTTAACGTTGTTTCTCAACTTTATTGAATGGTATCATTGACATCATTTTATATTAACATTGAACAATTGCAGAAGATAATAAAATGCGGTTAATGAATTATCACAAAATGCTTGGCAACAGTCGGTTAAACTAATGTTCTAGGAGCCGTTGCCATTGTCATTCGATTGCCAACAATTGGCTGATTGTGGTGGCCGGTCCCGATCATCGGTTGAATACTAGTAAACAAGCTGTTTTACCTCTGTTTACTGTTAAAATAGGACCTAGTAATCAATGCCTGAGGGTTATCAGTTAAGCAATATATTCAAATGATTTCCGACTCACCCCCTTTGAATATTAAATCAATGAACAGTGTAATAACATAACCAGTTTATTTTCATAAGCATGCCATCATGACCTTGGAGAGTTTATAATAATCACATTGAAATAATTCATAAAATGTAGGGAATCCTAAGGATGAGGTTTTGCAAGTTGTAAATCCCAAAATGTAAATGGTCAATGTGAGTATCTGCATTATTGTGCAAAAATGTGTCTTCTTGTCTCAAGCCCTCAACATGTTTTGAATTCTATGTTCCCCTATTTATTTATATTTATTAGCTCATCTTGACAAAGTCAAGCTGAGCAAATCTAATCGCTTCCCGTCCGTCGTCCGTCAACACCATGTTTTGGTCTTCTCCTCCAAAGCCACTGGGCCAATTCAAGTGAAAGTTTGTGTGAGTGATGGTCCCAAAGGGGCATTTCATTTTTGTTCAACTCAGTATGCCCAGCCCCATAGGGAGGGAGTGGGGGAAAATGCTCCAAAATATTTTAAAAATCTTCTTCTCAAGAACCAGTGTGTACAATGACTTGATATTTGCTATGGAGCTTCCATATGAGGTGTAGAATCAAGTTTGGTAAAACAAAGTTCGTAAAGTAATATTTGTCTTTGTAATAGGAGGGGTAAGATTTTTGGCTCTGCCCAAAATTTCTATTTTCTGAACTGATGGTCCGGTATGAACCAAATTTGGTTTGTGGTAGTATTGGGGCATAAGTACTTGACCCATGCAAAAAAAAAAATTCCCGCATCCCCATGGGAACCCTGGGAGCTAAAAATAGAAATATTTTCAAACGCCCATATTTCCCAAACCCCACGGAACAGAGAGCTTTTATTTGGTATGAATTATCCTTATGACCAGTAGAATTGAATGGTAAAAAAAAATTGCCATCGGTTATGTTAGGGTGTTCTGTAATGGGCATCGAAAAAATGCTGAGTCAGCATATTTGCAAAAATTTTTAAAAATCTTTTCTCCAGAACCAATCATCAGAATCTTTTGATATTTGGTATACAGCATTCATAGGGGGGTCAGATAAAAGTTTGTTGAAGTAAAGCTCATTGGTTCATATTTGGGCTCTCTACAGGAGCCCGAAGTTTTAACATAGGGTAATATGGGGAATATTCTTTAAAAATCTTCTTCTTCAGAACCACCAGTCAGAATCTTTTAATATTTGGTATACATCATTGTTATGACGGTCAGATTCTAGATTGTTCAAACCAAGTCCCTAGGTTAATATTTGGGCTTCCTATGGAAGCCCAAATTTTATCTTTGTTCAATATGGAGGGTAATTTAAAAAAATCTTCTTCTTCAGATCCATTAGTCAGAATGCTTTGATATTTGGTATGCAACATCTCTATGGGGGTCAGATTCAAGTTTGTTCAAATCGGATCCATAGGTCAATATTTAGGCTCGCTATGGTAGCCCAAATTTGAAATTAGTGCAATTCAAAGAAATTTCTTTACAATTCCTCTTCTTCAGATCCAACAATCAGAATGCTTTCATATTCGGTACACAACATCTCTAGGGAAGTCAGATTTAACTGTGTTCAAATCAAGAGCCTGGGTTAATATTTGGGCTCTCTATGGGAGCCGGAATTGGCCATTTTGCCGAGGAATTAAAAATTTTGTATTCAGTACCCTCTAGAGGTACTAAGATTAATCCACATAGGTTGTATCAAGGGGCTTCATAGGGGAGCTCTACATCTTACTTATGATCAACTGAAGAAAAGGCATGATGCCCAGATTATTTTTGTCACTCTTGAGGGACTCAAGGATTGACAGTGTAGCCCATGGAGATGGCTTGCTTAATGTAGACTCATTCTTGGACTCTGTTTAAATTGTGTTCTGTACAAGATGAGCGCTTCAGGCCTTGTGGGGCCTCTTGTTTATTTTGGTTTAACGACACTTTCGACAGCCAGGGTCACCTCGTGTCGGACAATTTACAGGTGGAGGAAGCCAGAGTACCCGGAGAGAACCACTGAGCAATGGCGAGCAACTGCCAGGCTTCCCAACATACTAACTCCACACAAGCAGGATTAGCATTGGTTAAGACACCATTGACGTGCAGTACGACTTAGGACACAATGCCACCATGTCCCCACATGGGCAATGGAGGGGAAGTGTCTTGTCCAAGGACACAATGCGGTTGCCTCAGGTGGGATTTGATCCGAGGACCTCTTTGCGTTCAGTCTGCGTCTTTACCTACTGAGCCACCGTGCCCCCCCCCCCCCCCCCAGCTTCCCATATTTCAGTGGATGTGAGAGTGGGGGGTGGGGGGGGGGGGGGGGTCACGTATAAAAAAAAATGTACCAAGTGACTTCAGACAGATTTGGTCAAGGAAACTGAAGATTCTATCTGAAACCAATTCACACTGGCAATTGTCATAACAGAACAAAATGGACGAATATGTGTTGTTAGCATTGAACAAGGATTATATATACATGTAGGCCTCCACAGTTAGAGTATTCACAACATTTATTTAGAAAGAAAATCTATATAAAAATGTGTGGATGCAAAGTGTGTTTTTGCTGTTCTTGAAGCCCATGAATTTATTAAGTCAAACATGCTTTCAAGACAATAAAACATTTTGTTTTGGGGACTCCGGATAGTTCTTGAAAGCGTTCATAGGCCTCTGAAATCGACTTGGGTGTGACAGACCATCATAGTGTAACTGTAGAAATGCTAATACATAATAATATGCAAAATGCTATTAAATAATAATATGCTGTTACAGTCCTTGAAATAATTTTATTTTGTCAGAAATCAAAGAATTCTACATTTTCATTTGGAACACAAGTGTTTCATGGAAACTCCAGGAGTTGGGCAATATACCGAAAAACCAAACCGATACCGATACCATGGGGATAACTAAAAACTGAATGGAACCAGGCATTATTGAGGCTTAATAGCAGTTGAAGGGTTCATTGTGTCGCCTGCCCCACGAAGTGGGGAGCGCCATATAGGGATTACTTTTGTCGTCTTGTGTCTTCCGCGTCGTCCGCATCACACTTTCTCTTATCTGCCACTCCTCTTTAACCTATGAATGGATTTTGATGAAACTTTCAGTGATTCTTTATCACATAATGGCATTGTGCACCTCCTATTTTATTTTTTGATTCGCTGTATTTTTTCCAGAGTTATGCCCCTTTTCCACTTAGAATTCTGTCTGAAATATTAAAATATAGTGCAGGCGACACTCGTCTTCCATGGAAGACTCACATCTAAGTTTTCATGAAAGAAGAGCTGATTTTATATTTCAGTTTTGTTAACCCTCAGGGGACTGGACAATTGTCTTGAATTCTCAATGAGACTACAATCTGTACATGTCCAGCTGCTTAACAGTGATTTCTAGCCAAATCTTAGCTGCCTTAACCCTTTACCTAACATGAAAAGCAGACGACACTTGTAAAAAAAATTCTTGAACAATTAAAATTCTTGAACAACTAAACATAGGTTATGACCCCTCATTGAAACGAATTTGATGAGTTCGTTCCAATCAGGGGTCATAACCTATGTTTTTGAGACAAAAACTAAGGAAAAATAACTGACAGTTTTTTTAAAATTAGTGCTGGCCGGTTTTGGCTGTTATGTTGGGTAAAGGGTTAACAGGCACCCAAGACTTGACTAGAACTCATTATCCAGGTGATTTGTTTATGGACATCAGGACCTCCTGAAGATGGCATGTTCAGGGCACATGAGCTTGCAAACACCTTAAATAGGTATTAAATGGTAAAGTTGTGTTTTTTGAAGAAGTCAATCAATTACTGTAGATATGATTTGTGTTCATAAAAGAATGCCACTGTTGAGCTCATTGGCAATGGCATTTGTGGAGCTGTGGTAGAATCATACAAGAACAACTTAATCTGTATTTTCCTAATGTGAATTATGCTTTGGTATCAGCAAATCTCAGTCAAGTCAGGTAGCGAATACCAAACTGATACTGAGGTATACCCTGAGGTATACCCTCTTAAAAATGCCAAAACTGAGATCAAACTCAAAATTCCAATTCTGCAATCTCTAACCCTAGATACACTTACCTTCCTAATAACACTGCTGGTTGAATAATAGTGATGGTCAGGATATTTGGTTGGAAATAATAACAGTGATGGCCCTATTCTCCCTCTGGGGGCATGGTGGCTCAGTAGATAGAGGTGCAGGCTGCAATCCGAGAGGTCCTCGGTTCAAATTCCATCTGCGGCAACTGCATTGTGTCCTTGGGCAAGACACTTCACTCCCATTGCCAGTGTGTGGGGGCACGGTGACATTGTGTACTAAGGCGTACTACATGTCGATGGTGCACTTGTCTTCAACCAATGCTAACCCTGCTTGTGTGGACTTAGTATGTTGGGGAGCCTGACAGTTGCTCGCCATTGCTCAGTAGTTCTCTCTGGGTACTCAGCTTCCTCCACCCTTAAAACTGTCTGACATGAGGTGATCCTGGCTGTCAAAAGTGTTGTTAAACCCCAATAAAATAAAAATATAATATATGCCATATAATAGTGATTGCTGGGATTTTTTCTTCAAAATTAATAATGGTGTTGAGACTGTCAGCCCTATTATTAGGCTACTAGGCAGGTGAGAGTACATCAGCAAACAGAACCATACATAACGAGAAAAAAGGGTATGCCAACAAAGATAGGTCATGCAAATTATTTTGTCATAACATTCTTTTAGGTTACGCAAATATCTCTAACTTTAACCCTTTGAAACGTGGTGGTATATACTAAGTCAGTTCAATGATAGCAATGGGGAGAGTCCATATTCATTATTTGGGGAAAGATCAATTAACCCTTTACCTAACACGAAAGGCAGTCAGCACTTGCAAACAAAATTCTTGAACTAATTTTTTTTCATCTTTTGCATCAAAAACATAGCTCATGGCCCCTCATTGGCACAAGCTCATTCCTATGAGGGGTCATAAACCATGTTTTTGAGATGAAAAATTGAAAAAACAATGAAAATAGAATGATGAGTTCAGTGAATAGCACTGATCAATTTTGGTCATTATGTTCGGTAAAGGGTTAAATATTTTCAAGGCTGCACTTGAAAATATTGATTGATCTATCTCATATATTCACTTGGCCTCCATCCTACTTAACTAAATCATGATGCATCTCATGTTCCTGGACCGGAAAAACAGTTTCTTGGGGTCAAAGGCATGTAGATAGGAGGCATGCCTGTCAACCGGTATCTGTACCGGTACATGTACCACTGGCCCCAACCGATCTTGAAGCTTTTGTCTCGCTACTGGTGGGATGGGACAAATTGATTTTATGGGGAAATTCTTAATTGAACGAGAGTAGGTGTAAAAGGAGAGTTCACGACCACTTGTACATGTACGTGTACAACATACGCACACGATGCGTTCACCAACAGGGAATTCGGTGTTAAATCACATGCTTGTTCGCAAAAACTGTACAGTGGTCTTGAAGCCCTCATGTACATTCAGTGACTCCTAGATCGCACTTTTAGCGTTCAAACACTCGTGGTGAACGCATCGTGTGCGTGTGTTGTACATCTTCATTTGTATCGTGTATGTGATTTTTGGTCTACGTTCGCATCGCAGATCAGACCCATCGATCCATCGTCGGCGAACGCGATCGAAGGCAAAAGATTCCGGGTGATCATCAAAAAACAACAATTGTGGTTCAAGACCAGCGGTCCAGAATCGGCAATTGCGTTGGTACAGATGGTCCAGAAACTCTCCCTCATTTTTGAGGCGGTTACGTTTTTGATTGATATAAATATAGGGGAGAAAAAAAAATATAAATAAATAGTTCTTTAGAAAAATAAATATATCAAATCGAATAGATAATAAAAAAAAATACGTAAATCATGAGCGATTCTCAGATGATTAGAGCGAGGTTTCTTTTAAACATGCTGATGAGAGCATACGCAATCTGCGTGAACGAACAACTACGTCCTATCTTGTTAGAACGATGCGTCGGATGTCGGGATCATCTAGACTTCGATCACGAGGATCATTCGTGTCTGACGATGGAAAGGGAAGATATGGGCGTCATGTATTTTGAACCGGCGTTCGAACGCGTTAAATTCGACGATGTGATCACGTTTTGGAAGAGATTAGTCTTCTGTAAGAATCGAGACAGGCCCACAGATTCGGAAGAACTGAAATTGGCGCGTAGAAGTTTGACTTTAGAAGACAAGGGATGCATCAAGAAATTATTGCTGAACGAAGCATACGTCTAAGTTTTGTTTTTCGTTGATATAAAAAATAAACCGCGGTCGGCATTCCGATCGTGCTGACTATGGAAGGAGTGGCTCTCGCCACCGGATTGTTCAGCACGCTCGGAAACTTTTTGAGTAGGAAATTATTTCTGAAGGCGAGGAAACACGATAAGATTCGCGTCTTGGCCGACTCCAAGATCGACACGATATCTGAAATGATCTCTATGGCGTTGAAAGACGGTAGGATATCGGACGGAGAATACTTCGCGATATTGAGTGAGAAAACGAAATACGATGCCATGAAAGAAGCCGTGAGAATCAAGACTCGTCAGATCATCAAGGAAGAGTTGAAGGATTCTCTCGTGGAAAAGGGTAGGAAAGAGGCCAGGGAGGAATTCAGTAAGATGATAGAACTCAAGGGCAGCGATTGAAAAAAAAAAAATATATATATATAATAAGAACAGAATTTTAAAAAAAAAAAAATATTAAATTAATATACAAAATAAAAAAAAAAACGAAATTAATTTAAATTAACTCTTAAAAATGTATTGCGTAAAGTGTAAGAGAGTTACTGAGACGAGTAATTCTCGAGAAGTGCGAACTAAAAACGATAGACGGATGCTTCGCGGAATTTGCGACGTGTGTGGTTCTATCAAGACTCAATTCGTCAAACAAAAGAACGCGAGCAAAGGCAAAGGCATCGTGAATAAAATGATCAACAATCTACCTTTCGAAATGCATCTGCCCGGTCACAGTTTCACGGGACCCGGAACAAAATTGAACAAGAGACTCAATGCCGATCTGACTCCCAAATCTTGGAGCAAACCCGTGAATAGGGTGGACGCGGCCGCGTACGATCACGATCTGTGCTACGCCGGACATCCCGACACCAAGACTCGCAACAACGTCTGCGACAAAAACATGTTGACGAGATTGAGAGACATGTCGAATCCGACCAGGAGAGAGAAGATGGAACGTTTGCTGGTCGGCAATCTGATTGGTGCGAAACGTCGATTCGGATGGGGCGTTCAAAAAAAAAAAGCGCATCTGAAAAAGAGAAGAAGAAGAAACGATTATTGACGAGCGAATTGGCTGAGGAGTTACACAAACCCATAGTGTGTAAATTTCGAAAGAGAAGGGTGTTCGTGAAGGGTCTGGACGACATTTGGTCCGCCGACTTGGTCGACATGAGATCGTTTTCGAGGTGGAATGAGGGCGTCAGATATCTGTTGACGGTCATCGATGTGTTTTCCAAATACGGTTGGATCAGAGCTTTGAAGAATAAATCGGGACCTTGCGTCGCCGAGGCTCTGAAGAGCGTGTTCGACTCGTCCTCTCAAAAAAACGAGTAAATTGTGGGTGGACAAGGGAAAGGAATTCTACAACAAGGACGTTCATCGATTGGTAGACCTCTACTCGATCGAAAACGAAGAGAAAGCCAGCGTGGTGGAACGTTGGAATCGAACGATGAAGGAGAAGATGCACAGATATTTCACGGCGAATTCGACCAAGAAATACATATATGCTCTGAACGGTCTGGTGAAAGATTACAACGACACGCGACACAGATCGATCAAGATGACTCCCGTGGAAGCTAGCGATCCTCGAAACGAAAGACGGGTCTATGCGAATCTATATCCCGAGAGATCTAAGATCGGGAAGAAGAAGTCTAGAACGCCGAAATTTGCGGTTGGCGATCGAGTGAGAATCTACGCTTATAAGAAGCACTTCGAAAAGGGTTATACTCCTCGATGGACCTCGGAAATCTTCGTGGTCATCAAAATATTTCACACCGATCCGGTGACTTACGAAATCGAAGCTTTGGATGGAGAAGAGATCATCGGAAAGTTTTATGAACAACAATTACAGAAGACGAAGTTTTGATGAAGAACGCAAAAAAAATTTTTTTTTTATTTACTCTCTTTGACATTTTCTTGTTTACACACACATATATATATATAAGAGAGAAAAAAATAAATAATAATAAAAAATAATTAAAAACTATTTTTTTAGATAAAGAAAAGCAAGTGAATTAATAAACAAAAAAAAACTAAAAATCTTTTAAAATGACAAATATACTAGATATAGCACAAAGCATAGTGAAAGATGAAAGTATTCAAGAATATGAGGTTCACGAATACGAACCGGTAACCGGAACGAGTTTGAACAATGCGGGAGAGATAAGAATCAACGTCGAAACTCAAGATCTATTCGTACATCCTAGCGAGAGTTACATAGTGGTGCAGGGACGTCTCACCAAGGAAGATGGGAGCGACTACGCCGCCGACGACACGGTTACTCTAGCCAATAATGGCATCATGCTTCTATTCAGTAACATAAAATACATGCTATCCGGACAAGAGATAGAATCTGTTTTTCATCCCGGTCAGGCCACCACGATGTTCGGACTCTTGACGTATCCTGATGATTTTTCGAAATCCAGAGGACTTAATCAGTTGTGGGTGAAAGACACCATCGGCCCTGCTAGCGCCGGCGCTGCCATGATATTCGACTACGTCGTCAAGACGTCCAGACCTAAAGGAACGTTTTCGTTCAGGATACCTTTGAAACACATCTTCGGATTCGCGGACGATTACAACAAGATCATGTACGGATTCAAACACAATCTGATGTTGATTCGAAAAGGAAACGACGACGCAATAGTGAAACTCACCGCGACCGATGCGGGTAAAATAACTCTACACAAGATATCATGGTTTGTTCCGCACGTGGAGCCTTCGATGGATGAAAAAAGGCATCTCTACAAGATCATAGAATCCAAGAGTAAATTACCCGTGGGATTTAGAATGAGACAGTGCGACACTGCTAGCATTCCTCCCTCCACGAATCACTTCGATTGGAGATTGACGGTGAAATCTGCTTCCGAGAGACCGCGTTTCATCGTGGTTGCGTTTCAGACTGATAGGGATGGGTCTCAGGAAAAGAATGCGTCACTGTTCGATCACTGCCATTTGAGAAACATGCAAGTGTTTCTGAACGCCACGAGATATCCGGCAATCGATTACAACGCGTCGTTCTACAAGAACGATTTCTTCAGACTGTATGGCGACGCTGCCGATTTTAGAAAGAAGTATCACGGTCTAGACAAATTGATGAGCAATCCCAATATATCTCCCGTCGAATACAAGTCGATGTATCCCATGTTCATGTTCGACGTCAGTAAACAGAGCGAACGACTCAGGAGTAGCGTGTTAAACATTCAGATCAAGATGCAATTCGATAGGAATGTGCCAAGAAAAACCGAAGCCTTCGCCCTGGTCCTGTTGGACAGAGAATTACAATTCGAATCAGATGGAAATAAGATGTCGATCATTCGATGAGAGACGAGTGTGTGAAAAAAAAAATAATAAAAAACAAACAAAAAAATGAAAAGTAATGTGTGATTATTAAAAACAAAAAAAAAAAAAAATAAATAAAGTAATGTGATCTAGAGAGATTGAACATCTCTCTATATCTCATTACTTTTTTTTTTGTTGTTTTTAATAATCACACATTATTTTTTTTTTTTTTTTAATTCATTATTTTTCCACGCGTTCACTTTTTGTTCAAAGGATCCAGTTCGATCAGTAGACTCACCACGGAAGTGGCGGCTTCGGGATTATTGGTTTTTGTGACGAAATTAATCCTGTCTCCAGCGTTCACTTTGAGAGGTGTGCCGAACGTGCTGACATTCGCGTGTTGATTCTCGGTCTTTTCGACGCTGTATCTCTTATTGCTCTCCACACCATTCACCATGAGATTGACGACCGCTCTGTTATTCAAATCCGAGGAAGCCAGACTCATTCGAAGGATTTCACCTCCCAGCGGCATGGGATATCCCACCTGACCGTGTTTCGATCCGCTACCTCCATTTCCGAAAGACCACTCGGCTTTTCCCTCCTCTAAGGCGTCGGACTCTTCGGCCCACACCGTGATCAATTGTCTGGCATATTTGACTTTCTCCACCACCGAAATCAGGGTGCAGGCGTCCGTCATGTGCACGGGTTCCGGTAGATTCGTGAGCGCGTGTCCGCCCATGTCTAGTTTACCTTCCATGATGTCACCCTTTCTCCAGACCGAGTTGTCGTCCACGTACTTCCTGCTTACTGCGCTAGAATCGAATTTGGGATCGTGACCGAGACCGAATAAATTCTCACCGTTCATGTTGATGCCACCCTCCATGGTTGCGCCAGATTGTTTGTTCAGGTAGAGATCGTCCACTTGCGATTCTACGTATTCTTGTGATCGTATCACGGCAGAATCTACGTAGTCCTTGTTGACCGCGGTTGAGTCCGCATCTGTGTCGTCAATCTTCGACAGATTCAATATCTTGTGGAATCCCGCATTCAGATCCTATTTCATTTCACGTCTGTCTGACTTTCTCTGTTCCAGATCTACGTAGTGTTTGGTCGTCACGTCCTTGGGATTTGTGGGAGCAGCCACGTTCGTTATCTTGTAAGAATTGGCATTCAATTCCGACTGCATCGTTTTCTGAATGTATCTATTTCTCAGGTGTTCGCTGAATCTCGCGTGAGAGTCGTCCACGTATCTCTTGGTGGCGGCATCGGTGGGATCTATGGGATTCGCAACGTTCACCAAACGTTTGGATTTCAGATCGAGATCGTCGGTCATGGTTTTATCCACGTAATTATCAAGCAGGATTCGTTCGAAATCGGAGTTCCCCCTGTTGACGTATTTTTTAGTTGCGGCATCTGCGAGATCTATCGGCTCGGGAAGATTGTAGAGCTTCTTATTGTTCATGTTCAAAGGTTTTTCTCGAGGTTCGTATCTCCGACCGTAACGCTCATCCAAGTTGGCAACGTCGTAACCATCGTCGACTTCGAACGTCTTCCTCTTCTTTCTTGGGTTGACTTTTTCGTCGTCACTTCTACCAAATTTATTGACTGTCATGTTGTTGTGGGATTTTTTTTTTTGTTGTTGTTTAGAAAAAAAAATGTGTTCAAAACGCAGTTTATTAAAAAATGAACTATGTTATTTTATTTTTCGTTTTTTATTCGATTAAAATTTTTTTAAAATAATTTTTTTATCTTTATATATATACTATAAAAAAAAAAATCTCTCTCTAATGCAAGTCGTTGAGAATGTCTTGAAATTCATCTCCTTCAGACCATCTTTTTGAGAACGTAGAGACACAGGTGACCGCAAAACACTTGATCTGGTGATTGCACTTGATCCGTGTTGTAAAGAACCATCGATTTGTTGAAATAGTTCTTTATTTCTTTCGGCGGCGAGATTCTGTAGCTGTCGAAATAATAATTCTTCTTCTTCTTCCCGTTCTTGAACCACGCCACCCGGTGAGTGCCTTCACCCGATGAATCGTCTAGATTTAAAATTCCGCATTCCGATTGTCAAGGTCTTCTCTTCAGCAAGGCATCTCTGGAAAACACTCCTAGAAAATCTTCGATTTTCAAATCTTTTGCCGCATTCAACAGATCCATGTTGGATAGGGGTTCGTTGGGTAAGACGACACCTTCTATGGATATCTTTATTTTCTTATTCATAAATAAGTATATATATATTTTTTTATTTATTTTATTATAATTCACTAAAAATGACGTTATTTTTTTTCTATTTTTTTTCTTTTTCTTTTTAAACTAACTCTATCGACTTCCACAATCTTGAATCCGTCGAATTCCTTGACTTCTATAATCTTGGATTCATCTAATTCTTCTTTTAAACTAACTTTCTCGATGTCACTATCGATTTCCGTAATTTTATGTTCATCTAATTCCTCTTGATTTTCTGGAATCCTATCATCCACAATCGTATCTGGAATCTTATCATCTGCAAGCGCATCTGGAATCCAATCATCCCCATTCATATCGTCTAAAATTAGATGCAAACTCCAATGTCTGAATGCCAAAGTGCTTATTTTATCGTCTAACACAAATCTCTGGTCGTCGGCTGTCAGCGAAATCTTGTTGACTATTTCGGTATACAGGTTGTGATTTTCGCTTCGAATCGATTTCATAGTCTTATACACCGGACCACTTCCTAACAGACAATCTTTATACTCTTGGAAAGAGATGTTTTTCTTCACCACGCACGCTTTAACTCCTTTGCACTTGATCTCTTCATCATCTTCTAGACGATAAGCATAGAGTTTGGGTCTCAAGCCCACGAATTCGACGATCTGTTTACCGCCGCTCTCGTCCTTAAATTTACCCAACACCTTCTTGTTGTCGTTCGATTGAATGTTGGACGAGTGATCGACAGGATAATTGCTCGTGTTGAACCACTCGGCCACGTCCGGAGATATGTCTCGGTAGACGTCTTTCGTAAACTAAACTGTCCGTGTCGGTGAACAGTAGTTTGGCTTTGTCGCCATCGTAGTGAAACTCGTACATCAATCGCTTGCTGACATCTAAGATGATCGGTCCGAGATAATACGGTTTGTCGAACTTCAGGTGCGTCTTTTGTATGTGAACAGCCACTAGATTTTCGCCGAATATGGTTCGGTGTTTGTAATTGGGTTTTGCCACTAATTTTTTAGCTCTTTTCTCAGGCGTGACGAGTCGAACGTCGGTTCTCCTCCTGTTGTTTTCCATCGATTTGCCGTACACGCAGTTGTTCATGAGTTTGAAGAAATCTTTTTTGAAATCGTTCGCGGCTCGGGTTCTGAGATTCGTGTTGAGATCGATGTATTTTTTCATCCAAGGCTCTTCGTTGTACCGAATGATGCGATGTATGTCGACTAATTTCATCCCGTAATCGACGTACTGTTTCAAATTCTCGCTGTAGACGACGTAGTTACGTTTGTTAAATAAATTGGGAATGAGTTTTTCCTCGTCTCCTTTGTTCGGTTCCATTCGTTCGGGAGCCAGCGGATAATCGTTGTGCGGATCGTGTAATTCTTCCAGATAGTTCAAATCGCCTTCTAAAATGCAAGGATAGTCTCTCCATTTTTGCATCTCTTCCGGTTCCTTCACCCATTCGAAATTTCCAATCGGTAAAGGATAACTCATAGCCCAACCGTACAGATTATTGGCGTCCCAATACTGTATGTATTTAGTCGACCGTTTCGAATCGAAACCTTCTTTCATGTAGGGATTGTTAGCTTCAGAATGTCTGTGGGAGATCATCGATACGCCACCTCTCGCAGCCCTTTCGAACATGAGCAACATGTCCACGTCGGATAATAATTCCAATTGGACTTCGGTGGTCTTCAACAGAGCGTCCGACGCCAGACCGGGTGCGGTGAAATACCAAGCGGGATCCAGATCGTAATTTCGACGACAGACGTCTCGAAAATTTTCGAACACATCTGCCAAGAGCAGAACGTCGGTCTTCAGATAGAGATCGTGATAATCTCTCATGGTTTTCATATCGAATGATTTCCACACGTTTTTAGCATGTTCGTAATTCTCGTCGGAAATGTCTGATTCGTATAATTTCGAATAAAAATCTTCTTTCGAAGGTAGTGCGGTGTCTTCAAATCTCTTTAGATCGTTCATGTAATCGTAAGGATAGACTCCTTTCCTCAACATGACGTCTACTCGTTCTCCGAAATGTTCGCTCGTGATTTTAAATTTATCCTTGCTCATGTTATCGACTAATTTTTCCAGAGCGGTCGACATGAATTTAAAAGTGTCGATGAAACGTATGCCTCTACGAATGGATTTCGTTTTTTCTTCCAACGTATTTCCGTCGATTACTCTTTTCCTCTCCATGAGCTTCCATTTCGTGAAGGAAATGTATCTTTCTTTGCTGTTCGCGATGCAATTTAATTCTTCGTGCGAGGTGCAGAGATTTTTCACGAACAGATGACTGTCGTAACCCGAGAGATTGTGAAACATCACCGGATAGAAAGCGGCGTCTCGATATTTTAAATTACACTTGCTGTGAGCCGGACCGCGATACAGACCCGTGTAATGATCGTGGTCTCTGACCTTATTTTCCTCTGAATTCTCGTCGAACGATTGTCTGCATATGTGACATTCGGTGGCTCTGTTATTTTCGTCCTGCTGCTCTCGCGTGATGATCATTTTTGCCGGAGTTTTGAATTTGTCGTATAACATTTGAATTTTCTATTCTAACTCTTCCACGAACCTTTGAGCCACGTCGTCGTCTTCGCGCTGTTTCGTGTAGGTGAAGGAACCCATGTCGTGTTAGCGCATTTCACGTAAATGCAATAGCCCGAAGGTATGTGTTTTTGATATCTTTCGACGTAACTTTGAAGAGCGTTGGGTTGACAGGAACTCATTTTCGCGGTGAAACATTCGAAATCGGCGTACACGACGAATGGTACTTTTAACCTTCTGTTGTGATTTTCAAACTTCACGATGGTGTTGGGTTTGGGCATTTCGACGGCGACACCTTGATTTTCGTTGCAATATTCCTGATGTTTTGCTAATGATTTTTTGCTCTTAAACATGTTCATGCAGTTGCAACATAAAGATATCTTTCCGTTATGATTATTATTTTGTCTCGACAGTAATCGGCTTGGATGTTTAACCCAACAATAATGACGATTGTCACCATTTGAAATCGATAATAAAATAATCGTCTTTTCTCTTCCGCGATACAAAGTCCGTCTGAGAGGATAGATCTTTTGATTTTCGTCGTTGTATCCCAAGACGTTCACTGCTATGGTGGGATTTTGAACCTCGAAACGTTTGATGTGTTTTAACTTTGTTGGAAAAGTCACACCGGTCCAATCGAGATTTTTAGAAGTTTCCTCGCAACGAGAAACTCTATCGGCGTGTATTTCGACAGGGTATAAAGCAGAGGTGACTGCCCATTTAAAACACTGATCATCTTTATTTCTCACGTTGACCACGGCGTGTTTCTTAGTCAAGAAATACGGTAATTCCAAGTAGGAAGATCCTTTCAACAGTTCGTTTTTAGTCATGTGAATTTCGAGTTTCAACACCTCGCCGAACGTTCAATTACTACCTTCATTTTGATAATTCACAAGAGACGTCAACATCTTGTCCTTCATCTTTTCGAAAACGTCCGATAGATCTGAACCTCGAAATACGGGTTCGATGTTAGATCTGAAATATCCATTTTTCACGATGCTCTCGCCGGACTTCACGTCGATTTTATTCATTATGCAATGGAGTATCATCTTAATTTTTAATCCCAAGTTCGTGTATTCGCGAAACAAATCCAATACTTTTTTCTTCACCCATTCCATGAACAATTTCGGATCGACTTTCTTCGACGAGGGAAACACGTCGAAAGTTCTTAAAATGTCTTCGATCGCACTCTCCCATTCTACGGGTTTCGATTGGAATAGTTCCACAACGAGTCGTCTTACATATTCTTCTCCTTTCTCTTCGTCGATTGCTCGTTGAATTTCACTCGATATATCTCGTTTGTCTTGAATCTGAAGTGCATCACTCGTTTTTGTTTTAGTTTTTCTTTTCTTTTCTTTGGAAACTTGATGTTTTTCAACGGCTTTTCGTTTAGTCGTCTTCTTATTTTTCACAACCGGCGCATCTTTTGACGTCGTTGCTATCGACATTTTGTTTGCCTTTCTAGCGTTTCGCAAATATTCTTGTATGACTTCAATTTTTTTTGATTTAGTTCTATGCTTTCTGAAATCTGAAATTTGTAATAGATTACAAATCTCGTTTAACTGAGGTACGGTTTTCTCATTTAAATTTACCATTGTTTTATCTGTTTGCTTCATTTGTAAGAATATTTTTTTTTTTTTGGAATTTTGTATTAAATAATTTGTTAAAAAAGTTTTGCTTTTTTACTCTATATATATAATAGAAAAAAAAAAGTTAAATTTTAAAATTCAATTTTTTTTAATACAAAATTTAAAATAAACATTATTTGTAAGAATTCATAAAAAACCAAATAATCGATCATGACATCAACAACACCTAAAAGATGCGGACTGAAATTGAAACGAGACGAAGGGTATGAGAAATCCAGTTTTAATATCTATACATTACAACCACACGATCCCATCGAATTGAATGAGGTCGAGATGGTGGACTTGGAGTGCTACTACCACAAATATCGAATGTGTTTGAAAGTGGATGAGGCCGCGCTCGATTTGTTTTACGAGTACCAAAGCGAACTGTTGATTAATATCATCGTCGCCGAAGACAGAGAATTCGACAGGGGTGATTTATTGTTGTCCTATGGAAGTTACATATATCCAATAATCTCACCCGAACTGGTGAAGAAATCGGGTGGTGAGAGCGCATTCGCCTATGAAAAAAAACTCAAAAGAGTAAAGATGAACATTCACACCATTTACGTATGTGGAAAAATGACGAATGTCAACTTGCTAATAACGGACTTGGTAATATAAACAATAGAGAGATTGAAATTAAAAAAATTTAAACTTTTTATATATATATAAAGAGAAAAAACTTTTACTAAAAAAATTTTTACATTAAAGAAAATTAAAAAAACAACTTTTTTATATATATAAAGAGCAAAAAAAAATAACAAACTTTTTTTTTTTAACAAATTTTTATTTAAATACAAAATTTAAAATATACATTATTGCAAGAATTCGTAAAAACAAAAAAAAAACAAATAATCGATCATGAAGACAACAACACCTAAAAGATGCGAATTGAAATTGAAACGAGTCGAAACGTATAAGAAATTCGGTCATAAAATCTATAGATTACAACGACACGATCCCATCGAATTTAACGATGTCGAGAAGAAGGGCTTAGAGCACAAATACGAGAAATATAAGATGCCTCTGAAATTGAACGAAGCCGCGCTCGATTTGATTTACGAGTACCAAAGCGATCTGCAGAACATCGTCATCGCCGAAGATAGAGAATTCGACAAGGACGATTTGTCGTTGCCCTATGGAAATTACATATTTCCAAACATCTCATTCGAACTCGTGAAGAAATTGGGTGGTGAGAGCGAGTTGACCGATGTAAAAAAACTCAAAAGAGTAAAGATAAACATTCAACACGTTTTCGAAAAAGGAGTAGACACGAGCATCAACATGCTAATAACGGACTTGGAAATATAAACAATAGAGTGATTGATTTTTAGCGAAGAAAAAAAAAAAAAAAGTGAATGAGATCTCATTTACTTTTTTTTTGTTTTCCTTCTTCTTCACTATCATCATAATATATTATAATAACGTTTCCTTTTCTCTCAAATTTCTGCATCAATTCTTCTTTTTCTTTTTTTTTTCTTTTTCTCTGTGATGTGATACGTTCATGATAACATTTTTGTTTATCCGAATCATAATTATGAACGAATGTTGTGCATCTCTTGGTAACACTAGCATCATTACCATTCACTTCAGAAGGTAGTGGTGACCGTGGAAAGCATCGTCTCATTCCCAACCGTATATCCCGCGCTTTATCTATCTCTTTCCTTAGATATCCATCATTAGCGTCTAACCATTTTTTTATTTCTTCGCTCTCTGGCTCGCGATGTTCGTCATTATCGTCAAATTCATTCAGGTGATAAATTTGTTTCTCCACCTCTTCACCCATTTTAAATATATATTATTTTATACTTTCTATGATTTTATATATTTTATATAATTTTATATTTATAATAACATATTCAAAATCGGTATGTTCTTAAATGGCGAATTGTCACCGAGCAACAAACCCTTGCCGTATCGCTTGACGTTCCGTCCACTCTTCAGAAAGAGACCATTTCCTCTCAGAGAGTTGCCACCTCTAACGGGTTCTAGATACAATCCTTTACCGCTGTCGTCTACGTGAACGCGACACACGGCTCCTCCCTTCTTCAAAAACAGTCCGTTGCCACCCATTAATTTCTCAACTCCCGAACTAGCGAGTCCCATGAGAGCTCCCACGCCGAGAGTCTTTCCGAGAAAGGGTAGCACCTTTGCAGCAAAGGGTAATGCTTTTGCGGCGATTCCTGCCAATAGCGGTAGGAAACCACCTTTCATTCTCAAATTGTATCTCAATTGAGCGGGACTCAATCTCACCGCCAATCCTCTTCCATCGCGAATCGCTTTCTCCATCCTTTTGATTTGACTTCTGGTCCAGGCGATCGAATCCTGTCCGCCTCTCGTCAGATCTTTGTGAGTGAATTTGAATCTCACCGCCTCGCCTCGAGTTGTTAAAGCTCTCTTAAGTTTCTCCTTCTGTCCTGCGGATATGTTCACGTTTTTAACCACGTATTGTGTCATAATTCCGTTTGTTTTTTAAATATATTTTACTTCAATTGTTTCTTGTTTAATAATTATATTAAAATAATTTTGTAAAAATTAATATTACCCTTTATTTTATTTTTGTTATCTATATATATATAATATTTTTTTTTTTTTTGCTTTTATATTTCTCTTATGTGAAATCGTATCGTCACTCTCTCTCCGCGAAGATCTAACAGTTCACCATTTTGATCCGTCAACGTGGTTTTGAGACTATACAACGTGTCTAAAATCACTGGTAGATAAACTAAATTTCGAGGTCGCTCCACGATCTTATAACCCGGCGACACGTTTGGAAAGAAGGAATAGATCGTTGGCTGAGCGCTACCATTCACGTAGCTTTCGGCAATCACGTCCACGTTCACCAGAATGCTATTGACAGCGAGAATGTCGACCATATTTTCAGATGCCGCGTGGCCTCGATACATCTTTCGATCGAATCCCAGCATCTTGCCTATAGAATCGTCTGTGTTGAAATCCACACAAAAATTATCTTCCAAATCCAACATCGTCTGTAAGGTATTAGGATTGGGAGCGAGTCTGATCTTGTTGCTTCCCTTTCCATCCGTCATCATTCGCGTCTGAATGTAATGGTTCAAATCGTCTATGTCGTAACTCCCTTTGGGAATTCGAATCTCCAACCAATCCACTCCGTCGGAATACTTGAACGAGTTATTCTTTTCGGTGACGTTGGGAAAGGAATAATAAGTCTCCAGATTCACTAACGCCATCTCGTAACTTTTCTCTCTGTTCAATTCGATGGAAGGTTCGAATTTCATAGCGAATCGAGTCGAATCGCCACTCGCCACAATTTGAATGGATTGTTTCGCAGCCGTATTCTCGGCTATCCGTTCTAACAATTCTCCATGTTGGAACATTATATCTTAATTTTATTTTTTTTATTCAAAATTAATTATTTGAAGATTTATTATTTTTCTAATTTTTTTTATTTTCACGCTCTATCTTATTATTATCATCACCATCGGGAACATAAAACTTGTCGAATCCGCACCGATATTTTCCACGATTAAATTCACTCGTCAAATCGATCACGACGAAATTGTAAAGTCCACCATCCCAAGCCCTCTTGCAGAATCTCCTGAATTCGACAGCGCTCATGTCGTTCGCGACGTGATCGCCGTAGATGTGATTGAGATTCTTGAGATCTTGGCGAAAGAGACATAGAAAATTAGCGTTCTCCCTTATCGTCTGTCTGGGCAATCAAAAATAATTCTGCGACAGGTAGAAACAGTCCACGTTGCTGTGTCGACCCCTAACATAATACGATTCACATCGGTTCTGTCTCTCCAAAAGCAGATCGTCGAAAATCATGAGAATCTTATCTTCCGATTTCAGTTCCCTAGGATCCGGAACGTCGCTAGCGTTCTCGTAAAATCGGCACTCGACGTTTGAAGATGCATTTCTCTTCGTCAGCTCCGTGGCCGCGCCGTCCAATATGGTCGAGTGCGGAGCTCTGCACTTGTCGAATTCCTCCCTGCTGTCAAAGATTCTGGCTATGACGTCCTTGGGCAATCTGCGATCCATGCACTCTCGAAGCAATCTGTATTCGGGTTGAAACAAGCTCTTGCCAAACACGAACAATCTGTCGTAATCCAACCAGTCGGGTCGGGACAACAGATTCATCAACAGATTGGTCTTTCCACAATTCGATTTTCCCACTATTAAACCTCTTATGCTCTTGGGAAAGTATTCGTTATTCGACCTCTTGGTCACGGCGTCGTTCCAAGACATATCTTTAATGTTCATCTTTTGTTTTATTTTTTTTTTTTGTCTGTTATTTTAGATTCTTTTCAAACACAAATTTTTTTTTATGTTTTTTTCAAACTCTGTTTTTAATGTTGTTATTATTATTATTTTGTTTATATCGCACCGTCGCGAGTTCTCTTCAATCCGGATCCACTCGTCATTTTGGCTAAATCTTGTATGGGCACCACGGCATCCCTAAAATCTTTCCAACTTTTCGACGTTCGCTCTAACGCAGCTCACTTCGCCGGCGGACTGATCAACTTGTCGATCAACGCGTCGGCTGCCCTCTTGCCAGCCACAGAAGCTATCCTACCACTGGCTTCGGAAGCGGCTTTCTTACCAGCATCCAAAGCCGTCTTCTTACCAACCTCAAACGCGGTCGATGCGAGTTTTCTACCCGCATTGCTCGTGAACGCTCGCATTATAGAATCGATGATGCCAGAACCGCCTTGAACGTAAGTCCTGACGTATCCCCTCTTCTTTATCACCAAGATATTTTATTTTTTATGATATATTTTGTGTTTTTTTTCACTGGTAAATCGTTTTGTCGTTTTTAAATACTTTTATTATTCTAGTGTAAGAATTTACTGTTTTAATTTTTTTTTGTTTGTTTGTTTGTTTCTCTCTCTCTACTTATTATTATATTCACATCAATCCTTCAATTCGTTCATCAGCCTTTTATACTGGTTTTTATTCAAAACCTTCTGTCTCAACAATTCGTCAGATATGGCAACTATCTGATTATCTAATCCTGTGTTACCAGCCCGTCTGCTCCCCATCAACAAACTCAATCTCTGAGACAGAGCGTTGGGATCGCTCGGAAGAAAAGTGGTTTTCACCCCTTTGCCGGTCATCGATTCGACGAACTTCTTGTTTGCATTCCATATGGGCTTCACTATTTTCGTCCACTTGTAACCTCTGTTGGCTTTGGGTCTCGTCTCTCTGGCATCGTTATTTCTATTCATGGCGTGAGTTTGAACTAGAATGTCTCCGTAATTTTCGAAATCCTGATCCGTGTAATCTCCAGGCTTGTCGAAAAGGAGCAATCTCTGCAGACCATCGGTTACTTTATATTTATTCGAACCCATGATCAATTCATCATCATCCATTTCCACTTCAGTGTCGCCCACGAATTTCCTACCGCTCGAATCCTCGCAAATTCCATACAACAGATCTCTCTTACCGCCACCATCATCATCGGATGATGCGATGCTATCAGTGGTGATAGTCGAAGCTGTATCATCGCTCTCACTCACGTCGGTTTCGATTCTCGTGGGAACGTAATCTGGTGTAGATTGAACGGAATACCGATTTCCAAAACTAGAAGGCAACGAACCCATTCTCAAAGAACTCTCCTTTATGGGTTTCAATTCTTCAACTATCTCCTTCCTGCTTTGCTCTTGACCCTCCGTCACGGGTTTAAATATTTTTGTGGCTTCGCGTGTGAGTTCCATCTCACCGAGACGTCTGCTCCTATCAGCAGCCTGAATCGCCTTCTTAGAACGTAAATACTCGTCTAAAATTCGATCTCGGCGTCTAGGATCCATCCTCCAAAACATCTTTCATTTTAATTGTTTTTATTTATTTTTCAAAATTAAATGTTTAATTATATTTTTTTATATTTTATGTTTTAAGTATTAAAATCTCTTTCCGTCTTAATATAATATCTGAAAAAAAATCACATCTCAAACTCGCTGTGTTAATTGAAGTTAAAAAAAAAAACGTTTAAACAGTACATGACAAACCGGTTTCTGATGTAACGCATTTTGACAGCGGTTTTTACATTTTGTCAAAAGATTTCATTCATTCACACATCAATTCATCGAGTGTCGAATTAAGAGAAAATCCTTTTTTGATGACTGTTAGACAGTTTTAACACACAATGGAAAACTGATTTTAACAAATCTCTCTCTCCGATTGCTATCGTGAATATAGTAAAAATTTTACCACTCGAAACCTAACTGAGCGGAAAATGCGTTTTAAACATTCCGATAAGTGTTTCTTGACTTTATTCAACGAACGCTTAACAGTCAACCTCATTTCTCATAGTAGAGGAATTCTCAAAAAAAAAAACCCCAAAACTCAATTTTTATCCATCCCATCACCAGAAAACATCAATGTCTATAATACAGGTTATATATTCACAATCGACTCTGTTTGAACAAAACACCTCAATTACGATAACGCGTGTTAGTTGCTTACTTCAGGAAGACGTGACTGGGTTTGCAAATTTCCAAACACACAGACACTGTTCGTTCAGATCGAGTTTTTATTACGAGAATCGAGCGATTCGATCGCTCGATCAGCTGAGTGGTTTTTTTTTGAGAATTTTCTCATAGTGGAGGAATTCTAAAAAAAGAACCCAAAACTCAATTTTTATCCATCCCATCACCAGAAAACATCAATGTCTATAATACAGGCTATATATTCACAATCGACTCTGTTTGAACAAAACACCTCAATTACGATAACGTGTGTTAGTTGCTTACTTCAGGAAGACGTGACTGGGTTTGCAAATTTCCAAACACACAGACACTCTTCGTTCAGATCGAGTTTTTATTACGAGATTCGATCGCTCGATCAGCTGAGTGGTTTTTTTTTGAGAATTTTCTCATAGTGGAGGAATTCTAAAAAAAAAACCCAAAACTCAATTTTTATCCATCCCATCACCGGAAAACATCAGTGTCTATAATACAGGCTATATATTCACAATCGACTCTGTTTGAACAAAACACCTCAATTACGATAACGTGTGTTAGTTGCTTACTTCAGGAAGACGTGACTGGGTTTGCAAATTTCCAAACACACAGACACTCTTCGTTCAGATCGAGTTTTTATTACGAGATTCGATCGCTCGATCAGCTGAGTGGTTTTTTTTGTGAGAATTTTCTCATAGTGGAGGAATTCTCAAATAAAACCCAAAACTCAATTTTTATCCATCCCATCACCAGAAAACATCAATGTCTATAATACAGGCTATATATTCACAATCGACTCTGTTTGAACAAAAAAAACCCACCACCTCAAAAACGAGGGAGAGTTTCTGGACCATCTGTACCAACGCAATTGCCGATTCTGGACCGCTGGTCTTGAACCGCAATTGTTGTTTTTTGATGATCACCCAGAATCTTTTGCTTTCGATCGCGTTCGCCGACGATGGATCGATGGGTCTGATCTGCGATGCGAACTTAGACTAAAAATCACGTACACGATACAACTGAAGATGTACAACACACGCACACGATGCGTTCACCACGAGTATTTGAACGCTAAAAGCGCGATCTAGGAGTCACTGTTTGTACATGAGGGATTCAAGACCACTGTACAGTTTTTGTGAACAAGCGTGTGATTTAACACCAAATTCCACGTTGGTGAACGCATCGTGCGCATACGTTGTACACGTAAATGTACAAGTGGTCGTGAACTCTCCTTTTACACCTACTAACGAGGATCAGTAGGCTGATAATCGTGTATGGAACACATGCACAACATACTTTTAACTTATTTGTGAATTAACATATCAAAACACTCTATGGGTGCATGTTCTATCTCCACCATGACCTCGATAAAGCCAACCATTTTGACTTTAAAACATAGTATCAAAGAAAATGAAAGCATCAACATTGGCTATTTCAACGAAATTATTCTGTGCTGACTTCAAAGTAATCATAAAGCACGCTTCATGCTTTAAGATTACTTTGATGTTGCCACAGTATAATTGGTTGATGCAATGTTTGTCTTGCGATCTTAGGGACTTGCACAGTTTGAATGCAATTTTCTCCTATCTGGTTGCGATATGTCACCCAGTTGTTGATGTGTCCTGGTACCGGTACCTGTTTCATTGGGACAGGCTCTGTCATTTCTCTGTACCGATTATGTTAGCACCAGTGGTATTTTGAGATGCCTGACAGGGTTGGTGTATTCATATTCAGTATTCGTATTCAGTCGAAATCGAATACAGTTTATCAAGTATTCACATTGTTTGTAATTTTCCCTTACCCATGGAGATGCTTATGTTTGTTTAACAATCAACTCACTAAATACACCGGGTATGTTTTTAAAAAAAATAATTTTCCCTGGAAATGCTTGTGTTTGTATAATAGTCTGCTCAATAAATACACCGGGCATCATTGCTAAAGCTGTTGATTCTTCCTGGTATTAGTTATTATGAATAAAAACATGCCAAACTTTTCCCAAATAAATAAAACCATTTACTCATCAACCTCATTTCCAGATGTGCTCCCACCTCCCAAAATTCTGCTCTGCGGCATTTTGTCGCGAAAATTATTCCTCGTGGCATTTTGTCGTGCGTCAATTTGTCGTCAGCATTTTGTCGCTGTGGCATTTTGTCACTGCGGCATTTTGTCACCACGACATTTTGTCACCGCCACATTTTGACACCGCAGCAAAATGACCTGCGGCAAAATGTCGCGCTGTATAATGTCCTGCGGCAAAATGTCGGGTCACCAATGAAAACATGGACAATAAAAATAAAACAAAAAAACTTGTGTTATTGGACACAACTAAGTTATTCAATGATAATATATTCTAAAAATTTTGGATTTATTTAAAGTTTTTCTATTTATCCATTATTTCACAGTGAAAACACATATTTATTTATTTATTCCTGTTTAAGGTCACCTTTGTACAGCTCAGTATGTCTAATTATAATCGGTGAAAGCACGTAAATATTATAAAGAAAATACTACTGCTGTTAGCAAACTTTCAGCCAACAGACCTGCAGGTTTAACCATGAAGTGCATTGGCTAAAACTTTACTAGTCTTTCTTATGTGATGTCATTGCAATTAATACTTAACGTTCAGGAGGAAACGCTAGTCTGTGATTTTTTAGAGGTGTGCTGTCCATGGAGGGTAGTCTTAATTTTTATGACACCCATAGAGTGGATTTCCCGTCAGGTAATTACTTCAGTTTTCCAACAAAGCATGGTAAGCACAATTAAAGCTTCAGCTAAAGAACCATCAGCTTTAAAATGATTTTTAACCCAACAAACAAAAAACTTAAAGGCCTTGCTACAAATACTTCTAATTTAAAAAGTATTCAAATATTCAAAAATGTATTCATGAATACATTGTAATGTATTTGTATTCGTATTCAAATACATTTGAAAATTTGTGTATTTGTATTCATATTCGTATTCATGAAATTTCTAAGTATTCGTATTTGTATACGAATACATTTACAAAGTATTCACCCCAAGTTTGATGCCTGATAGGAGGTATATACATTTTGATTAAAGCAATTATCAGGCTAATTATTGTTTTAGAGACACTGAATTGAGTCTCTCGAAACATTTGATACAAAGCTTTTAAACAAAAATTGTGGAATCTGAGGATTTCAGTATTTTTGCTGATGGGAAATTGTGTTTCATTGGTATAAAGTTGGTTTCAATTATAATTAATACATAGGATTCAGCAATGTATTATCTTATTGTTATCTATGCATATAAGGCCATCCAGCCTTCAATTTATATAATTTCCATTCTTGACTGCTCATATTGTTCATTTTGTTAATTTTATCAGTAGTTTCAACAGTCTGGGTCGTCTCATTTGGATAAAAAGTTGATCAGATCTGTGGTTAACCCTTTGTCCCGTAATGGCCAAAACTGGCTGGTGCTGTTCTCAAAAATCACCAATTAAGTTTCATTATTTTTTCATTTTTTTCTCTTTTAAAAACAATGAAAAAAATTAGTTACTCAAGAATTTTTTTTTTGCAAGTGTCATCTGCTTTTCATGTTAGGTAAACTGTTAAAGCACAGTGAAGAACCTTTAACGCACTACCAAGCAGTTGCAGTGTAGTCAATCATTCAGTTTCTAAACTAGTTGAATGAGCAATAGAACTTTCTCTGATTACAGGCTCAACCAGAGGTGACAACACCTGCGAGAACTCTAGGAAGTAAAGCAGTGCTCGTTTACTGAGGTAATCAACCTCAGTTTTATTGATAAAATGGTATTCAGTCACCAGTGCTTGCAGTTGAAGACATCTAAAATGAGCAACATGGGTATAAACAATTGATGAAACTTGACTTTATCACCATGTTGTAGTCATCATTAGCCATTGTGCAGATATATGTGACCTTAAACACCAACAAATAAATTTAAACAGAGGTGACAAAAGCTCATTGAAGATGTGTGTATGTGTGGTATGTGTCTGGGTGTGTCATTGCGGGGTGGCACAAATGCCCAATATGTACCAAACCTTCCATGGTTTGGCCTGGTGGGGAAAATTTGAAAAAAAAAGATCCACTAAAATGTCACTTAGTTCAATACTCAATATTCATAAGTGCTACATTTGATGTTGTGGTTGGGAGTGGTGGACCAATTAATATAATATACCTTCAAAAACTGCACATATTATAGTCATATATTGGCAAACGTATAATCATTGGCTAGTCATTCTTTTCATGTGTTTACATTATAGTTTGGTGTATTTCATCTATTTCAGCCATCCTTCAACCTGAAGGCTAGCCTTCAGGTTGAAAGATGGTTGAAGTACAGGAAATAAACTGAAGAACTAGAAGAAATAGATTGTACTTAAATGTGAAATTTAATGGCCAGAAGTAACTCAATATGTTTATATTTGTAGATATATTCCAGAAACGCTTGTATATTAACATATACTTGAAATGGTTGTATATTAACATTTACATGCTCCCAAATTTCTTATCAAACTACCTTACAATTGTTTACAACAGGCTTGCACTACAGTGGAAGTCCCTAACTCGGAAAAATACTCTCTATTTTCTTCTTTCCCAAGTGATTTGGGAAAGAAAAGTGGTGCAAAAGCACAAAGAAAAGTAAGCCAAAACTGGGTCAAGTGCAACTGGTGGACACCCAGCAGGGACACTCTTCTCCATGTACTAATCCATGGCTTCCGGAACCAGTGCGCAGACGTGTAATCAACGTGACATTCTATTTTTTTCTGCCATCTTAGCAGGATGGTGGATTGTCTCGCTCTTCAACAGTGATACCTTTTGACTCGATGTTAATGATGTTTCCTGTTCTGTTATGTGGATTCATAGCTGTTTCTTCATTATCCAGATATACAGGGCTGTGTTTTTATATATTCTCTTGATTATTTCGTGATAAATCTCTATACCGATTTCGCTCACGATTTTCGCGTACCATGCCATTTCGGTCTTTTGTTCATTAATGCTAACCCTTTGGGTTCTGCTTTTAACTGAGTTAGGTGTCAACTGGGGGAGGTTGTGGCAGCTTTTCTCCCCTCTGTTGAGGGAAGAATTTCTGCCAGTTCCCTTTAGGCTGATGGGGTACGTTTCTGTTCCCGTCGGGCCTTTGTCTTCTGCCACCTTACTCTTGTAGCTGGGGGTGTCCTTGGGTTCACCTTCCCATCTATATTTGTCTCGCCAGATATGCCTAGGACGATACCTTGTGGGCCATTTCATTGTCTTAGCATGTTGAAGTTTCGCATTATTCATGCTCCACTTTATTTGGGTGTTCTATTGAAAGACCCTGTGGACTGGGTGGTCTTCCACCTTTTGGGCTTCCGTCTATTGTGTAGTTTGGGCACGTGATGTTTTCCTCCTGTGCCAGCGGGAAGGGGAATGCAGTCGTTTGGGGCCTTCCAATATGACTCTGTCTGGAGAGAGTTATACCCCCTCCTGGGGGTTTTGCAGTCTTTTTATGGCATGGATACCACAGAAGCTGCTGACTTTCTGGCGAAGAGACGCTTGGTTCCGGGACTACTGTCCCCCTCCAGTCGACATCTGGGGCTGTCACTCGGGTTGTGAATCCCCTTTTGGAGCTGAGCTCGGTTGCTCTCTCCACTTTTCTGCCTTTTTCAACAGCTACTGATGTATCCGTTCCTGCTGCTACTCCGTCGGTGACATCATCGGTCTCCATTTCAACTCTCCTGAGTTCCCGCATTTCAGATCATCAGGGTATTTCATACCCCTATAAGCATCTGTATTCAGATGTTTCAGCTGCCACCCATTGTCCCGCTTCGGGTGTTCTAGAGGATCGTGCCCTTTGCTGGTTTAGAGGGTCAGATGCGAAGCCACTTTGCTGGGCCATTCCCATGTCGTACTCGCAGATATGGGTTGTGAGCTTAGGGAGGCCCATCCTTGCTCACGAAGGTTCTTTCCAAGAGCCTTCCTCTTGCCTCTAGTGGCTTCCTCCTGGGACTGGAAGCAGGACGCTGCTTTCTGATCCCCCGGTGTTCCTACACCATGGGAGGCATCGCTGGTATGCCCGGCATGGGCCATGTGTCTTCCGACTTAGGCGATGGGTCAGACACACCTGACGTTGAGAGCCATCAGTCTACTGACTTGGGGTGGCTCCTGACTTTGTGTTTGAATTCCTTCAAATCATAAGACCAGCCGGAGGGTTCAGCCAGGCCGCAATCATTGGTCGCGTGCCTACAGCCTATGGAGCACCCTGCTTTTGGGCACATTTGACCGTACCAGTCGGTACAAATGGTCGAAGCTTTTGCAGCATTGAACTCAAAGCTGCGTTCCAAGGCTACAAAGACATAGTTCATAACACAGTTATTTTGGATTTAGTTGCCGGGACGCTGTGTTGGACACAAGATGTCCCCTATTTGAAGGGCAGGGCGCTGCTCTTCGAGCTGCTTCTTTGGTGGGTGCGCGACTATTCCATGATTCTGTGGTGACAGTCCGGGATGACGTCCTGCATCATTCCAAAGATCAGCTGCTTCTTTGCCAGCTTGATCCGCCTTTTGTTGGAGGCCGGGGCCTTTCCAAGCCTAAGAAACGCCCTTCTGCTTCCTCTGTGAAGTGTAGAGCTGATCCTCCTGTTGCTGCTTCTTCCTCTTACTCACGTGGTAAGGGTAAGCATTGGCAGCCCTGAGGGAGATCTCAGGATCCTTCATCTAGCAGAGGAAGTGGTTTCTCCTCTCACAGGCCTCGCCGGGACTTGAAATGAAGGTCCTAACCTCGATTCGTCCCAGGTTGGAGGAGGGATATCCGAGTTTGCAAACTGTTGGGCCACGATCACACCCGACCCTTGCGTGTTAGATGTTCGGTCCAGTCTGCAGATATCTTTTCTGAGACATCCCACTCTGTCGAGTGTGCCTCTTCTAACCCAAGTTCCTTTTGGCATTTCACTTTTGATCAGGGAGATCGACATTCTCCCGTCAAAGGGGACGATTGAGGTCATTAAGAACATTCATGCAGTAGGATTTCATTCCTGCCTGTTCTTGGTGCCGAAGAGGGATGGCCAACTCTGAACGGTTATCGATCTGAGTATCCTGAACCAGTCTCCCTTTGCTCCCAAGTTCAGCATGGAGACTTTAAGGTTGGTTCGCCGCTCCATTCGTCAGGGAGATTTCGTTTCCAGCATTGACCTGCGAAGCGCTTACTTTCACGTTCCGATTCATTGGACATCGCGAAAGTATCTCAGGTTTGCTTTTCTGGGGCGAATTTACCAGTTCAAGGCCATACCTTTTGGCCTCAACCTGGTTCCTTGGGCCTTCATCCGGCTGATGTCGCATGTGATAGCCTTCCATCACATTCAGTCCAGGGTGACTACTTCGGCGTATCTGGACGATATCCTCCAGAGGCATTCCAATGCTGCTCTTCTGGAGTCAGATGTCGACACACTTCAGCCTGCTCATGTCGCTAGGGTTCAGAGCCAACGAGAAGTCGGGCCTAGTCCCTTCTCAATCATTTTGTCATCTGGGGATGAACTTCCGTACTCATCTGAATATGGTGGCGGCTGTGATTCTCTTGGTTTTCGCCCTGACTCTGACCCAGTCCACGTCAGCGACAGCTCGGAGTATTCTCCGGCTGCTCAGTCTCTGCGGTTTGGTAACGGATCTCATTCGTCTAGGTCGGCTGCATGTCAGACCTCTCCAGCACTTTCTCAGTTGTTGGAGGCCGAATGTCGATCCTCTGGATCTGGTGCTTCAGTTACCAGCATCTCTTCATGGTCACCTTCCCTGGACGGATGTTCAGTGGATTGTGCAGGGAGTTCCGTTGGACTTGCCCATGTTCTGACGGCTGATGCCAGCGATCTCAGATTGTGCACGACGTTGGATCCTCTGGTCTTTCCCTTCGTGGTGTGTGGGACCAGGATCATGCAGCTCTACACATCACCCAGGAGGAGCTTCTTGCTCTTCTTCTGCGTTTCCGGCAGTAGATTCCCCACCTTTCAAATTGTCAGATCCTTCTGTTGTCTGACAATTCGACAGTGGTTGCTTACATTTGGAAGTAGGGTGGCACGCACTCGGTTCCCAATTGGCTCGGGATCTTCTACTGCTCGCTCAGGATGTCAATGCCGGGGTAGTTGTTCGTCACATTCCTGGTCGTCTGAACGTCCTAGCTGACTCCCTGTCCCAACGAGGCAGGTTCATTTCCACCGAGTGGACACTTCACAGGGCAGTGTTCCAGTCGCTTTGCGATCTCTGGGGTTGTCCCCACATCGATCGTTTTTCAACCCATTGGAACTCTCCAGTGTAAACTTTCGTGTCCCTGTGTCTAGATTCCGCCATGGATGCTCTGTCACTTGATTGGAATGTTCTAGTCGGCTACGCCTTCCTGCCGGTTCCAATTCTGCCTCAGGTTCTAGCCAAGATACGGACCTGCAGTTGCCGAATCCTTCTGATCACTCACCTTTCGCCTCAGCGGGTGTGGATCCATACAGCTCCGCTGTCTGTCTGTTGGCAGTAGTTCTGGCGCGTCTCACTCAACATCACAACTTTCTTTACAAGGTCACCCAAGGAGGTTTCATGTTGACCTGACTTCATTGTGCCTTCACGTATATCTTTTGTGGGTCCTATCTCCTCCTCTGAGGTTTTTCAAGATGAGCAGTGGAGTGCTTTTCTTCTTCAAAGCGGCACTCCACTGGATTCGCCTATGCGGCTAAATGGAAGGTCTTCTGTCGATGGTGTGCTAATCACTCTGTTGATTATGCCGATCCTTCGATAACACTGATTGCAGAGTTTCTGGTATATCTGTTTGATTCTAGGGGTCTCCAACCTGTTACCGTCTAAGGGTACAGGTCCATGCTTTCAGAGACCTCTTCGTTTGTGGGAAAGCGTAGTATCAGCACTAATCCGTCCCCCTCCAAGCTTATTCGGCACTTTTCTTTGAAAAGGCCTAGGAGTTTGCAGCTTACCCCAAGGTGGTATTTTTCTTGTGTGCTGCTTTGCTTGGGGGGGGGGGGGGGGGGGGGGCAGGGGGGTTGCATCGTTCGAACCTTTATCCCAGTTGGATATGCTTTTTCTCACATTCTAGACGGCTTTGTCTGGTGGCTTTTGCTTCAGCCAGAAGGGTTAGTGAGGTTCACGCCCTTTCTGTTAATTCGGCCTTTTCAGAAGCTCTGCCAACAGTGTTACTTCACCAGAGATTGCTCCTTTCTGGCCAAGAATCAGATGCCAGAAACTACTCAATCTCCAGTCTGTATCAGGGCTCTTCCTTCTGTTAAGGGTAATCGCCCTTTGCTCTGTACGGTCGTGCAATTTGCATGTACTTCAACCAGACACTGTTCATTAGGAAAGACGGGAACAGATATATTTCTGTCTCTTATCCCTGGTCGACCGAAGATCTCTCCTCATTCCATTTCTAGATGGATTTGTCTTGCTATTCACACGTCATCCGCTCGTCTCGCAACAGACAGTTGTATTACCAATCATTTTCTTCCCACGAGGTGTGTGCATTGTCTACCTCCTGGGCTTATGCCAACTCGGTCAGTTGTCGGATGTTATGCAGGCAGACTACTGGAGAAATGCTTGGACTTTCACCACCTATATTGCAGGAGCAGTTTGAGGACCTTTTTTCTTTAGGCCCTCTTTTCTTCTGCTCTGGCTGTCATCAATCCTACCCATTAGGGTTCTTGGAAAGTCAGTTCCAGCCCTGTTCTTGGTACTGTCCTTTCTGTCTGTGTGTCACACAGAGCCATACACCTCAACTCCCATTGTCATTTACTAATTTTATGCACACGACCCAGTTTTGGCTTATTTTTTCTTGGTGCTTTTGCACCACTTTTCTTTCACAAATCGCTTCGGGAAAGAAAATAGAGAGTATTTTTCCGAGTTAGGGACTTCCACAGTAGTGCAAGCCTGTTTGTAAACAATTGCAGTAGGTATAATAAGAAATGAAATTTACTATAAAACTCATTTTGTAGTCATGTAACATATATAACAAGCTATTATTTAAAAAGAGAATTTTTCATTTTTGGAACGCACTAAAAAAAAACTTCCTACAATCCATTCCAGTGAGGGCAGTGGCAGAGCTGGGGGAGGGGGTATGGAAGCCTCCACCCCAAATTCAAACCCCATTTCAATTATTTCAACCCAACTATCACATGTTACACCTAGATTGAGGCAAAAAGAGTGATACATTGTATGATGTTGGGAAATGTTCATTGCTGGCACAGATAATTAATTACCCCCAGTTGGAAGCAAATTTTACTCCAGATTCACTCTCAGAGTACTAGATTTTGCAAAATTTTCCCGGGGGCCCCAGATCCCCACTCTACACATTGATGCCCCCCTCCCAGACCCACCACCAACTCGTCCCTTTGGGCATCAGGACATGCGTATGGCTTGTGTTCACTGTGGTAAACAGGCTCTGTTTTACTGGTAAAATAGGACCCAGTCACCAATGCTAGGGAGGTGCAAAGCCTCTCTAAAATGGGCAACATGGCTTGTTAATGCTCACCCCTGGTCTTGAGTTGATACTCATGTTGTTGTCATGATTAGCCATTGTGCAACAATATGTGACCTTAAACACCAATAAATAAATATGGCTTGTGATGCCGTGCCCACCTGAATATTGCTCAGTACCCCTTTATTTGAGAATCCTAGTTGTACCACTGAGTGAGGGGTTATAAGCTGAGTTTATGCATTTTGAGAATATTACAGGCTGGATTTGGGCATTATTTGGGGTAAATAGTTGCTATAGATTAGATTTAGACTAAGGCTGTATAGTGCACAGGGTTAGTTACTAAGTTAATAAAAGAAAACATTATAACCAAAAAGTGTGATTTACCCTGTTCATTGCACAGGGTTAGTCACACTTACTGATTATAAAAGAATAGGCATATCACATTCTACATGAAAATGTACACCCACTGACGCCCTGCAATTTGAAGGGTTAGTCTATAATAGAGATGATCAGATTTATAACCAGAAAGAAAAGAGTGACTTACCCCTGTTCTTTGCAAACACTGGCTGACCATAGGCATTACACAGCATTAGTTGATACCCGGTCATATTACAAAACTACTTGAAAATATACACTAACTAAAGCTATAAAAATGCACACGGTTAGTTGGTTACATGTTACAGAGGATGCATTCAAACAACTAATGGAAATACTTATGCTGGTCCCAGAATTGTGGCAATTTTTTTAAAGTGAATTCCAAAAATTAAAACATATTCTATTTTCAAATAATAGCTTGTCTCTGGTGAAAAAAGAGTTTTTGGAAGTTGGGGAGGAAGGAGCTCCATACAGGGGTTATGTGCATCAGTATCATTAAGTTAACATGCCAATATGGTGCCATGTCATATGGCTTTGAATACCGTTCAAGCATACACCTGCTTTTGCGAGAGCAGAGAAGTGTTATATGCCAATATTCCACTGAAATGGCTAGCAAGTGGAAAACTGATTTGGTGTTTAAAAAAACACTGGTACGGCATCTTCCTCTTTCAACTACTCAGTGTCTAGTCAGTAACAAAGGCTCTTTTTTGTATTGGCTCAAATGTTCTCAAATCCTAGAGATTGTAAAGGCTTATATCTTTCTGAATCCAGAAGTCAATGTTCCAACTCAGGTCCCCAGTCATCTGTGTGATGTGCTGCCCGCCAAATTAAACCAAAAATTCCCTAAAAATGCAGCTATTTTATAAGAATAGAAGTTTTACGCAACACAAAGCATCATCCCTAGTCAAAAAGGCACACATTGATACTTTGGAACCACTAACCTCTTTCAGAAATTTTAAGGTACTGATCTCCAAACCAAAAAGCACATGGAAAAATGTGTGAAAATGGATGGACATTGAATTCAGTGGACACCATGCAGTTATTTTCAGCATGAAGGGTTATTGTCTTGTAAGAATAAGTGGACAGTACCCGGAAAGTCTAGTCAGTGAGAAGTGACCTCCACTTTGGCCTAGTCTATATCTACACCACTTCTGGTTTGCTTATTTAAATAATGAGATGCATTGAAGTGCCGATTCTGAATCCAAAAGGCAAAATAAAATAATTGTGCAACCCCTTAAAAATGAATCTGCCAAACACAGAGCATTGTACACAGAAGTGCATATTCAATTTTCCTTTCTAACTCCTCCCACAACACACACACTCCTCTCCTCACAAACTCGGTTAGCTCCACTGAAAAGTAATTTGCTACGCTTTAAAGAGGGGGTGAATTGGATCAGTAGGCAGAGGTGCAGGCTGCAAGCCGAGAGGTCCTTTGTTCAAAACACAACCACAGCAACCATGTTGTGTCCTTGGGCAAGGAACTTCACCCCCATTGCCCATGTGGAGGCATGGTGGCGCTGTGTCCTAAGGCATACTGCACGTCGATGGTGCACCCTGTCTTCAACCAATGCTAACCCTTCTTGTATAGAGTTAGTATGTTGGGGAGCTGACATTTGCTCCCCGTTGCTCAGTGGTTCTCTCTGGTGCTCCAGCTTCCTCCACCCGTAAAACTGCTGTCGTCATAATTAGCCAACGTGCAGAAATATGTGACCTTAAATACCATTAAATAAATAAATAAATAAATAATGATGTCGAGAGAGATTTGGCCAACATTATCTTTATCAACATATTTTATACTATAGTACCACCGCCTTGTGATCACGCTAGCCCAATTTTTTATTCTGCCAAGTAGAATTTTTATTCAGTGCTAAAAGAATTTTTTTGGTGTCAAATAAAATATTTTAGTGCCAAATGAGAACAAAATAATTATAACCATGTATCATCCTTTGAGTGCAGCAGGATGCATTCTGTAATGCTAAAGCATTGCAGATGGCACCTTGTTGCACTTGGTGGATGATATTTTAATTTAGTATTACCTGGCCTGTTTAAGTATTTTAGTTGCAACAAAACCCCCACAAATGATAAAAATATAGATAATAAAAAAGAAAAAGGCTATTATTAATGTTCACAAAATAATTTCATGAAGATTATTTACTCACTGTTTATTCGCGTCAAATAAACTAGTAGCAAATAATTTATTATCTTCCAGAAGGATTGTAAAATAAAAATGAAGCAACATTTATTATTTATTTATTTATTTATTTATTTATTTATTTATTTATTTATTTATTTATTTATTTATTTATTGGTGTTTAACCCTTCACCTAACCTGAAAAGCAGATGACACTTGCAAAAATAATTTTTGAATAACTAATTTTTTTCATTTTTTTGTCTCAAAAACATAGGTTATGACCCCTCGTTGGAACGAGCTCTACGAGCTCATTCCAACGAGGGGTCATAACCTATATTTTTGAGACAAAAAATGAAAAAAATAATGAAAATTAATTGGCGATTTTTGAGAATAGCGCAGGCCGGTTTTGGCCGTTACGTTAGGTAAAGGGTTAAGGTCACATATTTCTGCACAATGGCTAATCATGACCACGACAGTTTTACGGGTGGAGGAAGCCGGAGTACCCGGAGAGAACCACCGAGCAACGGCGAGCAGCTGTCAGCTTCCCAACATACTAACTCCACACAAGCAGGGTTAGCATTGGTTGAAGACAGGTGCACCATCGACGTGCAGTACGCCTTAGTGCACAACGTCACCGTGCCCCTACATGGGCAATGGGGGTGAAGTGTCTTGCCTAAGGACACAACGCGGTTGCCGCAAGTAGGATTCGAACCGAAGACCTCTCGGCTTGCAGCCTGCACCTCTACCTACTGAGCCACCGCGCACCCCCCCCCCCCCCGCGATGAAGCAACATAAAAAAGGATAAATAACAAAGAAATGTTTTGATAAGAATCAGATGAAATATTTATTATTTATTTATTTATTGGTGTTTAACACTTTACCCAACGAATCGCCCACATTCGCCCGCGTGAAATGCAAATTGAGCAGCTGAAAAAAATATTATTTTTCGAAAAATTTCAACAAAACCATATCATGTGACCTATCTTTGCAACGATCTCGCTTTCAGATTCCCTTCATTACAGTCTGCTTGGAAATTAGCGAGAAGGAGGTGCACACATACTTTTTACTTTTAGGATGTGACATTAGATTTCCTTGTAGGATTTGTCGCTTCAATGGTCTTGAACTGGTTGAGTGCTAGAAGCCATTATCAGGGCACGAGTAAAAAGTGCTGAAAACCACTACAGTGGCTTCACACTGTTTGCACTAATTTGTTGTTGGCTCAGCACTTGAAGAAAAATATTAATACAAAATTGTTTTGTTACAATTTATTGGAGTGCCAACTGGCTAAACTAAGGCTCCTTTTGTAGTAGTGCGATATCGTTGAAAGAAAAATACTCGCATTACAAATGACCATTGAAAAGTAATTTAGCTACCAGCTAACCCTTTACCTAATAAAGAGAATATCAAAAATTTATTATTTTTATTACTATTTTTTAAAAAAATTTTCAAAACCATTTCAACAAAACCGTATCATGTGACCCCTCATTGGAACGAGCTTTGTTTTTTAAATTTATTTTTTTCAACGGCTCAATTTGCAAATTACACGGGTGGAGTGGGCGATTCGTTAGGCTAAGGGTTAAACAAGTTGAGAAAACTGCACATTTTTGCCTCCATATTCAACAAATTTTCCCACAGTGTTTCAGCACAGAGTGGAAATTTGTTAAATATGGTGCCTAAAAATGTGCATTTTCTTGTTTGTAGCAATTGGTGAGTCCCTTACAAAGCTTAGTGTGTCGTATTCCTACTATACCACTAAGGCACACGGCCCAACACTAATGTATATCAATGTGTGGGTAAACTTTTGTGACCATGCATCCACCCTCCATTTGTTCAAAATGATACAAATGCTTCCTCCACCCCAGGTTGTCATTGTTTTTCTTCGATTAAAAGTTCAGGTTTGGTATTCACTTGAAATAGTAATTACCTCATTTTGTGTGTAAATTCATTTTACCAAATCAATATCTTTGGTAAATGGAAAGTGATAAATCAGACCTTTAAGTTAATGTTACCAATATAAAACAGTTTCCAGAGTTTTATTATCTCAACATAAAAAATACAGTGATTTGTTGTAGAAATGTGTCCTTCCTCCCTTTTTCCACAGATATACTACTCAAAGTTTGCTAAGCACCAAATATTTGACACATCATTGTGAAATTTGCTTGTGACATATTTGCGATATTTTTGGTGGATATGATTGAGGAATGTATTGAGATGGTCTCCAGTGTTTATATTAACTCTCTTGACGGACAGACTTTTCGTGACAGTCATGGAAAGCATATCCCCCTTGATTTTCATAATGTTTTCGTGTACTGTCTACATGTACATGACATGTGTGGGGTATTGAATCTTCACTTCAACACAAACCCTTGTGATTTAATGATTGAATATGGCAAATGCAAATGTAAGAAGACATTTGTCTGAAGCAGAAATGTGGCGGGCTGTAGGGATGGTGGAGCAAGGGGCTACACATCGTCATGTTGGTGAAGCCCTTGGTGTGCACCATGCGGTGATCACCAGAGCCTGGGCAAGACTTCAGCAGTATGGCACACCAGTAAGACGGCATGGTGGTTGCAGAGACAGGGCAACATCTGCAGCTGAAGACGGGTATTGGATCATTCAGGCCCATAGGAACCGCTTTGCCACAGTAACCCAGCTTCGCAGTAACCTTCAGAATGCATCCGGGGTAAATGTTTCGACACAGACTATCCGGGCAAGGTTGCACGAAGGTGGTCTCCGATCGAGAAGACCATGTATTCGCATTCCGCTGCCCCAGAACCACGGCCAGGCACGATATGAACGGGCCATGGATCACGTTGGATGGACCAGAGAAGATTGGCGACCTGTCCTTTTCACAGATGAGTCAAGGTACTGCCTAGACCACACAGATTTGCGGTCTAGGGTATGGAGAAGACCAGGAGATCGATTCCATGCAGCCAGCATTGCTGAGCATGACTGCTATGGTGGAGGGTCAGTCATCGTCTGGGGCTGCATCAGCAGTGATGGACGTACAGAGCTCTGTGTCCTTGAACGTGGTACATTGACTGCACAGCGGTATGTTGATGATATCTTGGATGTCCACGTCAGATTGTATGTAGGTGCAGTGGGTGATAGATTCATTCTGATGGACGATAATGCCCGTCCTCGTGTTGCCCATGCTGACGGGGAATACCGACAGAGGGAGGGGATTGAGCGTGTGGACTGGCCAGCAAGATCCCCAGACCTCAATTCAATCGAACATGTCTGGAATGAGTTGCTTTTTGCAATTTCAGTCCGTCCAGTCCAGCCAAAAAGTGTCCAGGAGCTTGGTGCCATGCTGGTTCAAGAATGGAACATTTATTTATTTATTTATTGGTGTTTAAGGTCACATATTTCTGCACAATGGCTAACCATGACCGTGACAGTTTTACGGGTGGAGGAAGCCGGAGTACCCGGAGAGAACCACCGAGCAACGGCGAGCAACTGTCAGCTCCCCAACATACCAACTCCACACAAGCAGGGTTAGCATTGGTTGAAGACAGGTGCACCATCGACGTGCAGTACGTCTTTAGTACACAGCGTCACCGAGCCCCCACGTGGGCAATGGGGGTGAAGTGTCTTGCCCAAGGACACAACGCGGTTGCCGCAGGTGGGATTCGAAAAGAATGGAACAACATCCCACAAAAGGACCACCAGGAACCTGATTAGGAGCATGAGAAGGCGTTGTCAAGCTGTAATTAACAGTAATGGGTCTCATGTTCGATATTGAACCCATACCAGTTCGCTCCGTCAACTTATTGGCAAATTTGAAAAATTTCCTCTTTTACCAGTAATATCCATTTTCCATGGTTATCGTATTCAAAAGCTAAAAAATAATGTCAAACACAAATAAAATCTTAATTTCTGTACTTAAATCATTAAAGATATAATTAAATAAAAAATATATACACTTTTCATTACAATATTTCAACTAAAACGTAAAACAGGTAGTTGGATATACTTGGTGCTTAGCAAACTTTGTGTAGAATATGCTTCATGATTACATGACACGTGGAGATGCACAAATTGCATAACCCTGTGTTAAGTGCCTTCAAAAGTTATCCAAATAACCTTTTCTCGCCCCTCTAAAATCACTCTAAAATTAGAGTTTTAAACAAATTTATGTTAAACCCTTTTTGACAGTCGATTGTTCTTATGCTATTTTAGTTTGTTTTTTTTTAAATAAATAAATTCAGTAGTTGGAGATTTCTCATGAATTTAAGGGATTATGCTTTCAGTTGCCTGATAGGTGGTGTATTTCGAAGACTCGAGTTATACATCTAATCCGTTTATACGCGGCCAATGAAGATTGAAGAGGTAGATGGATGGGATATCACAATGCACTTGTGGAAGGAAGATCAATTGAATAATGTTAAAGATAGACATTTTATTTTTATTAAGCTTCTGCACTCTGATGATAAAATAGCAATGAATTTAGAAGCAAATATTTTCCAAAATGCAGTTTGATATTCAACCAAATATACCTTGTTTGGCAGAGTTCACTGCACTTTGTCACACAAGATATAATTGGTTAAATTCATAGTTGAACCAGAAAAAAACAGAGTTATTGGAGAAAATGCAGTTGCACTCCAGGGTGTTAGGGGTTAACTGGTAGAGTGCTGGAACCCATATTTGGTCTTTAATCTGATGTGCAGGTTCTGCACCTTAAAGCTGTCAAATTCTGTGAATATGCTTCATATTATCTTTGAAGTGAAATAATGTAGTCTGCGTGAATTTGCCTCATCACAATTGAGGGGAGGTTGCCTCTACACTCTAAAATCGGTTGGGTTAAAAATCAACCCAAATCGACTGGGTTGAGTGAATATGAACCCAAATTGGGTTCATATTCACTCAACCCAGTCGATTTGGGTTGATTTTTAACCCAACCGATTTAGAGTGTAGGCACTCTCCCAGACACTGTAACACGCCAAAGACAAGTGAGCAAATTTTGATGACCAAATAATAATTCAGCACCCTACCAATTAAAAAAACACTGGCAAAAGAGAGTGGAATGGGATTGGGGTTATCTTCGATCAAAAGAATTATGCAATTTTTTTACGTAACTTTTGTGAGTTATCTTGAATTTTAAAATTTGTGTATCCCTGGACGCGTCTTACAATTGGGTAAGATTTAATGCAGAAGTGGTTTTGAACTGGACTATCTGAAGTTGTATATTTCCGCTGGCCCCTGGAAACCACAGGAAGTGAAACAGTGCCTGTTTACTGAGGTAAACAACCTCTGTTGTACTGATAAAATAGAATTTGGTCACCAATGCTTGGGGTGGAAGTCCTCTAAAATGGGCAACATGGGTATAAACCATTGACTGAACTTGACTTTGTCGCCATATGGTGGACTCGATTAGCCGTTGGGCAGGAAACATGTGACCTCAAATGGTTAAGTGCTAGAAGACACTGTCAAGGCTCTACTGAAAAGTGCTGAAAGCCACCGCATTTGCTTTACAGTTTGCACTATTTTTGTTGGCTCATCAGAAGAGAAAAATATTGACCTAAAATGTTGTTGCAATTTTTGCAAGAAAATGGTATTTCTCTGGGTACATTCTGGGTATAAATTTTGTTCTCCAGATGGTCAAACAGCGGAAGAGCCAGAGCGTCTTTTGTGGTGTGTGCCCCTTTCTCATCACAGTTTCATTTAACTTCTGTTCTATCTGTCCTGTCCCTGACTGAAACTGTTGACAACAAAAAATGCTGCAATATCAAACTCACCAAAGACACTACCTCCTTGTTACATCTCCACTTTGTCTTTAGAATTTGCACAACCACAAATAAGCAATGATCCAACCAATTCCCTGAGCCCAGTCTTCAAATACGTAACTTCCGTAGCTTTTCTTTTCTAAAGGTCCATGATAAACATCGCAGGTAGGTAAGAACTGTAAAATATTGAAAAATATAAATATAAAAATTAAATATCCATTAGAGGACAAATATACGGAAGCCTATTAGCTTCACGTCGTTTTTAGTTATTAAATTGTAACTACAATTTAATAAATTGTAGTTACAATTTAGCTAAATTGTAGTTACAATTTAATAAATTGTAGTTACAATTTAGCTAAATTGTACTTACAATTCAATAAATTGTAACTACAGTTTAGCTAAATTGTAGTTACAATTTAATAAATTGTAGTTACAATTTAGCTAAATTGTACTTACAATTTAATAAATTGTAACTACAATTTAGCGCCTGTACTTTTATTGGTCAAGCTAAATTGTAGCTGCAATTTAACTAGCCAATCGGATTCGTTGTTTTGTGTTCGCTGAAAATGGCCTGAATAATCTCTTTCTTTGAGATGTTTCACACATTCCGCCGGTTGAGTCAGTCACGGCAACAAAATCTAACAACAGAAATGGGAAAATAAAATCATCATCATTTTATTATAAATATAATTATTTTTATTTTGGTTATCATTGGGCATAAATTGAGTATTATTGGGCAACATTGGCAACTTGGGTGTCTTTGTGTATCATTGGGGTAAAACACATGCCGTAAGAAATAGAGGGCCCTAGGTAGCGCCGATCTGCGTGGGCCTGTAGTTTCAAATAATGTACAAGATCAACCATGTTGTGGCTCCGCGGGAGAAAATTTGTTTAACCCAAAAGGAAAAGGAGCCATTTCCTGGCACTTGAACCTCTCAAAAACATCGTTTCACGCGATTCATGTTGCATATTTGAGAGAATGTTATCGTTTTGCACAATTCCGTGTGAAATGTGAGACCCCTTAAATTATTGAAGCCCTGGGCGTTTGCCAGTCTGGCCATTCCTAAACAATTGGTGGAAAGGTTTTGTGTACGACTTTTGGTGATTTATTTATTTATTTATTTATTTATTGATGTTTAAGGTCACATATATATGCACAATGGCTAATCATGACCGTGACAGTTTTACGGGTGGAGGAAGCCGGAGTACCCGGAGAGAACCACCGAGCAACGACGAGCAGCTGCCAGCTCCCCAGCATCGTAACTCCGCACTGCAGCACAGGCAGGGTTAGATTGGTTGAAGACATGCGTACCATCGACGTGCAGTACGCCTTAGTACACGGCGTCATCGTGCCCCCACATGGGCATTGGGGGTGAAGTGTCTTGCCCAAGGACATAACGCGGTTGCCGCAGGTGGGATTCGAACCAAGGACCACTTTTGGTGATAACATAGAACATATGTAGGGAGACAGGCGTGCACAATGGGCGGGGAGGTACAGTCATAATTGTACAAAGTTGAAAATGGTTGCTTTTAAAACAAAAACTTCAAAAAGTTCTGCCTTCAAAAACATTAATAAAAAATTGCATAAATTGTTTGTTTACCCCCGTGTGCCCCGCCTGTTGACCAACTGCAGATATCTTGGTTCGCCCGGCGAGTTCATGATTTTACATCTTAGTCACATACATCCCCGATTTATGGAATCGATCCGAGCTAAAGCACTCGGCGCCAAAATCTACTCCCACGATTTGAAATACCTTGGCTTTATTCCCTCAGCATGCAACCAGGACATTCATAAAACAACTACAAACCCCATAAGTGACGAGAAGGTTATTTTTGTTAGGCCTAATTAGTTATTTTTGTTTCATGACACTTTCAACGACCAGTGTTGTGTTATGTCGGTGACAGGTTTACGGATGGAGGAAGCCAGAGTACCCAGAAAGAACCACCTAGTAACGATGAACACCTACCAGCTACCCAGCATCATAACTCCACCCTGCAGCATAGGCAGGGTTGGAGCGATTGACAACAGAAATAAGTCGATAGCGGTTTATATACGTCCATACACAGAGTCAGCGTGCCCAATGTGTGCACTGGGATGAAATGCCTTGTCCATTATACAATGAGGGTCGCTCTTATGGCATAACAAGCTTGAGCTCAGAGCCTCGAGCACAAAAGTCAAGCCGTCTATCAGTGATTTACCACTACCCGTAAATTGATCATAACAGTATCCTCATGGAATTAACTCAAGTTGAGGATGACCTCCATGCTATCATAATTTACCAAGTGAGAATGTTGGTTTTCCTTTACAAATGTTCAAGCATTTTTGGGAGCTGGGTGTGCCTTCAAAGACTGAATTTTTTCCGGGTCGGGAAAACATCCTCAAAACGCTTACCCTCTTTGGGACGCAATTTTTCTCACTACCGGTACTATAACACCTAAATCCTGCCGGTCTGAGTGTTATGATAGTGAGCCAATTTCAAGCTATCCCCCCAAAATGCCACGGCTTCCGTGTTTCCTATGCTACACATATTACATTCCCTTTCTATCTAACACTCTTTTTAATGCCCCCGCCTCCCGCAGTTCTAGTGATTTCGATCTAACCCTAAACAACAGTGACCCCAAGCGAACCACCACGATAACGTTCAAGAGCGGGCGCCTCTTTCTTACTTAGCCAGTCAAATAAGCTTTTAGATTTAACACCCACCCTCTCATTCCCATTACAATCCTGTAAAATTCTATAAAAACTCGCCAACTGATACTGTTTTAAGCTCCTAATATTTGCCCCTCAAATTGAGGATTTTCGACTATTTCAAGTGTAAATGCAGGATTGAGTAGAGAGCCATGGTACGTGAGAATGCCACCGATTGGCCACTTAAATTGCAGCTACAATTTAGAATGACCAATGAAAGCACAGGCTCTAAATTGTAGTTACAATTTATTAAATTGTAAGTACAATTTAGCTAAATTGTAACTACAATTTATTAAATTGTAACTACAATTTAGCTAAATTGTAGTTACAATTTATTAAATTGTAAGTACAATTTAGCTAAATTGTAACTACAATTTAGCTAAATTGTAGTTACAATTTAATAAATTGTAGCTACAATTTAGCGTCTGTGCTTTTATTGGTCATGCTAAATTGTAGCTGCAATTTAAGTGGCCAATAAGTGGCATTCGCACGTACCATGGCTCACTACTCAGTCCTGCATTTACACTTGAAATAGTCGAAAACCATCAATTTGATGGGCAAATATTAGGAGTTTCAAACAGTATCAGTCGGCGAGTTTTTTATAGAATTTTAGAGGATTCTAATGGGAATGAGAGGGTGGGTGTTAAATCTAAAAGCTTATTTGACGGGCTAAGTAAGAAAGAGGCGCCTGCTCTTGAACGTTATCTTGATGGTTCGTTTGGGATCACTGTTGTTCAGGGTCAGATCGAAATCACTAGAACTGCGGGAGGCGGGGGTATTAAAAAGAGTGTTAGATAGAAAGGGAATGTAATATGTGTAGCCTAGGGAACACGGAAGCCGTGGCATTTTGGGGCGATAGCTTAAAATTGGCTCACTATCATAACACTCAGACCGGCAGGAGTTGGGTGTTACAGTACCGGTAGTGAGAAAAAAATGCGCCCCAAAGAGGGTAAGCGTTTTGAGGATGTTTTCCCGACCCGGAAAAAAATTCAGTCTTTGAGGGCACACTCAGCTCCAATGTGCTTGAACATTTGTAAAGGAAAACCAACATTCTCAATTGGTAAAATATGATAGCATGGAGGTCATCCTCAATTCGAGTCAAGTCCATGAGGATACTGTTATGATAAATTTAGGGGTAGTGGTGAATCACTGATAGATGGGTTGACCTTTGTGCTCGAGATTCAGAGTTCAAGCTCGTTAAGCCATAAAAGCGACCCTCATTGTATAATGGACAAGGCATTTCATGCCAGTGCACACATTGGGCACGATGACTCTGTGTATTGAGGTAAAAACCGCTATCGACTTACTTCTGTTGTCAATCGCCCCAATATATTTATATTTATTCATTTATTGATGTTTAAGGTCACATATTTATGCACAATGGCTAATCATGACCGTGACAGTTTTACAGGTGGAGGAAGCCGGAGAACCCGGAGAGAACCACCGAGCAACGACGAGCAGCTGCCAGCTCCCCAACATCGCAACTCCGCACTGCAGCACAGGCAGGGTTAGATTGGTTGAAGACATGCGTACCATCGACGTGCAGTACGCCTTAGTACACGGCGTCATCGTGCCCCCATGCGGGCAATGGAGAATCGCCCCAATCCTGCCTATGCTGCAGGGTGGAGTTATGATGTTGGGTAGCTGGTAGGTGTTCATCGTTACTAGGTGATTCTATCTGGGTACTCTGGCTTCCTCCATCCGTAAACCTGTCATCAACATAACACAACACTGGTCGTTGAAAGTGTCATGAAACCACAATAACTAATTAGGCCTAACAAAATAACCTTCTCGTCACTTGTGGGGTTTGCAGTTGTTTTATGAATGTCCTGGTTGCATGCTGAGAGAATAAAGCCAAGGTATTTCAAATCATGGGGGTAGATTTTGGCGCCGAGTGCTTTAGCTCGGATCGAATCCAGAAATCGGGGATGTATGTGACTAAGACGTAAAATCATGAACTCGCCGGGCGAAACCAAGATATCTGCATTTGGTCAGCAGTCAGGGGCGGGGCACACGGGGATAAACAAACAATTTATGCAATTATTAATTTTCTTAAAGGCAGAACTTGTTGAAGTTTTTGTTTTAAAAGCAACCATTTTCAACTTTGTATAATTATGACTATACCGCCCCGCCCACTGTGCACGCCCTTCTCCCTATTTTTGTTCTATATTATCACCAAAAGTCGTACACAAAACCTTTCCACCAATTGTTCAGGAATGGCCAGACTGACAAACGCCCAGGGCTTCACTCATTTAGGGGGTCCCACATTTCACACGGAATTGTGCAAAACGATAACATTCTCTCAAATATTCAACATGAATCGCGTGAAACGATGTTTTTGAGAGGTTCAAGTGCCAGGAGATGGCTCCTTTTACTTTTGGATTAAACAAATTTTCTCCCGCGGATCCACAACATGATTGATCTTGTACATTACTCGAACCTACATGCCCACGCAGATCGGCGCTACCTAGGGCCCTCTATTTCTTACGGCATGTGTTTTACCCCAATGATACACAATGACACCCAAGTTGCCAATGTTACTCAGTAATACTCAATTTATGCCCAATTATAACCAAAATAAAAATAATTACATTTATAATAAAATGATGATGATTTTGTTTTCCCATTTCTGTTGTTAGATTTTGTTGCCGTGACTGACTCAATCGGCGGAATGTGTGAAATATCTCAAAGAAAGAGATTATTCAGACCATTTTCAGCGAAAACAAAACAACGAACCCGATTGGCCAGTTAAATTGCAGCTACAATTTAGCGTGACCAATAAAAGTACAGGCGCTAAATTGTAGCTACAATTTATTAAATTGTAGGTACAATTTAGCTAAATTGTAGTTACAATTTATTAAATTGTAAGTACAATTTAGCTAAATTGTAACTACAATTTATTAAATTGTAACTACAATTTAGCTAAATTGTAGTTACAATTTATTAAATTGTAGTTACAATTTAATAACTAAAAACGACGTGAAGCTAATAGGCTTCCGTACAAATAATCATTTTGTTTCAATATCATTTGCTGAACCCGCCACCCACCCCAAACAGCAGACGACACTCGCAAAAAATTTCTTTTACATTTTCATTTTTTTTTTAGTCTCAAAACGTAGCTTATGACCCCCTCACTGGAACGAGCTCATTTAGCTCGATCCATTAAGTGATCACATGCTATGTTTTTTAGACAAAAGATGAAACGATAATAAAATTTGAATAGGGATTTTTGTGAATAGCGCTGGCCCTGTATGGCTGTTGCGTTGGGAAAAGGTTTTAAACGTCTACTCAACGTAATGGCTGGGAGTGCAGTGGTTACGGAATTCGACTTCAAACCGAGAGGTCTGTGGTTCGACCCCACTAGGGGCACCTTTGGCGAAGGCGCTTAATCCCAGTTGCCCACGTGGGGGCACAGTGGTGTAGTGCACATCGATGGTGAACTTGTCTTCAACCAGTGCTAACCCTACTTTTGCAGAGTTAATATTTTAGGCTCAGTTGCTCGCCGCTACCCAGTGGTTCTCTCTGGGTACTTCGACCTCCTTCGACACGAGGTGACCCTGGCTTTGAAGTGTCTTTAAACTCTAATAAGTGAATAAATAAACTTTTTAAGTGCAAGGAGTCTAAATTTGGGCATTTTTCTGAAATGCAGAAGCCACAACTAAAAGTATTCATACTCTGTTGATGTGCTCCATAAAATATGTGAAGAGAAATTATTTAGCCCGTATGGATTTGCCTTTTAGAAATTTATGGGAGAGTGTCTGTAAGCATTCTCCCATTTATTTTAACCAAGCAAAAACATGTTGACAATTTTTCTATTTAGAAATAATTTAGCATTATACCAGTTTTCAAAGATAAAAAATAAAAGACCACTTGCCTCACTTATTTGAAAAATAAACTGCCCAAGAACCAAATATTTATTTTTTCAATTTGCCTAATCTAGGAAAAAAGTAAGCTTCTGTTGTCTCCAGCGCCAGGATTTACTATGGCATTTCAGACTGGTAAAGGCAAACGACGGTGTGTGCCAAACTGAGAGGATGAGTGGTTTAGAAACGCCTGATTTTCACCATGGACCTGCCACCACATATTTTTTTCTAAAGGAAACACAGCAACGCCTGATTTTCACCATGGACCGGCCACCCCATATTTTTTCTGAAGGAAACTCAGTTTCAGTCGTGTCCCCCAGTTTCAGTCGTATCTCCCAAGCCTCCTCAGTGTACCTCATTGAAAGAAGAGACTTCAAACAGAAAAAATGTACTTTGAATTGTGGAAGCACTGAGTCTTGTTTATAAATCAAGATACTTACTAAAATCACAACTGGAGAGACAGACCAGGCAACTAACAAAACGACATTGGTTTCAAGCCAATAATCACTGCAAAGTTTCTGACACCTGAAAAATCAAATGAAATATTTACAGAACGTGAGTTGTAATGAGGCTGATAATGCGACGTTATCGAGAAAAAATGGTGGATATATTCTGCAAACAACCCATCCTTCTTCTAAAAATATATGTGCAATTATGTTTGTATAAAATAGTCACAGAGTTCCATGTGTATTGTTTTGTTGGTTACTATAAGTATGAAAATGGAATGTTCCTGGGGTAGGGAGGAGGGTCAAATACACGGTAAATGTGTACTATAATTTGATATTACATGTATCAGTGCGTATGTTTAGTTTCCGTACTCTTCAAATTCTTTCCATAGAACCACCCCCAAACGTGGAATATGTACTTAACCCACTCCAATGGGTGTTCTTGTGGGTGGGGATTCCATAGGCGGAAGCAGTGGACAGGGGTGGAATGACCCATATTTTGTTCTGTAATTTCTACACTGTCCACCAAACTTGGCATGTGTTCTCAGCTAAACCCAGAGAGGGTCACTGGGTGTGTCGTGGAGGCATAGACATTTCCAGAAACGTGAGATCAATGAGGTGGAATGGGGTAAAAAAGACAAATATCGTCCCCTGGAAGCATAAACTTGCCAAATGTAATACTGGGTATTGCAGTTTACAACTTCATGCTTTCAGGTTACAATACAGTGCTTTCGTGGTAAACAGCGCCTCTAGTGGTTTACCCAACCTTTAATGGAGGATAAAAGTTCCTGGAATTATCCGATTGGTGGAAAATGAACTGAGATTGTGTGAATAAAGTTTTAAAGTGCATGTTTTGGAAAAGATATAAAATATTGGTGACTATTGTCTTCTGAAATGTGTGAGAGAAGATTAAAATTGGGTGGCGGCAGGTAGAAATATGTCTATTTCATTCAGTGCAAAACTGGACGGGCGTACAGTAAGCTCCAAATTTAAAGGCAAAATTCACTTGGCGACCTATATTTTTTTCAGTATATTGTTTTCATGAGATGATAAACTAAATGGACAGATGGTTGTTTTTGCCCAAATCAGCTTGATAAAATGGGGAAAGGAGGAAAGATTAGTACTGTCGTCAATGGAAAAAAAACACTGTGTTGTAACCTTCAATGGACATATAAATTCTATAGGATCTAATACTTTGATTACCTCCCTTAATTTGCTTTTACAATTGTTTTAATTATCTCCCTGGATTTTCAATAGACAATTTTTCTGTCCTTGGACGGTGAACCATCTCATCATAACTACATTTGTACAATCAAGAAACACTCGATTTACAACAAGTTTTAAATCTTGTTTCTATCGACCATTGTTATATTACAGTTATGAAAGAAAGTGTTACTGAATCTTGGAAAGTGAAGAGTTTTTATTATTCACTTATCCGACTTGTAGCCAGGTTCGTTTCAGTGCAACGATCCATTCAGTGCTGTTTCTGGTCATTTCCATATCCACGTGTAGTTTTCATGCTAGTTTCTCGTTCAGTAAACATTATTCAAGTTATGTATTAGCAGATAACGGCAGGTGTTCATGTAAAGGGAAAAGAGTTTCACTTATCTGATAATCACGTGGGCCTTATATTATCTCAAAGCAGAGCATTTTCAGTGTTACTGTAGTGTACTCCCATGAGAATACCTTGAAGTGGAACAGTCCTGGTTTGCTACAGAAAACAGGTTATGCTTTTCCGTTAGAATTCCCCATGGGAACCCTACGAAGCAGTGGTTGTTTACTGGTAAATTAGGACCCAGTCACCAATGCTTTGGGTGGAAGTCCTCTAAAATACGCAACATGGGTATAAACGATTGACTAAACTAGACTTTATGGCCATGTTATGGTCACAATTAATCACAGTGCAGAAAAAATGTGACCTTAAAAAAATAAATACTGGTAGAACTTGACTTATTTGGTAATTTCATGTGGGCCTTATATTACCTCGAAGTGGAACATTTTCAATGTTAGTGCGATGTTCCGCTGCGGGAAACCGAGAAAGTGAAGCAGTGCTTGTTTACTACTTCAGTGAACACACGAAAGAAGTTCTGCATTACTGGTAAAAATTGGACACGATCCAACGCTTTGGGTGGAAGTCCTCAAGAGTGGGTAGCATGGGTGTAAACGGTTTGAACACTTGACTTCATATATATGTTACGGCAATGAGATCGCCAATTACAATGCTACAAATACCACCCACATGGGCACCAATGCTGAAAGTGTCCTTAAACACCAACAAATAAAAAACTGCTGTATAGCCATGAATGCGAGATATTCAAAAGGTCATGCTGTCGAACTTACCAGAGGTTAATTCTGTAAAATCTGACTCGCTTGTCAGGATGGCTACCACAATAAAGTATCCAAAATCAAAAATTACCTCCAGTTGAGAAGATTAAAATTCCTTGTAAAATGCAAGAACAGAATGTAATAAGAAAATAATCTAATGCTTGTGTGAATGGTTGCAATTAATTTTTCTCTAAATGGCAAAATGGAAACTTGAAACTTTATATCGGGCATTTTGTAAATCACCAATATTTCAACATGGAAAATTTCCTTCCTACCAATGCATGCTAGTTTTACATTGGAAACCTATTGCCCGACAGAGAATTATTTACTTAACCGTCTGCATACCGATGTCAAAATATCGATATTACAAGGTACAAGGAGCTATGTTTCCCATAATGCAGTGGCGGCGGAACCAGGGATGGAGGGGGGGGGGGGGGGTATCCTTGCTTTTCGACCTGCCGCTTTTCGGCCCAGCGCCTTTCGGCCCGGCGCTTTTCGGCCTCGGGGTAATCTGCTTTTCGGCTTCTGGTGCTTTGAGTTGGGCAGCGGGTGTTATTGGAAATTGTTAAGTGATAAAAGTAGTCTAATATTAGTCTTTGTTAATTTAAGCGTTTTATTTGTATTTCCATTAAATAATACATAAATTAAGGCACAAACAACGGCAGATTTGATAATAGGCTAAAAACACAACTACTATTTATATAAAATAAACCATACCAAATGGATGCCACTTGGGACTAGTTCGTTGAACTGGGTTCGATGGCAAACATATATTTAGTTAGGAGTACATGTAGCATATTCAAAATAGTCTTAAAATATAGTAGTCTCATATTCAAAAGACTGTATATTTAATATGAATTAGGTTAGACCAAGAAGAGAACGCAGCTGCAAAGGACTCCACTGGGATATGGATGCCACGAGTTCGTTGAAGTAGTTCCAATGGCATTCAAATTTGTATGGTTTTTGTGAGGAATAGCATAATTAAAAGTCTTGACATATATGAAATAAATTTTACTAATATGGATAAAATATACTATTCAAAAACAATTTTGGAATATAAAAATGAACTTTAATTTACGTAAAATATACAAATTGTTCAGCTAAAAATAATACTTCTTGTCGCTATTCGGCTCCAAAAGTGGCGCTTTTCGGCCCAACACGAGGCCGAAAAGCAATAAAAATACTACTCGGGCCGAAAAGCAATGACGCCCCATGAGGGCACAGCTAGGAAAGACATGCCCCTCCACTTTTTTCCACAGACATGTTGCGCGGTTACATAATGATTTGAAATGGGCACATGCAAACGTGTCGATATACAGACATCCCAGTAATATATTATTTGCAAATCCAAGCAACATTTGGCAAAAGAATCCCACCTTCGGTCGCTTCGGTCTATTTCTTCTATTTCACCGATCTACCAACCCGAAGGCTAGCCTTCGGGTTGGGAGATGACTGAAGTAGAAGAAATGGACAGGAAAGTGACCACACCACGGCATGCTCATCTAAACGAGAGACTACAGTATGTCACTGTACATTTACTGATATACTATTGTAACTTTTCTGTGTGACCTTAAACACCAATAATAAATAAATAAATAATTGTAACTTTTCTCCCACCGGGTCGAACTATGGAAGCCTTGAAAAGTTGTGCCCTTCCACTTTTATCGAGCCTCCGCCACCTTTGCCATAATGCACCTAGGAATTTAACCCATGGAGTCTGTTTTGAGACCAATGAGCTCTGTCAAACAAGAATAAATTGATTAAGTTCCAAGTTGCATTACAGTTGCATTATTGGTTAAATTTGGGTCTTAAAATGATGATAATTTAACACCAGTGTGCAGAGGATCAAAAACGTTACCTAACGTAACGAAGCCATATCCCGACGGCGTTATTCACAAAAATCTTTCAGATTTGAGTCGTTTTTTGTTTTCCGGCAAAAACTTTTTTTTTTCTCTTTACCACAGAAATACCAAATTTGTAGCTTGACCGAGTATTCGCATACAGAAGAACTCTGCCGATTTGAGGTTCTGAAAGTGTGAGGTCAAACGTCGCAGAACTGTTTCCATAATTATCGCAGCTGGATCGTTACGTGTACGGAAAACAACTTTTTAAACATGATTCTCTTATATGTATTCACAAAGTGCACTCTAAAATCAGTTGGATTAAAAATCAACCCAAATGAACTGAGCTGAGTGAATTACCCATGTGCATTGCATACACTAGCTAACCATAGGCATTACGCTTGATTAGATGATACCTTGCCATATCACACACTACATGAAAATGTACACTGACTGAAGCTGTAAAAATGCACAGGGCTAGTTGGTTACATGTTACAGAGGATGCATTCAAACAACTAATGGAAATACTTATGCTGGTCCCAGATTGTGGCAATTTCTTTTAAAATGAATTCCAAAAATGAAAACATATTCTATTTTCAAATAATAGCCTGTCACTTGTGGAAAAGGGTTGTTGGAGGAGGGGGAGGGAGGGCTGCTTACAGGGGTTATGTGCTGGTTCTACAGCATATAGTCTTGAGAATCGTTAAGATAACATGCCAATACGGTGCCATGTCATATGGCTTTGAATACCATTCAAGCATACTACTGCTTTTGCAAGAGCAGAGAAGTTTTAGTTTGTAATATTCCACTGAAATTGTTACCGAGTGGAAAACTGATTCGGTGTTTAAAAAAGCCCTTATAGAGTGCTAAATTATTTTTGACCATCAAAATTTGTTCACATGTCTTTGCCTTGTTACAATTTGTGGGAGAGTGCCTTTGGGCACTCTACCATAAATTTTAACAAGGCAAACCTATTCAGACTTCTCCATGGTGGAAAAAGAGTTGTTGGAGGTGGAGGAGTGAGGGCTGCTTACAGGGGTTATGTGCTGGTTCTGCTGCATATAGGCTTGAGTATCATTAAGTTAACATGCCATATCATATGGCTTTTAATACCGTTCAAGCATACAACTGCTTTTGCAAGAGCTGAGAAGTGTTATTTTGTAATATCCCACTGAAATTGCTACCGAGTGGAAAACTGATTCGGTGTTAAAAAAAAAACACTTGTACGGTATCTTCATCTTTGAACTACCAAATGTGTAGTCAGTAACAAAGGCTCTGTTTTGTATTGGCTCTATGCTGAAATCTTTTGTTTTCTCAAATCCTAGAGATTGTAAAGGCTTATATCTTTCTGAATCCAGAAGACGATGTTCATCCATCTGTGTGATGTGCTGCTCTCTGAATGAAACCAAAAATTTCCTAAAAAGACAAATATGCAGCTATTTTACAAGCATATAAGTTTTACACAACAATAAGCACCATCCCAAGTCAAAAATGCCCACATTGATACTTTGGAACCACTAACCTCTTTCAGAAATTTTAAAGTACTGATCCCCAAACCAAAAGGCACATGGAAAAATGTGTGAAAATGGATGGACACAGAATTCAGTGGAACAACCTGCAAATATTTCCAGTGTGAAGGGACATTGTGTTGTAAGAATAAGCTAACCACTTCTTGGTTATATAAATAATGAGGTGCACAGAAGTGCCAATTTTGAATACAAAAGGAAAGATGAAATAATTTTTCAATCCCTTAAAAAATAAATCTCTTCCAACGCAGAGTACTGTACACAGAAGTACATATTCAATTTTTCTTTCTTACTACCCCCCCCCCCCCCCCCCCCCACACACACACACTTCTCCCCTCACAAGTTCGGTTAGCTATAATCTGCTAATCACCTTTGTTACAACACTTGCTCACTTTTGTTACAGCTCACAACTTTTGTTACAAAATCAACAACTTTTGTTACAAATTGAGCTCACCACTTTTGTTACAAACATCGCCCATTTTTGTAACAATAAAACCTCGCTTACCACTTTTGTCTTTTGTTACAACAATCGCTCATTTTTGTTACAAATTTTGACGGTGTGAAAAATGAAGTAATCTGCCAGTACTTGGACAGTCATCATTATCAAAATCTAAACTTGTTGCGTATGTCCGGTACCATTGGACGTGACGTTCAGTCTTGATTATCAAAATCTAAACCTGTTGAGTATGTCCGGTACCAACATCATATACACATGTGTGCAGGAGTTCTAAAGTTAACTATTTTCGGTAAATTCTAGCCTCTAGGATAATGGGACTGCTGTTTCTTTCCCGAGCTGTTGGACACAGTTTTCTTGGATGAGGTGTCTTTTTACTTTATACAGTAATCTCCTGAATGTCTCGCCATTTCTCTTCTTTTTATCGAAAGAATTGACTTAGTTGAGTAGGGACTTTTGTCAATACTCTTTAACCCGTCACCACAGTATTTTAGAAGGGCGCGGTGGCCCATTGGATAGCCTTGTGATTGAGAGGTCATGAGTTCGAATCTCGCTAAAGTCACGCGTGTTCTGATCTTGAGCAAGGTACTTAACCTCACTTGCTCGAGCGGGATCACGGTGGCACAGTGTGCTGAGGCGTATAGCACGTTGATAGTACACACAAGTTGGAGAGTCTCGCAGATACTCTCCGCTGATCGGTGGTTCTCTCCGTGGACTCCGGCTTCCTCCGCCAGTAAAACTGTCTGACACGAGATAACTCTGGCTGTCTAAAATGTTGTTAAACCCCAATAAATAAATAAATAAATAAATAAATAAATAAATAAATAAATAAATAAATAAATAAATAAATAAATAACAGTTTTTTAGAAATGAAGTAAAAGTTTGAAAAATTATACTACTCAAAGTTTGCTGAGCACCAAGTATATCCAACTGCCTGTTTTACGTTTTAGTTGAAATATTGTGATGAAAAGTATATATATTTTTCATTTAATTATATCTTTAATGATTTAAGTACAGAAATTGATTTTATATGTCTTTGACATTATTTTTTAGCTTTTGAATACGATAACCATTGAAAATGGAAATTATTGGTAAAAGAGGAAATTTTTCAAATTTGCCGAAAAGTTGACGGAGCGACCTGGTATGGGTTCAATATCGAGTATGAGACCCATTACTGTTAATTACAACTTGGCAAAGCCTTATCATGCTCCTAATCAGGTTCCTGGTGGTCCTTTGTGGGATGTTGTTCCATTCTTGGACCAGCATGGCACCAAGCTCCTGGACACTTCTTGGCTGGACTGGACGGGCTGAAATTGCAAGCTGAAACTCATTCCAGACATGTTCGATTGGATTGAGGTCAGGGGATCTTGCTGTCCAGTCCATACGCTTAATCCCCTCCCTCTGTCGGTACTCCCTGACAGCATGGGCAACATGAGGACTGGCATTATCGTCCATCAGAATGAATTTATCACCCACTGCACCTGCATACAATCTGACGTGGACATCCAGGATCTCATCAATATACCGCTGGCCAGTCAATGTACCACGTTGAAGGACACAGAACTCTGTACGTCCATTCCTGCTAACCCCCTCAGTAGTATGTCTCGTATGTTTCAGGGGCCAGTTGGATGACCTCGGTGGATGACCTCGGAAGTGACGTCATGTCACGTGATGTAGTGGCGCCATGTTGTGTTGTCATGGTAACCCGCGTGAGCGGCTTGTTGTGACGTCATCTCCATAGTGATACGTGTTGTTAGTGCGCATGCGCAGCGCGTGTTGTTAAGGTGATACGTGTTTCCGTCGTCCATTTTGTATACTGGAGGCCGCCATCTTGGTTTCTATGGTAGTACGTGATTGCCATGTTACCCAATTGTTCTGCAATAAGACGGGGTATGTTCGGAGGGTATGTTCGATTGTAGAAGAGTAAATCTAATTACCACAAACAACCCGACAATCCTTCCAAATCACCAAAATCCACCCCAACTTTTACTATTTCGAATTCTTCCAGAATTCTCCGCTTCTATCTATATATGCAATAGTTTTCCTCTACCTAGGCATGTTCCTTTGTTCTAGAGTATACTCCAGTAACGTAGAAGAGTCTATTCGTTGGAACAGTTTTGCTTATTATTACTATATTTAGCAATTTCTGGTCTATTCTTGTTAGTTCTGACCCTATTCCAAGTACTCTTGTTGTTTCATTTATATAACTAAACAATCAGATTGCTTCATCCCCCGTAATCTCCCTTGTGTATAATAAAAGCCTATATCCACTGGCCATATCCCATGGAATCCCAGTTTTGGGAAACACCCGTGGCTATGCAATCCCTTTTTTGTCATATGAGGCCATGAGGGCTATGTAAAATCCCTCAATGAGTCCTCATTTATTATCCCTCATACCCTCATTGAATTTTGAGGTTATGAGGACCTTGAAAAATCCCTCAATGAGGTATAATTTACTACGACTCTTATCCTCATTTCAGTATTTAACAGGTATATCCCATGGAATCCCATTTTGGAAAACGCCTGTGACTGTGGAATCCCTTTTTTGTCGTATGAGGCCATGAGGGCTATGTAAAAGCCCTCAATGAGTCCTCATTTTTTATCCCTTATAGCCTCATTGAATTTTGAGCTTATGAGGACCCTTAAAAATCCCTCAATGAGGTATAATTTACTACGACTCTTAGCCTCATTTCAGTATTTGAGAATACCTATGGCCTGGTATTGTATTATTCGAGGATACCAATCGAGGATACCTTCTGGAGAATCCCCTTTTTGCCGTATGAAGCCATGAGGGCTATGTAAAAGCCCTCAATGAGTCCTCATTTATTATCCCTCATAGCCTCATTGAATTTTGAGGTTATGAGGACCATTAAAAATCCCTCAATGAGGTATAATTTACTACGACTCTTATCCTCATTTCAGTATTTAACAGCCATATCTCCAGGCACCCCAATTTCGGCACCCCTTTTTGGAAAACATGGCCTTCGGCACCCCTTTTTTGTCGTATGAGGCCTTGAGGACCATGAGTAATCCCTCAATGAGGTCTAATGTAGACTTAACGCCACTACTGGTCTATGGTCTATCTGTCCTATCATTAGCTTCTACAACAGTATTGTTCCATTGCGGTCTTGTAACAGTACTATTGACAAAACTACCGTCCATTAATATTGACTTGTATCACTACTTCCTAGCTATATCTATTTCAGTCTCGACTATGACATTGATTTAGGCTGAATCAGATTTCCCCTATCCAATTTTTACGGACTGGGCCACTTACGGAATGCCTTATATGTATACAGGGGAAATCTGATTCAACCTTAATCAATGTCATGAGGTTACGAGGGATAATAAATGAGGACTCATTGAGGGCTTTTACATAGCCCTCATGGCCTCATACGACAAAAAGGGGATTCTCCAGAAGGTATCCTCGATAGGTATCCTCGAATAATACAATACCATGCCATAGGTATTCTCAAATACTGAAATGAGGCTAAGAGTCGTAGTAAATTATACCTCATTGAGGGATTTTTAATGGTCCTCATAACCTCAAAATTCAATGAGGGTATGAGGGATAATAAATGAGGACTCATTGAGGGATTTTACATAGCCCTCATGGCCTCATATGACAAAAAAAATGGAATTGCATAGCCACGGGTGTTTCCCAAAACTGGGATTCCATGGGATATGGCCATTGGATATAGGCTTTTATTATACACAAGGGAGATAACTCTGCATACAGATTACGGGGGATGAAGCAATCTGATTGTTTAGTTATATAAATGAAACAACAAGAGTACTTGGAATAGGGTCAGAACTAACAAGAATAGACCAGAAATTGCTAAATATAGTAATAATAAGCAAAACTGTTCCAACGAATAGGCTCTTCTACGTTACTGGAGTATACTCTAGAACAAAGGAACATGCCTAGGTAGAGGAAAACTATTGCATATATAGATAGAAGCGGAGAATTTTGGAAGAATTCGAAATAGTAAAAGTTGGGGTGGATTTTGGTGATTTGGAAGGATTGTCCGGTTGTTTGTGGTAATTAGATTTACTCTTCTACAATCGAACATACCCTCCGAACATACCCCGTCTTATTGCAGAACAATTGGGTAACATAGCAATCACGTGCTACCATAGAAACCAAGATGGCGACCTCCAGTACACAAAATGGACGACGGAAACACGTATCACCTTAACAACACGCGCTGCGCATGCGCACTAACAACACGTATCACTATGGAGATGACGTCACAACATGGCCGCTCACGCGGGTTACCATGACAACACAACATGGCGCCACTACATTACGTGACATGACGTCACTTCCGAGGTCATCCACCGAGGTCATCCAACTGGCCCCTGAAACATACGAGACATACTACTCCCCTCATACGTAATAATTTTCGGTTTAAAAATCCTTTATATGTTAACCCCCTCATACGTAATAATTTTCGGTTTAAAAATCCTTTATTGGAGTAAGTCTCACTTTCCTTCAGATATAATAGCAAATTTATGGAAGTAATTGAAACCCTTTCATGGAGCAGGTTACAATGACAATCACATTTGAGTGATTTTGTGTAAGAAGTTCAAATCTATTCCAGGTAGTGCTGGATTTATTATTATTATTATTAATATTCGGTTATCTGCTGGGATCTATATCCGACGATAGGATATCAGGGGACGGCTCATCTTCAGAGTTTATACTCTACTGGTGGAACTCTCGAAGGGGGGGGGGGGGGTGTACTCTGATACATTTTCAGGACATCCGGCGACCAGTAATACATCTACATGACTGCATTCTCTAGTACTGTAACGGACCTTTGTAGTAACGGGCCTTTGGAATTATGGGCCTTCTGAGTAATAGTCTTTCAGAGTAAAAAGCCTTCGGAGTTAGGGGCCTTCGGAGTAATGAGCTTTCGGAGTTATGAGCAGTCGGAAAAACGGACCTTCGGAGTAATGGGCCCGTCGGAAAAACGGACTTTCGGAGTAATGGGTCTTCGGAATAGAGCTACGTCACCGTTTATATAATGTCGTTGCGGGGATGTTTCTAAGGGATGTGGTGTACGTAGTAATAAGAATAGTGTTAAATAGGGATTATAGTAGAAAATTGTTCAATTCTCCGATTTCCTGAATAGAAAAAGCGGCAAAATGGCTTGAAATTCAGGGAGATCACCCCACTAGGTAAAAAGATATCTCTTCAAAGAATAAGTGGTGAAGAAACAAAAATAAAATGCTGGGGCCAAGATCAGTAGTATGTGATGTTGACTTATTGCACTTTTAGCAGGTTCTCATGCAGGTTCTAAAAGACGTCATCAGTCACGTGACTGGAAAGGGCCGGGTGAGGTTGCCCTGGTAGCCCGCATGAGTTGCCATCTTGTGACATCATACTCATGATGACACGTGGTTCCATAGCGCAGGCGCAGCGCGTGTTTCTAAGGTGACGCACTCTTCCGACAGCCATTTTGGCTATTGACACCGCCATCTTGGTTGTTAGGATAGCACGTGGTTGCTATGGAGTCGAATGGCCTCGTTGTTGGTAGGGCCGTATTCTGAGGGTGTGTTAGATTCTGTGGGAGTATGCCTTGGAAATTCTGAGATACATCCAGTAGAGCAGAATACCCTGATTTGAAGACTTTTCGGGGGCTTCCAGCCCATTGCCTTATACCGTATGGTAGGACGTGGTTACTGTGGTGCGCAACACCTCGTTGGACAGTGGCGTGTTCTGAGGGTGTGTTCGATTCAGCGGGCCACCACAAACAACCCAACAATAACCCAAACCTACCTTTTATGGGACCGAATCCCCACCGAAACGTACCCAAACGGACCTTTGTGAGCTTCGCCCACACTAGTACAAGAAGCTTATATGGAGAGGCCTCAATGAGATCCTAACTTATAGCTCTCACTTCCTCCCATGCACTCTTAGCCCCCCCCCCCCCTCCCCCACCTCATGGCCTTCTCTGACTCATAGACCCACTTCTTGGCGCCATCTTGCTCTCATAACCTTCTAATGAACATCTCCCGTATGAGGATAAGAGGTCTATGAGGTGATGCCTTAGTGAGGCCTCACCTCACACCCCTTTTATCCTCAACTCGCTTCAAGTGATCACCTGTGGTGATCATTAGTGATCGCCTATCTTGATCTCTAGTGATCATTCTCCGCGAATGAGGATGAGAGGGGAGTGAGGTGAGGCCTCTGTTATCAGGTAGAGGCAGTAGTTGAAGGATGTATAGTTTCAGGGGTCTGGTACGGAGGCACACGTAAGCCTGCTGGGGGCCAGGAGGGTAGCTGGTCGACCAAGGTAAAAAGAAACCGCAGGGCCAGCGGACGCAAGTAAGACTACCCAGGGTTGGTTATCCCCGATGGCCACCCGCTGCTACTACTGCCAATACCTCACAACAGAGGCCTCACCTCACACCCCTCTTATCCTCAAGAGGTGTGGATAAGAGTGGTGTGAGGTGAGGCCTCACCTCACATCCCTCTTATCCTCATAGAGAGAGAATGATCGCTAGTGATCACCACAGGCAATCACCAGTGAGGTGATCCAACAGAAAGAGCGAGAGCGATACAGTCGTTCTTCTTCCAGAAGCCCTTGCCTTCCACATTTGACCCAACACCTCAACATCCCTTCCAGGGAAGCCCTTCCCTGGGACTCTACTCCCACATTCTGACCACGAGTGACACAGTTCCCCGGTGAACCAAAACCAGCGGAGAAACTTCGACCAGAAGACCTCCCCACGTGACCCACCATCCCATCCATGTGTGACCCGGTGACCCACACAGTAATCCTATCCCCAGTTTCTCGTCATTCATGGGGACCTCCCCTCGGGACCATTCCAAATAAACCTGCACCAGACACCTGGCTTAGAGCGACACAGTCGTCCCCTCTCCTTCCAGAAGCACCATCCCCCTCCACCCAGTAACCTGGGCCCCAACTTACACCCATCTTATCCTCATATGGGGAGATGATCACTAGTGATCTCCACAGGCGTTCACTAATGATTACCATATGTGATCACTAATAATCACTCGAACCAAGATAAGGATAAGAAGGGTGTGATGTGAGGCCTCACCTCATGGGCCTCTTATCACACGGGTTATGTTCACTAGAGGGTTATGAGGGTAAGATGAGGCCAGGAGGTGGGGGCTATGAATCAGGGAAGGTCATGAGGTGGGGGTAAGATTACAGGGGAGGCCATGAGAGCTATCTATGCGTTAGGGCCTCATTGTGGGTCGAAGCACACAAAGGTCCGTTTCGGTGGGGATTCGGTCCAATAAAAGCTCCGTTTTGGCAGGTTTGAGTTGCTGTTGGGGTGTTTGTGGCGATTCGACCAAAACCAAACCCTCAGAACACATGTCTGTCCTGTCCAACAGGAAGGTCATTGGGCTCCATAGCAACCACGTGCTACCACTAGCAACCAAGATGGCGACGCCCATAGTCAAAATGGCTGGCGGAAGAGTGCGTCAGATTAGAAACTCGCTGCGCATGCGCAGTGGAATCACGTGTCACCATGGGAATGACGTCACGAGATGGCCACTGACACTATGGCAACATCACACCACCATTTCCGGTCACGTGACTGTTGACTTCAGATGAGAATCTGCATGAGAACCCGCTAAAAGGGCAAGAAGTCAACATCACATACTACTAAGGTCCAAGACTCAAGGAGTTAGAATCTCCTATAATTGGCACCGATAGACCCGTACCATTTCAGATATACGTGTGCGCATGCGCACGATATAATGCATATCACTACATGTCGCGAGGTGGCAGGTTAATATATCACCCAATAATAAGGAAGGATGTAGCATTACCACTGAACATGTGCGAAATGGTTTGGTTTGATAATTATTATTGGATTATTGGTGTTTTATGACATTTTAATGGCTAAGGTCATATTGTGTCGAAGATAGTTTTACGTGTGGAGGAAGCCGGAATACCCGGAGAGTACCACCGAGCAGCGGCGAGTAACTGTCAACTCTCCAACGTCCTAATCCCACAGGAGCAGTGTCAGCATTGGTTGTAGGCATGTGTGCTTGTTATCAATGTGCGATACGCCTCATCACATGGCGCAACTGTGCTCCCAAGCAGGCAATTGGGATTAAGTGCCTTGCCCAAGAACACAACGCAAGTTACCCCGGTCAGGCATCAAACTCACAACCTTCCGATATCAAGTCCAACGCTCTAACCACTGAGCAACCGCGCTCCCGATAATCATGACTGAACGTCACATTTCGCATTACTCGCACATTACTACTTCATTTTTCTCACTGACAAAAATTGTAACAATAATGGCCGATTGTTGTAACAAATGTGGTGAGCGAGTTTTTTTTTGTTACAAAAATGGGCAATGATTGTAACAAAAGTGGTGAGCTCATTTTGTAACAACAGTGGTTGATTTTGTAACAAAAGTGGTGAGCTGTGACAAAAGTGGGCAATTGTTGTAACAAAAGTGGTGAGCTGTAACAAAAGAGGTTGCAGCACACGTCTGTTCTGAATGGAAGTATGTCAATCGTAACACGACAAGCGTCTGTATAAATTGGGCAATGCAGCAGAAAATGTTCAGGTGTCTCGTGTTCTTTACAAGGACATAATGGAGTCAATGCAAGGTGGTTATTATATAAGTGTGCATCCATGTTACTACAATGTAAACGCATCCTGCAATAATAAATTTGTGCTGCACGAGATTCGCTAACACTATAAAACTAAGTATAAAACAAAAGCGGCCGTTGGTTTCCTTCATTCAAGAAGGCCTTGAAGTTATTCAAAGACGAATTCTCGCGGACGGACACAGGCAAGTTGTTCCACTGGTCAGTAACATTAAGAATGAAAGAAAACTGGCACAATTGTGTACGACAGGATGGAACTAGATGATTGTGACGTGACCGAAGATTAAGTGAAGGATTCATGGAACAGATAAGCGGAGGAACTTTGTTGGAAATATAGGAGGAAGACAGGCGGTGATACATTTTGAAAAACTGAATTAACTTGTGTTTGCGGCGTCTTGCAATGTCTCTCGGCGTGTTTCGGAATATAGAACGGCCTTACTGGCGCTTACAGTTGCCCCTGTAATTATTCTGGCCGCAGCCATATGTATTTTTTCTAAGTCGGCTATTTTTGATATAGAACAGTTATCCCAAACTGCATCCGCGTATTCGAGGAGAGGTCTAAAAAAGGCAAAGTATATTTTTTTCTAATACTTTACGGTCAAGATTAAAATTGTGTCTCCCCTGCAGGTCTAAACGTGGTCAGGCTTTTGAGCATATTTGGCCGATGTGATCGTTCCACGTACATGAACTATTTAATATCATTCGTAAGTGTTTGTGGTTGGCGACTTCCGCTATCTGGGTATTACTAAGAAGTAGTAGAGGGTGGACAGAGGGATTACTTTTACATGAAATACGCATACTCTCTATTTTATTTGGATTAAAGTCAACCAACCATGTCTGGGCCCAGTGTTCTATTTTGGCTAAGTCCTGATTGATTAGGGTCAAGGCTTGTTCGGGGTTCTCTACAATAAGGTATAACGATGTAAGTTCTAACAAGGTTCCCAGTTTCAGGTTCTATCGTTCCCATCTGCCCCGAATTCCAGTAGAGTCTCGCCTCGGACCTCTTACAAAAGGGCCAAGATACTATAACAAAAATGGGAACCTTTTACAAAAGGGCCAAAAACCTATTACAAAGACTGGACAGTTTACATGGATGAAAAATCGAGAAAACGCATGATTTTCGTTCTAATTCCTTATGGGGAGCGCGAATCGGTCAAAAACTAGCCATTGACGCGGAAAACCAGACATCGAAATTTTTCGCCAATTTTGGTCAAGTTCGATTTTCTTGTCGAAATTCTCTATGTCCAGCTCGTACGCTCTGGGCAAGTATCAACTGTTATGAAAAAACTTCGAAAGAAATTCAAACCATGTTCCACGGTCAGAAGAAGAAACTATTACAAAAGGGCTAAAACACTATGTCAAAAGTGGGGACCTCTTACAGAAGGGCTAAAAACTATTACAAAAGTGGGGCATTTTACAAAAGGGTAAATTATTACAAAAATGGGTGCGACATTCGTGCCACACTTTCGCAATCAATGTATTCGCGTAAAAAACACCTTGATTACACATGTGGATGTGCCTGGGGACGTGACAACCGTTACATATTACTTGTCACGACCGTGGTATGCCTAAGCTTTGCGCTGTAACAATAAGCAGGATAGATGTAGTGATTTATGAGTTTGATAATTACACGTTGATTGATAACTGCACGTTGTTGCATTCTTTTATATAATGGGTAAAGAAGAGAAGGTAAGTTTTTTATTCAACATACTTTCCCACTCATCACAGTAGTCGTAGTAAAATTTCATGCCTTTGAAAACATTTCGTATCGCTGGCAGAGCAACTACTAACTTTTCACACGGGTATCGGCAAAATACCAATCATAAATCTTTGACTGTAATTCTGTCTTCTTCTGTCGTAGGGAAAAGGATGACACGCTCTCCCTACCCAACCCAAGACGTGTCATCAATGCAGCATACACAATTGTGAGAAACCTGCAGCAATTCTAGTCAACAGCAAATATATGCACTTGCTCCATCGCAATCAGATTTATGATTCATTCATGTATGTACGGGTATTTTACCGTCCTCTAGTTACGTTAAAGTATGACCTTTTGGTGAACTCGCGCAATCTCGTGTCATCCCTCCGTGCGACAGAAGAAGACAGAATTACAGTCAAACGTCGCCTTACCTTTCAGGTAAGCCTTGTTTAGCTAAACAATTCGTCGCCTGAGTGCTAGAATGTCCTATGTCCCGTAGAGGACATAGGACATTCTAGCACTCAGGCGACGAATTATACACCGAGGACTGAGGTAGTGGTAAACTGAAATTTTAACCATAAAGTGCAGAGCAGTTTAAAGAGTGTGGTTACAAATAGAAAACGATATGTATCGCATTCCAAAATCACGGATGCAATGTGTCATTTGTACAATAAGGTAATTAGTCCTCGAAATTTAATTTGATATTGAGGGGGAGGGGCTGGTTTATTACAGAGTGTATGGACTCATGAGAATATAGTTAGTGGTTGAAAATGAGGGGGCGGGGGGGGGGGGGGACTGGTTATGGAAATTACTAAAAATAGCAATTCCTAAAAAAAAAATAGATAGGGATTTAAATTGAGTGAGAGTAGCAGTTGGGATTGGTTAAGGAAATTATTAAAAATAAAGCAAGGGAACTCATAAAAAATATTGTTCCATAGCAAAGTTAAAGCTTTGAAATTGAAAAGGGGGTGGGGTGGGGTGCTGTAAATGAGTGGTAACATGGAAATTACTGTGTATAGAGTGTAGGAACGTCAAAATGTAGTTAAGGGCATGTGCATATTGTTTCTAACTTCAGCAAGATCAAAAAGCCAGCATGTACAAAACAATCATTTAACGACGATCGTTTCTACACATCAGTCTGTGACAAGGATTTGGCAAGAGGGAGGTTAGGGGTGTTCACCCCTTTATCCCGGCCATAATTTTCAAAAGTTAGAAATTTTAAGGCTCAAAGCACCGACGGCTGGGAATTCCATTCCCTGTGGGAATAGGCATTGTAACATTTTATCTGTGTCTGTGGCCGTTTTTACGGCCATTTAGTGGCTTTTCAATCACATTTCATGTGATTTTCTAATTCGAATTAATATTTCGCCCCGTTAATGCTACAAGGCGCCATCTGTAATGCCGAAGCATGCAGGCGGCTTCTTGTTGCAATTAAGAGACGAATTCCACATAGATAACCCGAAGACCATATATTTAGAACACAAGGGGAGATGTGCGTTTGGATATATGCAGCAGTTGGAAATTCACAGGCAGAATATGAAAAACCTTACTCAAGTTCGAGGGGGGGGGGGGGGGGGGCGTGCAAATGGTTTCCTCGAAAGTTGAATGTTTGGCAATCTGGGAAAGGGGTACAATTAGTAAATCGGAGAGGGGTAAGTAGTATGTAAGGTGGTTATCACCTCCCGTCTGGGGGACCCCGGTGGGGACTTTTGGAAGTGACGACATGTCACGTAATGGTCATGTTAGACTGTCAAGGTGACCCGCGTGAGCGGCCATGTTGTGACGTCATTACCATTGTAATACGTAGTCTCAGTGCCCATGCGCAGCATCTTTTGTTAGGAAGACTCGTACTTCCGTCGATCATTTTGTATCCTGGAGGCGGCCATCTTGGGTTCGAATGTGGCGCGTGGTTGCTATGTGACCTAAAACCCTGTAATTCGGCAGGTGTGTGTTTGGAGGGTGTGTTCGATTGAATAGGAATAGATTTCGAGACGTGGCGCTCATTTGAGAAGGCCTTGGTTACCCCTGTCTCCCAACTGCCTCCCTAATCCCACGCTTCTCCCAACACTTGGAGACGACCTGCTTGATGGCATCCCGTGCCCCATTCTTCCCAATCTCTCTGATGAGCATATTAAACCTCTCCTTTGTATCCCTCACTATCCACATGTCCCTCATTCTCCCATCCCACTTCCCCGTTGTACTCCTAGTGAATCTTATTCTGTTAGACTGGTATTTTGGGTATTCTAATAGAAAATGTTCTAGGGTCTCCTCCACCCCTAAATTGCACATCTGACGCTCCGTTTCGCTTTCACTTCAAAACCTGGTTTCTCTTTATCACACAAGCCATCTAAAGACCTCTTTGATTTGACTCCATTTCGCCAATTCAGGTTATCATCCTCCATGACTCTTTCTCTGACGATTCTTTTACCCTGGGTTATCCCTACTTCTAAATCCGACATCTCTACTGAGTAATTCTCTATTAACTCTGTCACTTGGACTATCCACCCTGTCTTTGTATTTGAATTTCAAATATTCTGGAACAGTTTTTTACACCATCAGCTGTCGGGGAGATTTACCAAATAGTTAAGATAAAAGAGTTTCAATGAGTCTATCCTGTCCTTGATTCTCATTCACCCAAACTCCCGCCTGATTGCTTCTCTTGCTGTGGCATTAGTCGCCCCGTTATCCATCGGCCTGCATCGTTCTGCAGGGTTTCCAAGCTTTTTAAAGCTGTTTGGTTTAGAGGTACCACTTCCGTACCATATGTTATACATGGTAGACCCACCATTTCCCAAATGTTTTTTCCGACGAAAACCTTATTGAAACTATTTCTCGCTATAAGTTCCATTTGGTTAAGGGTTCGCTTCCCTTTCATAATCAGTTTATTCGTGTGGTTTCGGTTTGATGTCTCTTTCCGTGATGTTTTTATTTACCCCAAATACTAAGACTAAGACGTTTGCGCCTACCTTCCGGAATACAGAACTCCCCCACTCTCCACCTTCGAGTAGGATACGCCTTACGGTCCACATATATTACTTTGCTTTTGCTTTCATTTAGTTCGAGTCTCCATTTGTATCCATATCTCCCAACAATTGCCAGCCTTTTCTCTGGCTCCTCTTTTGCTTTTGGACACCAGAACCATGTCGTCTGCAAAAAATAACCCTGGAATCTTCAAGTCCCCAACTGCCACCCCTAGTCTCTGTGCAGGAATTCATCTCCGAACATTTTTATGTGCAATGCAAAATGAATTGGCGAAAGGATACACCCCTGTTTTAGACCTATTTCCATAGGTACAAGTTTTGTTGTTTGTTATGTTACCCAGTCTAAGTTCACTTTGTACATCGTTTTATAATGCTTTCGGAATTCAAATACACTCGACCCCCACCCCCCCCCCCTCCCCCCAGTACAGGGCCTCACGCTTTGGAACATACTTACTCTACCATAGGCATTTTCAACATCCAAAAAGGCCATAAACATTTTTTTCTTTTTGGCTTTCGCGGATTCTATCATCGGAATAGCGTAAAAAGATGGTCAGTGACTCTCCTTCCCTTCCTGAAGTCATGATGAATCTCTCCCAAAAAAGCGTTCGCCTCGATCACCTCCTCTAGCCTCCCATACAGAACTATACAGAAAACTTTTCCAATGTTGCTTTGAACAGAAATTCCACGATAATTGTCCAATACGTCCTTTTCCCCTTTCTTGTGTGTAAATGTAACCTTACTTTCTCTCCACTCGTTTGGAACCGCTTTTTTTCTATGGTGAAATTGAATAAGGCCGTTAAGCTTTTACAGAGTTCCTTTTTCCATTTTTTAGAAAGTCGTTGGGAATTTCGTCTATCCTAGCCGCTTTTCCGTTCCTTAATTTTGAGACCACTTTTCACACCTACACGGATTTTATTTGGCCGCACACAAAGTTCTTTAAATTTTCCTCTACCTCGTTTTAGAACTTCGGTGGGCCCCCATGCCCCATTGCTTGTCGTTTACCTTTTCCCACTCCCAGTGCTTAACTAGTTCTGATGCGATTTGGTCTTGATCGTCTGTATTTCTGGCCTCTACTTTAATGCTCTGTGAATTACTTCCTTTGTTCCTTTTATTCACTCATTTCCAAAATACGTTCGAACTCGAACCCCCTGTCATTCTTATCGTCCTAATGAGATTGCAGTTTCGCACTCTCCGATTATCGTCTTTAATCTTATTCATTTTATTTCGTGCTTGTTGGTATTCTTCTTTTGCTACACTGGTCACGCAAATTCCTGTCTAACAGAAAGTATTGAGTAAACCATGTATGGCATCGTAAAAACCATCTGATCATCCTCAAAACCGTTACTGGACTTCCACAGTTTTCACAAACGTTTGGAAGAAAGGGGTGGAGCTTGTTATTTATGGCTTGTTTAATGTTTGTTTTGATGCAATGTCTGCTCTGCTACCGGACATACCAAAGTATCCAACAGTACGTTTAATTTCTCATAAAGGTTTATTATCAGCGGGCTCTTCAACCGATGGTTTCAGTAAATCTCGCAAAGAGGAAAAAGAGCCTCCGAATATAATGGACATCGTTTCTCGATCTGTTTCAGTGCAAGTGAGAGAGCTTTGTCTCCTCAGTGGGATCTAAAATTCTGTTAAGCATTCTGACTGAAATGTGCAGACCATCTCAAGAGTACTCGTTGATATTTTATCCTCATCTGTTTAGCCATATGTATAAACATTTTGTGGGCTCTAAACTATGATTTAATTTCAGCTCATTCCCGCACGGCTTGCAAAGACTGTGCCTCCGTATTATTTTTGAAGCGGCAGCTTCCAAGATAACATTTGATTTCCTCGGATTCCTTGAAGATAGACCCTATATGTGCATCGCTGCCCTCTATTATTGAATCTTGGTCAGATACAGCAAACTCCACATGGGGTTTAATTCTACGTCCCAATGGAGGAACATATTTCGGGTTTATTTAAAAAAATTCAGCGTTTGACGTTTCGATACACAATCATAATCAGGGTTCATCGATGTGAATCAAATTAAGCATTCGCCCAAAGAAACTAACCATCACTCGTCATAACAATCGCCATTCAAATTTTATTATTTTTTCATTTGGTTTTCTCGGAAACATAGCTTATAATGCGTCACTGGAATGAGCAATTCCCAATCAGGAGGTCGACAGCTATATTTTTGAGGCAAATTTTTTTTTAAAAATGCCGAAAGTTTCTAAGAATGTCGTCTGCTATTCCTGCTGGAGAAAGGGTTACACAAACATACAGGGCATAAAGTTTAACTCAACGCTTCTCAAGAGAAGGCTCTCCTGCTTCAAAGAACAAAGGGTTTATTGACGGATGCTTTAAACACACCCACGCTAATTCTTGTACCACTATTATGAATCGTGACAAGAGGTTCGTAGGATAGGATTTTTTTGCTAAACCACAAACCCCACAATCGTATTCTAATGTTAATTTCAAAGGGGACCCATGCAAATGGAATAATTTGATTTTTCATCAGTACCCTAATCAATTCTACCAAAGACTTTCAGAAGTTTAAGAGCCTTTATACATTTATTTATTTATTGATTTAATGGAGTTTAACGACACTTTTGCCAGCCAGGGTCATCTCGTATCGGATAGTTGTACGGGTGAAGGAAGCCGGAGGAACTGGAAAGTACCACCGAGCAACTTTCAGACTCCCCAACGTACTAACTCCATACAAGCAAGGTTAGCATTTGTTGGAGGACAAGTGCGCCATCGACGTGCAGTACGACTTAGAACACAGCGCCCCCACTTAGTAACAGCTAACCCATATTATACATCCGCAGTGATTGCACGCTCCACCGATACACTAGTTACCAACCATCTACACGATTAAGGCCATGTTATATATGCAAACGGTTACACCGGTAGCGGCAGAGATTGGGACAGTGGCAGTGGGAAGATTGAATATGCAAGGATATTAAGGGAGATAACTGAGACCAGGAATGGATTTGGCTTGAAAGTGGAAACTTATGGGAAGAAAAGAAGTTAGTTTGGGACAAGTCACCTCTTTTATCTGTAACTTATAAAAAAGCTTGTATTAATGCTTTGAGACTTGAGATGACTGCCACAAGTGACAAACTTGACGAGCTTGAACAGTGCTCTAGAAAATGTAGTATAAGGCTGTATGGGGTGTCTGACAATGAAAGGAAGGAGTCAGTGGAGGCATGTACGGATAAAGTGCACCGTGTCCTGAAAGAGAAACTTGGAATGCAACTGAGTAAGAAAGTGACATCAGTATAGCACACCGCCTCGGTGAATATTCTCTGGAGGAGCCCAGGCCTATAATAGCCAAGTTTGTTTCGAGAAGACATAAACTGGAAACAATTCAAAATCGAAGGAAATTAAATGGAACAAAGATTGTGATAAAAAAAAACAACATTTTGACAAAATCAGTTCAATCTAGCGCTGTCAAAACTGCGTGGTCAAGTGATGGAGACATTTTTGCTAAACTTAAAAGGCGACGCGTTGTTAAGGTTAGCTGTGAAGAAGACGTGATTAGGCTGGGTAGTAACTGATAGAAACTCATTCATTCATTCATTCATTCATTCATTCATTCATTCATTCATTCATTCATTCATTCATTCATTCATTCATTCATTCATTCATTCATTCCGCCAGTGGATTAAGAGAAAATAGGGTAGATCGGTGAGTACGAAATTCATTAATCTTATTCAGTGGTTTCAGGGAAAATACAGTGGATTGGTGAGAACTTAATTCTTTCACCCATTCGTTTCATTCTTTCGTTCCCCTTCTTTGATTGTCGGTCGCTCATCGGTCGATTTGTTATACTTTCACCCTGTACGGTGGCTTTAGGTGGTCATTAATTCATTCATTCGTCCATTCATCTCTCATTCATTCATGAAAGAATGAGTGGGTGGGTGGGTTCATTCATTCATTCATTCATTCATTCATTCATTCATTCATTCATTCATTCATTCATTCATTCATTCGATTGTCCGTCCGTCCGTCCGTCTGTCCGTCCGTCCGGGCAGACATATGGGGTTTAGGTGGCTATTTGTTAGTAGAAATGGGGGTTAGGTGACTACCGCAATTTATGTGACTAGTCACATAGTTAAATGTCATTGTTCTAGGGCGGGCTTTAGAGTTGGAGTGGGGTGGGGTTACGGTCAGTAAAGGGTAGGGATAGGGTTTGCTACCACCCCAAAAAGTTATTTTAATACAATGGACATGCATTTTAGATAAAATAGACTAGGAACATATTGAATTTTCATTAGTCTAGGGTGGTGTTTAGAATTGGGGGTGGGGGAATAGGATTAGGGTCAGTAAAGGGTAGGGTCAGGGTTTGCTACCACCCCAAAAATTTCCCCCAAAATCACTTGTTTTAATATAATGGACAGGCATTTTATTGTAGTCCCATAAAAATAGCCACATAACTACCAATTTCGTCCGAGGAATTATACGGTAGTTACGAGGTTTTTTGTGCCCGGAGATGCATTATGAGCTTACCGAAATATGATAGGCTTATTTGATATATCATGAGCTTAATTACTAAGATATGAGAATTATGAGGCAAATGGTGGCGCGGTGACGTCGCGATAAACGGTTCTCGTCAGATCACCGAAGTTAACCAACGTCGAGCGCGGTTAGTAGTTGGATGGATGACCATTTCAGCGACTGATTCTCACTCCCGCGTTGTGTCCTTGGGCAAGGCACTTAACCTCGATTGCCTGTATGGATGACGCTGTGTACTAAGGCGTACTGCACGTCGATGGTGCGCATGTCTTCAACCAAACTAACCCTGCCTCTGCCGCGGTGCAGAGCTCAGAGTTACGATGTTTGAGAGCTGACAACTGCTCGTCGTTGCTCGGTGGTTCTCTCCATGTACTCTGGCTTCCTCCACCCGTAAAACTGTCACCGACATGATATGACCCTGGCTGTTAATGTGTCGTTAAACCCTAATAAAAAAATGAGATAAATTGCAAATTATATTAAGTGTCATTCATTCATTCATTCATTCATTCGTTCAAGATATGAGGGAATTGGAAATACGTAACTATATATCAGAATGTCAAGCTGGATTTCCACCAGGCATAGTCTTTGAACCACGCTACTGAACCGAAAACTGTAAAATCTTTTGGAAAGTAGCCCCCACGACAGTTGATACCGGGGAACGGCACCTAATCGCCTAGTCTTAAATTCTCTGTCACCATACCAACTGAGCTAACGGTAACCGCCCCCCCCCCACCCCATAAAAAGGTTGCAGATAGCTCAGCTGGTATGGTAACTCGGATCTACAACCCGACCGACTCCGATATTCGAAAATCAGTCACTGTTTCAAAAGAATTGTTCTCTGTATCGACGTAACTGTAAAGATGTAACAGCTGGAATTTCATTGCATGTCACTTTTGTCAATTAGGAACTCCACCACGCATAGTCCTAGAACCACGCCACCAAACCGAATACAGTAAGGTCTTTCTGAACGTGGCCTCCACGAGAGCCAGGTTTTTCGGCACCCAAACGCCTGGCAATGGAAGCTCTGTCGCCAGATCAACTGAGCATACGGCTACCCCGCCCCCACCCCCAAATATGAAAATGTAACAATAATAATAGTAATAAACGGAAAATGGTTGCAATTAGCTCAGGTGGTATGTTACTTTTGGTATGTTAGTTTACATTTACATCCCGCCCAAAACCGATGATCGATGATCGAGAATTAACTATTACTGAATTGTTGACATTCCTTTTAAAAGCAATCTGTCTAATAGGCAACAGTACGTTGTACAAAACGGTCATGAACCATCCATGGTTCCAGTCACTTGCGCTGTGCCACAAGGCTCAAACCATGGCCCAATTTTATTTTTACTATATATAAATGATCTCTGCCACACCACGTCGCTAAATCTCGTATCATTTGCTGATGACACCACCAACCAATTATCACTAAACACCACCAAGACAAAATTCATCATCATTAATCCCAGCGACAACAGAGTGATTCCACTCCGAACGGATATTATGACAAATAACAACAAATAAATAGGGTAGCTTCAGATATGACCGAAGCTTCAATAAAACTCCTAGGTATATATATCGACGAGCATCTTATATATAAGGCACATGTAACAAATCTGTGTTCTAAAATAGCGCGGTCGAATTACAAACTTAATAAATAAAGTAAAAAAACATTCTGCCACACGCGGCAATGAAAGCACTGTACTATACACTCGCCCACAGCCATCTGATTTATGGAATACACGTATGGAGCAATTCGAGAGGTGTGAATAAATTGCTTCGTTTGCAGAAACTTTCTATAAGAATAATTAGCAATGCAAGCTACAACTCTCATACAGATACATTGTTTTTGAAAGAGAAAATTTTTAAATATTGGCGATCTTTTTAAACTGCATGCGTTGCTCTTTATGTTTGACTGGAAATATAAATATCTCCCAATATCCTTCAACAGTTTCTTTAGTGTCTTAGATAATGTAACGGACAGAGCTGCTAGACAAACTGGCACGCTTCGTGAAGGAAGAACTAGAACAAAAGCGCTAGATGTCCTTCCGACATACACATATCCTAAACTATTGAACACTCTGGATGAAACATTGCGAACAATCACATGCAGACGTACTTTCAAGAGGGAAATTATCAGAAAACTTTTCACTGATTATACGGACATTGCTTATTATAACAACCCATATTGCTCCCACTGTTCCTAAACCTTATAAATGTGCGTGTGTGTGTGTGCTGGTGTGGGTTTATGTATATACATCCACGCATCCACGCATCCACGCATCCGCGCATGCACGCACACCACTACATGCATATGTTGTGTATGTGTGTGTATGTGTGTGTATGTGTGTGAATGTTTATGTGGACCTGAGAGTTTTATTTTTCACGAACGCTTGCCCGATTGACGGATCATATTTTCGGTCCGCACGAGTATGACAGTTCCTGAGGTTCACTGAAGTAGCGTAGATATCCCTTTTATTATATGCAGCATGAAACCCTTCAGCGCAATATTCAGCCCAATTCGATTGCAAACACGCACGTTTAAAACAATAACAAAGATCAGCTGATCGTCCCTTCAAAGCGACGTCATAGTGATCCCACCTTACAATTACTCACTTTGGAGGACTACTGTGTTGACTTGGGAATACCCTTTATCGACCATTGGGACACGTTTTGGGGCAACGCGATCATGTACGGGCATGACGGGCTGCATCTTAGCAGGATGTGGAACGGGTATTGGGAGATACAATTCTACGGGTAACGGAGCCTTTTGGAGAGGAGCGGAATGGGGGTCAGAGGCAAGTACAACAAGAGTGGACACAGGTGAGGCGAGCAAGAGCGAGGGAAACAGAATAAGTTTACCAAGGCTAGCGTCAGAAAACAATGGGGCCTTTAGGCGGAAGCCAATGAATCTCGGTACCCTGAAAGTGGGTTATGGCAACATCCAGGGTCTCCACCGGAAAGTAAGTGAAATTGCTACATTGATCGAGGCAGAGGACTTTGATGTCATGGGCTTAAGCGTGACGTGTGTAAGACACGCGGAACGGGTAGAGGAAGTAAGGAGGTGCGTGTGGATAGGTGTAGGGCGAACGGTAGGCCAGAAAGGGGGGTGGGGAATGGATAGGCATGTACATTAAAGAAGATTTAAAACCATCGCTGATCAGTGACCTGGGAGGTGTCAGCACCTCGGCTGAGGTATCGAAAGAAATTGGATGGGTAAAGATCAATCTAAGAAGCAAAAGTATTGCCCTTGGGATTGTGTACTGTGCAGTGGAGGGACGCAAACCCGAGTGGAATAACTCGACATACTCAACACTAAGGTCCAATATCACAGAACTAGAAAACAGGGGGCTCGGTATAATTTTGATGGGTGACTTTAATGGACCTATAAGTGATAAGGAAGAAGGCATAAAGTGTGGGGACAAGAAAGTCAACAGGAATGGAAAGAAGCTGTTGAACTTCACAAATGATCTCGCTCTGAAGATTCTGAACAAGGAAGCGAGGTGAAAGGAGAAATGGACCTGGGAGAGGAACGACAGAAAATCAATAATCTACTATACTCTATTCTCACAGATATTAATTTATGGAGGGAGATGACAGGGATAGAAGTGGATGATGAGGGTAAAGGGGTGTTGGATAGTGATCTCAACTTGATTACAGTGAAGATCAGGGCCAAAAACTTAGTAAAAAGCCAAGGAAGCTTCAAGGAGATTTGAGAACTCAAAAAGGATGCTGACTGGGCGAAGTTCGAAGAAAAATTGAAATCAAAGCTTGCAACCGCACAAAAGGGCGCCAGTGTCCAGAAAATGGCAGACGCCGTAGTTGCGAGCCTAGTGGAGGCAGGGAAGGAAAGTGTAGGAAAGATTAGGGTGCCAACACGGGAACTTGGGTACAGAGTGAACGAAGAACTGAAAAGGTTCATAAAGGGTAGAAAAGGTAAATGTGCTGCATACAGGAGAAGTAGAAAACTCAAGGGGGCGGAAAGCATCGAGGCCAACAAGCACGAAATAAAGTTAATAAGATTAAAGACGATAATCGGAGAGTGCAAAATAGCAGTCTTATTGGGACGATAAGAATGACAGGGGCTCAAGTTCGAACGTATTTTGGAAATGGGCGAATGAGCGTAACAAAGGAAGTAACCCACAGAGTATTGAAGTAGATGGCAAAGTTACAGACGATCAAGATCAAATCGCATCAGAACTAGTCAAGCACTGGGAAAAGGTAAACGACAAGCAATAGGGCATGAGGAACCCATCGGAGTGTCCGAACCAGGTCGAGGAAAATCTATCGAACTTCGTGTGCAGCGAAATTAAAACGAAGGAGGTGCGAAAGGTGATCTCAAAATTAAGGAATGGAAAAGCGGGAGGGGTGGACGAAATTCCTAACGAGTTTATCAAAAAGGGGGAGAGGTACTCTGGGAAAGCCTAACTGCCCTATTCAATTTAGCCATAGAAAACAAGAGATTCCAAAAGAGTGTAGAGAAAGCAAAGTGACTTTTATTCACAAAAAGGGGGAAAAAGAGGTTTTGGATAATTATCGAGAGACATCTGTCAGTAGCAATATTGGAAAAGTCTTCTGTAAAGTCCTGTATGGGAGATTGAAGGAGGTGATTGAGAAGAGTTTTTTGGGAGAGATTTAGAATGGCTTCAGGAAGGGAAAGAGAGTAACTGACCATCTTTTCATGCTATCCCAAATGATAGAATCCGCGAAAAAAAAGAAAGATGTTTATGGCCTTTTTGGATGTTTAAAAAGGCATACGATAGAGTATGGAGGGAGGGTATATGGCGAAAGTTTGAGGCTCTGGGCTTGGGAGGCGAGTTTGTTGGAATTCTGAAAGCATTATACAAAGATGTACAGAGTGAACTTAGCCTGGGTAACATAACAACAAAACGTGTACTTATGGAGATAGGCCTAAACCAGGAGTGTATCCTTTCGCCAATTATTTTTATATTGTTCATCAAATGTTTAGGAGATGAACTCAAGCGTAGCGATGAGGGGGGTAGCAGTTGGGGACTTGAAGATCGCAGGGCGATTTTTGCAGACGATATGGTGCTGGTGTCTGAAAGCGAAGAGGAGCTAGCGAAAATGCTGGAAATTGTTGGGAAAAATCGTCAGAGAAAGGGTCATTTAGGATGGTAACCTTAATTGGCGATAGGCGGTCAAATCAAAGAGATCTTTGGGTGGCCTGTGTGATAAAGAGAAGCCTGCTTTTGAAGAGTACCTTGATGGTACCTTTGGGGATCACTGTGGTTCAAGCTGAAGTCGCGGTCACTGCAGCTGAGGGGAAAATTGGGGAAAACAGTGAAAAGGAGTGCCAGATGTGTAATTTGGGCGTGGTGGAGACCCTGGAACACTTTCTTCTAGAGTTTTCAAAATACCAGTCTAAAAGAAAAAGATTCACTGGGAGTATAATGGGGAAGTGGGATGGGAGAATGAAGGGCACGTGGTTAGTGAGCGACTCAAAGGAGAGGGTTAATGTGCTAATCGGAGAGATTGTGAAGAGTGGGGCAAGGGATGTCATCAAGCAGTTCGTCTCCGAGTGTTGAAAGGAGAGAAGAAGCGTGGGAATAGGGGGGCAGTTGCGAGTACAGGAGTGACCAAGGCCTTCTCACCCGAGAACCGCGACAAATCAGCGGCCGGCCAAAGTGTTATTACTATTATAATTATCACTGAATACCTTGACACCTCCTGGGTTTCTCCGAGCTAGCAACTCCTAATTATGAAAACCTTGTTTATACACACAACTCTCGAAAGCAGACCAATATTTATTTTGGAGATTCTATACCATTATTCGAGTGTGACTTTATTTATTCACGAGCTCTCGGCTTACAAAGCCATCAGCCATCATCAAGTGATAGATGAACAACAATGAGATGAAAAACCAGTACTGTAAAAGGTAAGTGACGTACGTAAACAATGACGTCTAGCATACGCGAGCGTCTATATATAAACAACTGCGGGCCCACAGGACGCTAGATAGAACACAATGAAGTATAAATATTCCCAAACTGGAGGCCGGTGGTGGGGTGGGATAACGCGGGCAAATAATTTCGACCGGATCGCGACCCCAGTCGTCCCGATCGAAATACTAGTCTACCAGGGTCCAGATTAAAAATAGAATAGCTGAATTGAGCATGTAAGCACAAAGTAAGAAATGTTATGCTTAAAACGTCTCAAACAGGAGCGTAGTCGAGGAGGGGGGCTAGGGGGGTCATGCCCACTTCATAACATTATAGTGTCACCCCTCCCCCTTTCAAAATGGGAAAGTTATTAACTAGTTGAGGGCTAGATAATTTTTGGTGGTGTAAATTTTTATTCACAATTTGTTTTATTACAAATTATTGGAGAGTGCCCTAGGCCGCAAGGATACGGGCGCATGATATTTTTTTTTCAGCGGGAATGCCTCGTCACCAACAACAACATGAGGTAATGGATTGTCCATGATATTTCCACGTTTTTTAGGCGGAGGAATTTTTAAAGATCCGTCATGAATTGCCCACCCCAGAGCAGAATCTGCGAATACACAACCGTCGCTATTTCTACCACAGGCACCAATATCTGCTATCAGGAATCTATAATTAGCGACGACCAAGGCTCGTAGAACAATGAAAAAATATCCCTTGTAGTTGAAGAATGCTGAACCTGAATTTGGTGGCGTTTTAATCATAATATGTTTCCTATCTGGGGCACCAATGCAATTAGGAAAGTTCCATTTCTCGGAAAACTCATTCGCAATATCAACCCACTTTTCTTCAGTTGGAGGAGAAAGCATTTCCTGATTGAGTGTTTCCCATATTGCGTTACAGCCCCCGCTAACAAATTCTCTGACGGTGGAACTGCCCATCCAGTAGTTGAATGCCTACCTTTTGAAAGAATTCTCTGTAGCTAAGTATCTCAAGCACAGAGCCAATCGTTCTCCCGGAGAAATAGCCCCCCCCCCCCCCGCCCCCCGATAATTTGTCTCCTACTTTGTGATGACGTGTCTAATTCTACCAAGAATAAAATCAAAGTCTTCGGTATCTCCCTGAAAATACTGTCGGAATCTCTCGGGATCTTCCCCCAACTCTTGGACATGTCGATGGTATACTCCTAGGTTTTTCCACTTTTCACATATTGGATGTTCCCAGTATTGACGTTCATGTCGGTTTCTCGCGAGCATCTTGAGCCATATATAAAAAAAAATAGTCTTTTTTTTCTATATTGAAGCTGAGGCACGTCTGTGTTTGTCCATGCCGAAAAACTGTCTGTCGTACTGCAAAATTTCTCACGTGGTACGAATTTATTCGCCCGGACTCGTTGTGGCTTCAAAATTCGAACGCACTACAAATATTCGCACTTCCGAAAATATTCGCCCGGTGGGAAATTCGCACGCATGCGTTCGGTCTGTTTTCGCCTTAAGAGATAAAAACATCGTAGTTATGATGAATGACTGGAAGGCATATTTTTTACCAAGTGACAATGAGAAATGTTGTGGTGTGGTGTTGGTGAATATATTTCCAATTTTACCGAATAAGTTTCTATGGCCTCACAATCAGAAATCACTGCATTTCGCCTGAATAGATAACACTTCGATATTCTTCTGGTTTGTCATATGAGAAGGCCTTGATTATTCCTTGGGTCCCAAATCTTGCTCCCCACCCCTTTTAACCTCCCAACACGCAGAATTGAATTGTTTAATGTCCGTATTCATTTGTTCCAAATTTCAGTGACCAGCATACTAACCACTGTGAAGGAACTGCTCATTGACTTTGCGTGCTCTCCCGAGCGATGTTAACGTGCTCTTCGAGCAAATATCCCGGTGCTTTTTGCAAATTTGCCCAAAACACAACAGCAGTCAGAATCACAGCTCGTTTGTGCATGAATAGTGAAAACGACACTACCATGGGCGTCGCATGGTTACTAATATATATAATATCAAGCAGCCGTTTTAACTCACGATATTCCAATAAGGTCAGCAAATTAAACGAGTTTAGATGGGAATACCAGAAATCCATCGTTTCGATGGCATTTTTCTCCAATTAAAAGCTGCAACTGTGCGCTGCAACAGTGAATATGAACTCTTTGATCAATTTTCCAAAAAATTTGACAAGAAAAATATATATTGTTGTTTTAAGAAAGCGAGGAAATCGGAGAAATCGGGGAAATCGGGGAAAAGTAGGATATTCCGGTGCTCTGTCGAGCGATTCAGATGGTTTACCGAGTGCATGTTGGCAATTCCAGTGCTCTCCCAAGGAAAAGAACCCTGATATTTGAACAAAAAGAGCAATTGTGCAGCGTAGTCCTCATCAAATTTATTAGTTTTTAGAATACAATTTGTTTAGCGACATTGTTGAAGACCTATAATTCTTTTTTCAAGCAGATACATTTCTTTGAAAGGCATTATCTTGATTTATAGAGCAGGAATCAAATTTAAACTGGCCTTTGGGTAAAGATGTCAGTATTTTCTTTAATGTTTAAGAAATGGATAAACAACGAGTCTGATTTGCATAGATTGCAGAAGCCATTCCGTCGAGGGCCGAAAGGTCCAAGACGGGAGGGTTTCTCTAAGCGATTCAACAAAAGTAGTAGGTCGGGTGGTTTTGAACCTCCATTTGCATGTTCCCATTGCATGGTCTCATATTGGTGAGCATGTGGGGAACTGACGTCATGGGAAGTGATGCATTATGGGCAGGGAGCGCGAGTGGCCATCTTGTCACGTCATTATTAATACGATATGCGGTCTCAAGTGCGCATGTGTGATTTTGAGGTGTTTAATTCTCCCGAAATCTCTTGAGACTTCTTTTCGAAACCATGCAGGCCGACATTTTGCCTAAGTGAAACTCTTTTAGCACTCGTCTAACCAGGTGAGGTTAGTATGGCTGTAACAGTACTCCCTCCTGCACTGAGGGAATTTTTGGCGCCAGTTTACCCCATTTTCTTTCGAATTACCTAATACAACCCTAAAATTGCCTAAATTCGCCTCTTTAGGGCCGAAAAGCCATAGGTTCTTCCCTGTGTGTGGCAATGAAACAAACTAGTACCCTTTCCCACTAACTGGCTATCCAATAAGGTCTTGTGCGAGGCCTCGATTACCCAAAAAATCACGAGAATTGCCCCAAATCGTCACGGGAACGACCATAACCGCAGGTTTCTGGAATCTCAAATGTATATTTCTATGTCCTTTCCCGCAAATATCAGTTATAGTAATGAACTTCATCAGCACATGGACACATACGACCTGAAGCAATGGACACACTACCACTGCACCAAAGTTGCCCCTGCGCACCTACGTGGAAGAGCTACAGCTCGCATCGCATAAACTTCCCTCAAATGCACACCCGATGAGAGGGCATGTTCGAAGGTGACCTCATGGATATTGATGTGTTATAGGTATAACTTATGTGCTCACGTTTTTCTGTGTTACGGCGTAGATTTGTGTCAGTTCCCAACTTTACTTAAGTTAAGATACAAAATGACGTTCTGATCAATGTGTATCATAGTATGCATATTCACGACTAATTGTATATGACTGTTTTCTTCAGTTTGATATCAAATCAGGTCATGGCTGATATAGTAGCCATGACTAGATTTCATGCCAAACTCAACAAAATGTGAAGCAAGTGTGGGTGTGGGCTGGGGTGGGGTGGGGGGAACTTACATGTACTTCGTGAACCGCCCCACCAATAGTCAAAACATTTTTTCAACATTTTGTGTGATGTCACGAATTTTGTATTGTCACGAAATTATTTCGCGAGGTTCAAGGTGGTGGATATACCACGGAAATTTTAAGCTATGCCTACGTAAAGGCATGACCATAGCAGTGGTTCGAAATTGAGTGGCGATAACGCAAAGTCCAGTGGGTGTATGGTTAAAGAGGGTTATTTGAAATTACTCATCAATTCTGTACAAATTTTCGCACTTGTTTTGTTACATAAATTATCTGATAATTTATGTAAAAAACACGTCCAAATTGGTATAGAACAGATCAGTAATCCCAAGTAAATAGCACATTTAGACGAAATAAGTAAAATGTAACAGATTTTGTAACGTGGGCGCACGGTGCGTTGTGTCCTAGGGCGTACTGCACGTCGGTAGTGTACTTGTCTTCAACCAATGCTAACCTTGCTTGTGTGAAATTGGTACGTTGGGGAGTCTGACAGTTGCTCGCCGTTGCTCAGTGGCTCTCTCCGGGTACTGCGGCTTCCTCCACCCGACAAACTGCCCGACATGAGGTGACCTTTACTCTCGAATGTGTGAGCTCGAATGCTACAACCACTCAATTATGTCACTGCATGAATACAATAACCCCATAGCACAGGTCCCCAAGAATCGACGCTTTACTCGAAAATGATTGTTTCCCCCAATGGAATGTTAAAGAAGGGTGTCAACTGAATCTTGTGTTTTCTTTTTCCTTACTTTTGGAGTATATTTCCTGGATTGTTTGCTATTTTTGCAATCGGTCAAAACTGTTATTTAGATTTCGCGGCAACTTTCTTTGTTCTCCATTTCGTCACTTCGTCAGCGAAAGAAAATGTCCACTGGGGATTCCGAGTCCACGTCCAAAGCTTCTCTAGAGCCCATTTTATCACAGAGTGACAATGAAAAGGACAGGGAAAGGAAAGTGCCAGAAGAGAGGTCGCCAGTGGAAATTAGGATCCACCGAAGAAGAAACTCCCTCGGAGATCTCTCACAAACTTTCCCTAAATTCGATGCAGTGCAGTCAGGTAGACATGTTTATAACTTTCCACAGCTCGTCTTTTCAACTCTTACAAATCCTGAGTTTATGAAAATAGCCACACCACACTTAACTCAGAATCTCTCAATAACAGTATTGGACGTGATTAAGGAATCCTTTCTCAGCGATGTTGAAAAGGTGATACAGAAATCTGTTGAACAGTCTGTAGCCACACAAATGGGTGCTGAATTCAAGAAAGTCATGGGAGTTATTGGCGACTTGAGCGGTTTACTTGCCTCACTTCATTCGGAAATCCAACTTTTGAGGGAGGAAAAACTTGACCTCGAAACGGAGGTAATGTCACTTCGTGAAAAACTTTCCAAGTGTGAGGCTGATATGGAAGATGCCGAGCAGTATTCGAGGCGTGACTGCCTGGTGTTTCGAAATATGTTGGTGCCTTCTGACACCTCTCAGACAGACACTGATACAATGACAGCTGATATCTGCAGCTCCAAACTAGGTGTGGACATTGTTGCTGACGAAATCAGTCGATCTCATCCCCTAGGGAAACCAACCACTAAGAATGTCTTTATCGATGGTCAGCCTACTAACGAGAAGAGAATGAACGTAACTGTACGTTTCACGACCCACAATATAAAAGACAAAGTCTACATACAGGCCCAAAAAGCTACTTAAAAATGATCCAAACAAAATTTTTATCACAGAATCACTAACACCTTTTAGACAAAACATAGTGACTGAACTGATCGCTTTAAAAAAAACAAGAAAATTCATACCTACTGGAGGCAGGATGGGAGAATCTTTGTAAGGAAAGCCCCAAAAGGCCCCCAAATTATGATCAAATCAAATGAAGATCTTACTCAGTTCCCAGTTCAGAGAACATAAAACTTGGGAAAATATTTTTAAAATACCTCAACCATCTGTACTATATTTTAGAATGTCTGTCTGTCTGTCTGTCTGTCTGTCTGTCTGTTTCTCTCTCTCTCTCTCTCTCTCTCTCTCTCTCTCTCTCTCTCCGCTATAGAAATGAATATGGGGCCATCCAGAGTGCCCAAAATGGGTTTACTAGGGGTACTTTTTTATGGCGGACGTCCTCGTCAGGTTTAAAAAAGTGTGCGGGGTGGGGTGGGGCAGGGAGGGACACCGAAAGTTATGACCAAATTTTTTTTCACCGATATAGGTCTTCAAAGGGGTCTACTTGGGGTAACTTTTTATCAGGAATCTAATGGTGGTGTTTAAAAAAGTGGCGAGGTGGGGATGGGGATGGGGGTGGGGAGGGGCAAAATTGATGGATTTCTCCGATATAGGCCCTCAAAGGGGTTTACTAGGGGTAACTTTTTACCAGGAATCTAATGGTGGGGAATTAAAAAGTGACGGGATCGAAGGGTACTTTTCATATGCCCCCTACATTTTCCCATGCAACGCCGGGGAACCCTGCTAGTATGTACATATATGAAAAAAACATATATATATGTGTATGAAATATGTATGTACATGTGTGTGTGTGTATGTAGTTAAGATTTCTCCTTGAGATTACCCCCCCCCCCCACCCACCCACCTACTTAAGGTAACTTTTTATCAGGAATCTAATGGTGGTGTTTAAAAAAGTGGCGGGGTGGGGTGGGGGGTGGGGAGGGGCAAAATTGATGGATTTCACAGATACAGATCCTCAAAGGGGTCTACTAGGGGTAACGTTTTACCAGGAATCTAATGGTGGGGGTTTAAAAAGTGACGGGATCGAAGGTCCCGCCCTTCAGAGTGTGCCGCCCGTAGGGCGGCTGGTTCGAAAAATACGCGGCCCCTATTTTTGGGCTACTTTTCGTATGACCCCTACATTTTCCCAAATATCTCTATCAAATATCTCTATACTATATTTTAGAATGCCTGCTGCCTGCCTGCCTGCCTGCCTGAATGAATATGGGGCCAGCAAAGTGCCCAAAATGGGCCTACTAGGGGTACTTTTTTATGGCGGAGGTCCTCGTCAGGTTTAAAAAAGCGTGCGGGGTGGAGGTGGGGTGGGCGCAGGAAAGGGCACCAAAAGGTATGACCAAATATTTTTTCACCGATATAGGTCTTCAAAGGGGTCTACTTGGGGTAACTTTTTATCAGGAATCTAATGGTGGTGTTTAAAAAAGTGGCGGGGTGGGGGGTGGGGAGGGGCAAAATTGATGGATTTCACCGATATAGGTCCTCAAAGGGGTTTACTAGGGGTAACTTTTTACCAGGAATCTAATGGTGGGGGGCTTAAAAAGCGACGTGATTAAAAAAGTGTGCGAGGTGAGGGTGGGGACAGGGAGGGGCACCGTATATATGAATTTCTCCTAAAGATTACCCCCCCCCCCCCCCAATAGACCCAAAATTAAGATTAAAACAAAATAAAATCTTGCTCAGTTCCCAGTTTAGAGAACATAAAACTAAATATATATACATAGTAGCTGAAAAGTACCTTGGCCGTGGAAGGAATGTGTACTCAAAGAATATACATCTTCGCCATACCCATGGTGTTTTCCATAATACCAGTATCTATAAATTTACGTATACGAGATCTCTTTTCAATAGAGCCCCCTTCCCACTTTACCTGCTTTTCCTACATTACATACCCCCCCCCCCCCCCCCCCAGTCGCCGTTACCTGCACTAGGCAAATGGTACCTATCACACGGGGAAATAAGACTTTTGTCAACAAATAATTAATTGGCAGGGATGAGTCTTGAACTAAACATAGAACTCGTGACTAAACTGGACCCTGATCTTATGCCAAATAACCAAAATGCACAAATCCAAAACAATCTGAACTGGTATGCATTCTCGACCATAGTATGTATCTTATATGTCTGTCAGCGGACCCGCAACTGTCTACTGTCTACCCCGCCCCCTCCCTCTGTAGCTGCAAACTTCCAAGCAAACTTTTTTTGGTGACAAACTATGCGTTACCCATCTGTGTGAATTATCGACAAGGGCTCTCCCAAAACAGCTGAAAATAATAAGTTTGAAGAGACCATATATCCTATGCCATCGGAAATGTTGAAAACGTATGTAAATATTAATAGTTTAATGTGTCTTTCCGAGTATAGGTTTGTCGACCGACGGTTGGAAAAACCTTTTGAATGAATCCACTTGAACTACAATAATGTCAAGTTATAGTTCTGTATGGTCTGTATGTTCCAAGTGAGATTAATCGCCCCCCCCCCCCCCCCCCCACACACACTGAACACCCGTCCGAGAGCACTATAACCCGTTGCCTGGGTCCTGAATGCACCATGCCCCTTATTGGAAATGCGGCATCCTATCACTAGGTCAACAATATGTCCTAAATATGCCAAATCTCAAGGAAAGGAAAAATACGTTCACGGTCATATCCCTCCCCATCCTCGATCTTAGTAGAACTAGGGTTCCGGGAATTGGACCCAGACCTAGTCATATGGTCTGTCCACCGACATTTATTTAGATCTCTGGTTGCAGTTAAAAAGTCAAGGTCTAGATTTTTATCTCAGGCCTACAAAAGTATTATTAATAAAATTTCAATTTTTGCCCATATTTGTTGGGAATGACATCTTGGCTGTGGGATGGATGTGTTCTCCAAGAGTATGTTTCCTTTCTATAGCCATGGCGTTTTTCTTGATATCTACATCTATCTATGTATTAAATCGCTTGGAATAATAAATTGCATAAACTCACAGTGCAGTACAGACCCTGCCCTACAAATTGAGGGTGAGACTGAGCCCCTCAAACATATAATTGAAGAAAAATCGAAATTGTATATTACTACTGTACGTACCTTATATTTTGAATTTTTACTTTTCTCCCCCTTCTAAGTCCAGCTGTCCATCCACAAGACACTACCGGGTAATCCCTTCTTTTGAAATAATAACATCCGAAGCTTAAAATATCCATATTTCAAGTCTACATCTTAAACAATTAATACTGACTTTGCGCAGTGCTTTGCACTCAGCTCGAAGCCAAGTTGCGTGCTGCCCATGACAGTATGGGCAGAACCGCAAGTATGGCAATACCTATTTTGAGGATCTTGGAGAAAAACATTTCAGTCCAAAGCAATAATGCAAAAATAAGGAGAGGACCGGGTAATCTCTGCGGGCAGTAGCACACACCTGCAGATTGCAGCTGTTGCTTGGTCCAACAAATTATGTTGCCAAAAATTATTCCTTATAGCACGTAAAACGAATGAATAGGAACTGTCGGAGATGTGGGGACGACTATGAGACATCTAGAAATTGAATCTAGTTCGTGCTGGGTATGTGGGAGGGACCATATGCCAGCCGCACTCTGCAGTGTACAGCTACAGCGTGCGGCTGATGCGTAGTCCATGTATTAAAACTGTGTTCTTCACAGAGCGGAACTGGAACCGAAATATCCTTCTGTTAGAGATGGGTCCTGATGAGTTGAATGGGATTAACATCAATCTGCAATCTGCTTTCTCGTTCTGTAAACGTCCCCTCGAAACTTGTCCCATCTTAGCCCAAGCATCTGATAACCTCTCTGCGCCAATCCACAGATTTCTTGGTGCAACGCCCTGAAAGAAATCATTCCTTTCGAGATGTATAGACTGAAGAAATGAACAACTGAACACCTGGTACTCATTGCCTTAAGCTTAAGATGAAATTGCACTTGTTACTTTCTACTAATGCTATTTCACGTTGTTAAATCCTTGAATTTTTTTCGTATGTTACTGTTACTTAGCTCTCTATCTTCTCTACTTCTTTTTGTTGTATCCAGAAAAAAGTCTTCGTTGAAAAGATTTGGCTCAGGATGCTCTGGCGATCAGGTGACGGACAGGGAATGTTGTGACATAGAGCTTTGTGCGGAAACTGAAGCTACTTGTGACGAAGAAAACGACCCATGCCCATTCCTCACGTTATATCTTGTTGGTTGATACAGCCCAATACCGTATTACCGTGGGTCTATTTTATAATGGTGTTTATTGCAAGAGTCACACAAAGCAAAGCACAAATTGTCATTTTACTTTCCGTGCCAGGGGCGTATCAAATCGAGAAGTCGTAATTTGTTTGATTGGGGTTATGTTTGCTATGACGCTTCTAGTCCTCCTGTCTGGGGATGTAGACAACCGATGGTGAACTTCCTCCTCCCTCATTGTCTGTACTCCATTACAATATACAAAGTATCCGAAATAAAATTGACGCATTAAACGACATATTAGATGAGTATGATATTCTCTGTTTTACGTAAACCCACCTTGACTCGTCAGTCAGCGATGACGATATTCGCATCTCAGGTTTTCAACCACCAGTTAGACACGACAGAAATCATTTTGGTAGGGGTCTCGCAGTTTACTTTCCCGACAATTTATTTTTCAAATCTTTACATAGCCTTCGGTTTGATGATGACATTTTATGGTTCGAAGTTGGCACAAAATCGCGTTTTATCCTGTGTGTAACGTATAGGTCAGAGAACTTTTGTTCCTCAAACTATTGGGAAAATCTTCATGGGAAAACAGAACAAGCCTTAGTTCTGAATTCATCGGTTGTGATTGTAGATGATCTTAACAGCGACCTACTAAAGTGCAGTGGTCCTCTATATAATATTATAATACGTTTAAACATGAGAAATGTCATAAAACCCCGACCCGAGTCACACCTACTATAAAGCCAAATTTGGTAGACCAAACAACTTGATACACGACACGGATTGCACCAGACAATATCAATGAATCAGTTACAAATTTTCGATGTAAACTTGCAGAACTAACGCAATCCTGCATACCCAGACATAAAGTAACGCTAAGGAAAAATGATAAACCTTGGTTTGACAAAAATCTTAGAAAAACAATCCGCCAAAGGGATAGAACAAGAAGCTTAGCATTAAAATGTAAGACCACTTCGCTTTGGGGAAAGTACAAGTCTCTTAGAAATAAGGTTAATAATATGAAAAAAACAGCGAAGAAATATTTTCTTGATAAAGTAGATGAGTCCCTATCTGTCAACACCAATTCCAACTAAATCTGGAACGTAGTAAAGAAATTTCTTAACAATTTCATAGACAACTGAGGTATTCCCTCACTACAATATACTAGTGAAGGGGGGCTGAAAGTTGTCGGTGACGACAAGGAGAAAGCGGAGCTCCTCAAAACATATACTTAAAGAACAGCAAATTGGACAGTCATAGTAAAAAATTACCCCCTTTCGCGACTAGATGTGATAATATATTAACGGACATTGAATTCACGGAAATAGATATAGTGAATATCATAAAGACACTACCTGTCAAAAGAGCCAGTGGGCAGGACCACATAAGCCGTAGACTCTTGAGAGAAACCCGAAATACAATCTGTTTGCCCCCTGTTTTTACTGCTTAGAAAATCCTTGTCATGTGGCACTTACCCAACTAACTGGAAATTAGCAGATGTAACTCCAATATTTAAGAAAGGTAATCGAAGACTCGACGCCAACAATTACAGACCAATATCCCTCCTATCATGTGTTGACAAAGTTATGGAAAGAGTAGTTTTCAAATACGTGCTCACTCATTTTGTTGATAATGACTTATTTTATAAGTACCAATCTGGTTTCCTTCCTCAGAAGAGTACAGTTTTCCAACTAATCGAAGTATATCACAATCTTTGTAACGCCGTTCATTCAAGGTAGTTTACCCGTGGTGTGTCCTGTGATATTCCTAAAGCTTTTGATCGAGTGTGGCACCGGGGACTGGTATTCACACTTGAATATTATGGAATATCTGGCACCTTGCTTAGTTGGTTTACTGATTATTTATCCAATAGTAAACATCGTGTTTTAGTGAACCAATGTTACTCCGACTACGGAACTATCGAAGCAGGCGTCCCACAGGGTTCAGCGCTTGGTCCCTTCCTGTTTTTAGAGTATATCAACGATATAGCAGACAATCTGGACTCTCTCGGAAGACTTTTTGCTGATGACACGTGCCTCAGCAAAAGCGCATCTTCTGCAACTGAAGTAATTAACGTCCGAGTTCTAAATCAAATAAACCTATTAGCTGATAACTGGCTTGTTAGGTTTAATCCCGATAAAACAAACCTGGTTAAAATTACCTTCAGAGAGATGTTTCCTGTCCAGATATCGTGTTTTCGAACACTGTACTGACATGTGCTGACACACAAACATTTGGGACTAATCTTACATGGTAACCTGCCCTGAGAACACCATATCGACATTATCTGCAAAAGAGCGAGTGGAAGACTGTCACAGCTCAGAAAACTAAAATATACTCTTAACAGAAAAATACTAGAGCGTATGTATCTATCTTTCATCCTGCCTATTCTGGAATATGCAAGTCTAGTGTGGGGATGCGCAAGCGCATATCAGCTGAAACGTCTTGATGACATTCATTACAATGCAGCTCGAATTGTTAGTGGGCTGACTAGGTCCGTTTCACGTCAAAATTTATTGTTTGAACTTGGTTGACAGAGTCTCGAGAGCAGACGATGTGCCCAAAGGATGTGCATATTTTATCGAATTGTAAGTGGCTCTGCTCCCGATTACCTTGTTGAACTGTTACCTCCACGCTTTAATGAAATTTCCCCATACAACCTCAGGGTGGGGGGAGGGCTTCAAAGTTTGTGCCCACTAGAACACGAACTGAACTTTTCAAGCGATCCTTCATCCCGTCTTGTGTTGATATCTGGAACCTTCTACCCGAGTCAGTAAGGAATTCTTCTTCAGTGCTCGAATTAAAAAAGAAGTTAGGATCTCCAATTTATAAGCCTCCCACACATTTTAATATGGGTAGAAGAAAACTTAACATTCTTCACTGCATGATTCGAAATGAATGTAGTGATTTCAATGCACACAAGTTCAAGAATCATATATCGGAAACATCCTCGTGCTCATGCGGGGAAACCGTTGAAGACAATCATCACTTTTCTTATGACAAGTCCTAAGTATAACGCGATTAGAAATGAATTATTTGAGTGCATTCGACTGTACAACATTACAGATATATCCCAGTTTGTTGTATGGCGTTGCCAGCCTGAGTAATGATGAAAACACATGTTTGTTCAAAAATGTCCAAAGATTTATCCGCGATTCAAACCGTTTTTAAATTATCGTATAAAAATACAAAATGTTCGATACTTCTCTATGCGGTTAAGGAACCTTAAGTTTAGTCCAGCTCACGAAGCTCAACAGGCCTAGGTGGGCGTGGTCCTGTTTCTCCACTCATAAACGTTATCCAAACTTCGTCAGGGATAACTTGTGTTTCTACCAATTGCGCTCCTTCCTTACTTAAAAGGTGTCTAACCAGCCTCGATTTGTACTGTTGCACTTTGCTCTCTGTCCGCTGACCTGTCTGAGTCGCAGTCAGAATAGAAGAAGATCGGGATGTATGTGAGTGTGTAAGTGTGTGGATCTGCAAGTGTGTGAGAGTGATTTTTATGTGGGTCTACGTATGAGTTAGTGAGTGTGTGTATGCGCCCCTGAGCCAGCCCAACCCTTACAAACTTGACCTAGCTTTGTAGAAAGTTTTATACACCAATTATTTAATCAATGTATCCAAATTAACAAAAGCCCTTTTCCCTTCGCTTTTGCCTTATCGTTCTACTACACATTTGTGCGCTAATGCCTTTGTTCTTCTCCTTTTCTCTTTTTAATCTGCAAAAACCATTATTATTTTTGTTCATTATCACCTGCTAGCATAACATACTGGAGTGTTAATGTAATGGGAAGGAGGCTTAGCTAAGTGTTGAGCACCTGTCCTCCGATCCCTTTGCTTTCTTTTTTGCAAACAAAATATGTTTAGTCGAATCTGATACAATGGCGTATCTCCGGTGAGAACACAGAGTTTTTCGGAGTGCACTGAGCATTCGAGAGAGAATCGGGTCCACTTGAAAGAGCACCGAATTACAATCACAAAATGCCCAATTTTGTGCATTTCTGCTTGTTGTTTTCGTGTTATCGACACATCTTTGTGCTACTTAATAGTAGCGATGGGATCGAAATCAGAAAAAAAAAACAAAATGCTTACGCAATCTTCAGTGTTTTTTTTTTCACTTTCTTCCTGGGAGAATGAAAACATTTCCGTGCGAGAACCGGTAACTGTTTACAAAATTACCGCCAAAATTCCGGAGAGTGCGCAAAGTCGAGGAGTAGTTCCTCAAGAGTGATACTAACCCTCTCCACTGCATCACCCAATAATAACCTGCTCTTCATTTTGTAGCGAAACTCGACCCACCTCGCCCTGCTCTCACTTTGTGTCGAGTCTCTCGGCCCCGAACTCACTTACATGAAGTGAGTTCCGGCCGAGAGCCACGCCACAAAGCCAAACAAGGTCTAGCCATAGCACAGATTTGTTGTCGAGGGGTTAGTTACAAGTTCGCAATTTCAAACCGAAAATTAGTTAGCGTAATCAATCACCTAGAACCTCTACAAAATTATTCCAGACTACCCTGGCACCCGTGCTGTGCCGCTGTTCTCGGGCCGGACTCACTTACAATAAGTGAGCCCTTACCGAGAACCCCGCCACAACAGTCAACCAAGGAACAAACATCTTCCTATGATTCCAATCCACCCTTAAACCGTGTTTTGTGTTAAGATATATGTTAGGACTAGGACTCTGAAACAGAATAGGAATTAAAAATACAAAAAAAAAAACAATTCCACTAAATTATTAGCAAATTTATTCACAAATCCCCAAATCGTCTCTACCCTCCCACAATTCAGCAGTACATTCAGATTTACATTCAAGTTGTACAGACCAACTCATTTCATTCACCCTTCAAGGTGAGATCATAATTCCTCATAAAATAGTTACGTCCCCCACTAAAGAGGGGGAAAAACCCTACAATCTGGCACATATGCCGCCTTAAAATATGCACACCAGACTACATGACTACTACCCTTAACTAAAGAAGGGGAGTCCAAGATACGGCAATACCAAATATTTACTTTCACATGTCACCCAGCAGAAGGGTTACTTCATTATTTGTGACCCACCTACCCTCCTAAATATTGCTAAATATTCACTGAGGGTAGCGTTATCTCAGTATTCACGTCTGTACATTCAAGCTAATGCCATAAAAGGAGGGGGGGGGGGGGGGGGGGTACAATCCATCGGGCCACCGAAACTCGCCCCAAGCCGAAAGATCACGATTAGGCCATAGCATCCTATCGCAACAGCAATAAGATGCCCTGGATCAATCGTGAATAATCCTAGAACCAATTTAATATAGCCTTTTATAACATATTTCGGCCTACGGCGAGGATCGGTAAATTACATAAAATATGACCGGCCCCGGCAGGGTACAACTACGGAGAAATAAATATTCGACTCACCTATAGGAAGCTCCACACGGTTCTGATCCACTAGACTCCGATTCAGAATAATATAATATTGCAGACGCAATTATTTCGTGCGAAGTCAACACCGCCGAGCACGAGAAACTACATGTCTCTCACAATAGTGGTCAATGAAGTAAGAACCACTGATCCATAACGCTATCAGTTAATGATCAATGTAACAATTTAAGGCCACCTCAGAGTATTTTAGCACTTTCAATACTGAAGCGGGCAAACACACACTCGATATGTACACACAGACCCATACCTACATATATATATATAATATACATACATAGATATAGGCCACCGTGCACACACCGTGTGTGTGTCCCTTATTGTACAATTCCACTTTTTCTTACACCACCCCCACCCCGAGATTCAACGTCCCTGTTGAAAAAGATAGGAGAGGAAAAAGGAAAAGGGGAAAGATATATACACCCCTCCGCAAACAAAGGTAGTAGATTTTGTCATACTGGCCATTTAAAAAAAAAATAGCCAGATAATTGCTAGTTGAATTGAAATAGTTGTTGGCTGAATAAAAGTAGTCGCTGGTTCCTCATAAAACACATAAATTTTTCTTCATAATTTCTATGTATTTTCGTTTTAAAAAAATTAATAAATCACTATTTAAATAATTCACCTTAAATCCATCCAACTGGGGTTCCGTTTAGGAAATCAGTCATAGCTTTAGGCCGAAATGAGTCCCCGACCAGCACTGACCCACGTACAGGGTCTGCACTGCCTGAAGCCGACGAGGTCATGCAACAGGAGATGTAAGCGTCAGATTGAGCTCATTCAAGCATAAAACGATGACAATATTTATAATGGTCCCATCTAGAACCCAGTTTAGTTCAAGGTTATCTTTCCAAAACAAAGGAATATTAAATCTTTTCTATTACAACTGAAAGTTCTCAAGGAACTCATCTCACTTTCTGGATGTAATGACCTTTATCAGGCACATACAATTCTTTTTATGTCATTTATTCTAAAGCATTCAGCTTTCACACAATTTCCCCGGGAAATTGGTAAGATTATTTGTAGAACCTTTATTCAACGGAGCACTGCTCCTCCAAGACCAAAGCAAGGTATTTTAGGTATTGACATTGACCCAGGTTATTCAAATGCACACCATCTCGTGCAAAATGTAAACGTGACACCTTAAATAAGGCTTTATAAAATACATTAGACCTTCTAAGTGTTTCGTAAAACTGGGTGACAGCCACCCTACGGAGTTCGTACACAATACCAGACACTCTGGTCTTCACACGAGGAAACAGTCCTAGAATGATAATTTTTTTAACGCCTTGGCGTAACAAATTCTCTAAAAGTCTTTCGACAGAAAGTTTAAAATGTGAAAAACAAAAAGTATCACAGTCAATGTCATTTTCGCCAACCTGCACAAGTACGGTCTCTGCACTCTCCACACAAATCCATTCAAGTTGTTGGATAGTTGCACCAGGAACACCATATGCTTCCAGCGAACTCAGACATCCAGGTATTTCCCCTGACCATGCTGCAAGTCTTCTTATAAAGGAATGGCCCATTATTAAAGCCATAATGCTACAAGAAGAAAATTTACAAACAGAACAGTATCTTTGTTCATACAATAATTCTACATAGATAAGATGAGGACCCAGCAACTAAAAAGGACAACCATTTCAATATTTCCCGAAAGATAATTTCTCCAACCAAGCTGACCCGTCAATTGATTTATTTTCTACCACGGACACATCTCTCGCAAAAAAAAAAAAAAAAATCCAATTATACTTGGCACCGGTGCCTTAACTTCCATAACTCTTATATTCCGAATCACGAATCATACCCTAACATATAACTCTCACCGCCCTCCATACACACGCGCACGAAAACCCCCCAATTATTAACATCCCAACCCTCCTGCGTACCGAAATAAAAAAACAAACCGGTCAGCGGGTTTAAGAAAAATCTTAACAGGTATAGAAATTTGACGACCACACTTGTATTTGCCATTTCCAACAGCCAATAAAAAAAACCCCAATTTCTCGGAACCAATACAACACGGCAACTCCCCACACCAGGGAAATGACGCAATTTAAAATAATGCAACAAAGCTCGTATTATGGACAAGCCAATAATGCTCATCTATCCATTATCTACATGAAAATTTGGTTCCACACTAAATACACTTCAAAGGCAGCACCACCTCGGAGGCCAATACATAAGCGCTTAATATAATATCAAATTTTTACATTTTATTGCGCTCAACAAAATATATATATATATTCAGGCTCCCGAGAACTGCCACTTAACTCAAATACCAAGTGTGGTGTCAGGCAGAGAGAAAAAAAAAAAATACTTAATAAAAAACAAAGTCTTGAGAACCTAGTCGACGTGGTCGCCGGAGGGTACGACCACGCCTACTAGTCGGAGCTTCCCCGTCGAACGTCTCTCTCCCCTCAGGATCTCCCACCGAGGGCCGGTCAACATTACTCTCGATAGGACTATCAGGTGTGGGAGCAATGGGGGCACCCAAATTTAAATTACGTGAAAAACACTTCTTCAACCGGTTGAAATGTACAACCTGGGGTTTACCTCCTCCGACGCGAACCACAAGGTAATTTGCGTCCGAGAGTTTGCTTTTTATGATGTAGGGACCAACCCAAAATTTTGCAAATTTTGAGGTCTGACCTTTATTTACTCTAGGTAAATAAAGCCAGACCCTATCTCCAACGGTAAAAGGTTTGCCGAAAACTCGCTTGTCATATATTTTCTTTCTTCTCTTAATCTCGGATTCACATTTCAACGAGACCAATTGAAATATTTGGGCTAGACGACTTTCCAAATTGCTAACATATTGAGAGGGAGCCCAATCCCTATCAGGAATCTTACCAGCGATTAACTCTGTAGGTAAAGTAATTTCTCTACCAAACATGACACTAAAGGGAGTAAACCCAGTCGTCTCATGTTTGGCACTTCTATAGGCCATCATGGCGAATGGAAGATAGTATTCCCAGTCGCCATGATTATCCTCTACAAAGCAAGCTAACATAGCCGCCAAAGTTCTATTAAACCTCTCAACTTGGCCATCACTTTGGGGCATATAGGGAGAGGTACGAGTCTTTTTAATTTCAAAATAGCGGCAAACTTCCTGAAACAAATCAGATTCAAAATTTGACCCCTGGTCTGAATGAATAAATTTCGGCATTCCGTACCGACTAATCCACTCTCGAATTACCACATCGGCTACTGTACTTGCCCTTTGATTGGGGATAGCAAAAGCCTCCGTCCATTTGGAGAAATAATCTGATATAACTAAAATGTAAATATTACCCTGAACGGATTCAGGTAATGGCCCCAAAATATCCAAAGCAATTCGTTCCATAGGCTCCGAAACTTTATCTGTTACCATAGGAGCTCGACTGGTCTTGCCCGGTGGCTTACGACACTGACAATTCGGACAAGACTGAACCCAGAGTTCTACATCCCGACGCAAACCTATCCAAAAGAAACGCTCTCGAATTTTAGAATATGTCTTATGAACGCCCAAATGTGCACCCACTAAAGAGTCATGATGCTCCATACATACCTGACTTCTTAAGTCTTTTGGGACCACCCACAAAAATTTGCTGGGGGATCCTATTTGTGTCCACTCTCGAAGAAGAATGTCATTTTCCACTAAAAATTGTTCCCACTGACTCACATACCTCTGAAGCTCCGGGGATTCTCCTTTTAATTTCTCAAGTCCAGGTTTCTCGCCCGTTTTCTTCATTTCGAGAAATTTTTTAATAAGGGGATCAGCCCCCTGACTTTCCTTAGTCAATTGAATTGCAGACTCAAACTCAACAGTGTTAATATCATGTTTGTTACAGGAAGGAATCCTACTCAGCGCATCTGCGTTCTTATGTTGTTCACCGCGACGATGAACCGTCATAAAATCGAACCCACTGAGATATTCCAGCCAACGCGCCACCTGCCCAACCGGTTCCTTAAAATTAAACAACCACTGCAGGGACCCATGGTCGGTTCGCAGCGTAAAATGCTTGCCAATGAGGAAATGTCTAAAGTGTTTAACACTTTTAATTACTGCCAGTAACTCCTTCCTAGTAACACTATAATTTCTCTCTTGTTGGGAATGAGTTTTACTGAAATAAGCTATTACTTGCTCCTTGCCTTCTATAATCTGTGACAAAACCGAACCAGAGGCAAAATCACTCGCATCCGTGTCAAGAATAAATTCGTGCTCAAAATTTGGGTAAGCCAAAATTGGACTTTGACACAATTTGTCTTTTAATATCTCAAAAGCCTCCTGTTGGGCCTCGCCCCAAACAAATTTTTCATTCTTACGAGTCAATTTGGTCAAAGGACTAGCCAAAGTAGAAAAGTGTGAGACATATTTTCGATAATACGCGGATAACCCGATAAAACTTCGAAGATCTTTCAAGCAAGTCGGAACAGGCCAATCTTTTACGCGCGCAATTTTCTCCGGGTCAGCTGACACACCCGACGCGGAAACAATGTGACCTAAATATGAAACCTGACGTCTAAACAACGCACACTTAGAAGGTTTCAATTTTAATCCTGCAGACCTTATTCTAGTAAAAACCTCTTGTAATCGTTCAATATGCTCCTGGAAAGACCGCGCATATATGATGACGTCATCAAGATATATGAGACAAGTCTTCCAGTGTAGCCCTTTGAGAACTAGTTCCATGAGCCTCTCGAAGGACCCAGGAGCGCCACAGAGCCCAAAAGGGAGGACCGTGAATTGATAGAGCCCAACGCCAGTAGTAAAAGCCGTTTTCTCCCGGGCATCAGGAGTTAGCTCCATTTGCCAGTATCCAGAAGCCAAATCTAGAGTGGAAAACCACTGTGCCCCCGCCATACCCTCTAAACTCTCATCTATACGGGGCAAAGGATAGGCATCTTTTTTTGTAATGGCATTTAATTTACGGTAGTCCACGCAGAAACGAAAACTATTGTCTTTCTTTTTAACTAAAACTATAGGAGCCGCCCAAGGACTAGAGGAAGGTTGAATTACCCCTTGCTTAAGCATAACATCTATCTGCTGCTCAACCTCGCGCCTTTTGTGAAAAGGGAGCCGATATGCCCGCTGTTTAATAGGAAGATGGTCACCCGTACAAATATCATGCCGAATGAGATCAGTGCGGCCCAAATCACCTTCGAACTGTATAAATACGTCGCGGTTCTTCTCTAAAAAATCATTGACCTGTTCCGCTTGATTTCCAGTCAAAACCGCTCTGTCATAGGTTTGTAACAAAGAGAACTTCCCATCATCCGAAGGGGAAGCCTCCTTAATTTGTTCACCTAAAATGTCAACATTCTCAAGAACAGCCACAGACTCACCACCTTTTAACTTTTGAGGGGTCTGAGAAACATTTATCAGCCTAACAGGAACTTCCGGCTGACTAACATCAACAACACTTCGTCCCAACATTAATCCGTGATGACCTTTCATGAACTCTGGGTCGGGTTCACACAGGCTCTGTCCAACCGGTGGACCGTCAACTCGGCCCTGCACTATAACTTCAGAAAAGGGAGGTACTGTCAATCCCTCAATCAATAATACGTGAATTTTATCATTTTCTTTCAAAAACCTTAAGAGTCAGATAACTATGACCGATACTCTCTGATGGGAGGGTCCTTTCTATCACAGACTGAGGTTCGACCCCTACCTCAGTCTTTACCCGTTTAAATCCTGATTGTTATCTAAATTGGACCTATGGGACCAGTCACCTTTACCTCTACCTCTATTCCTACCTCTACCATTTCCATAACCACCTCGGCCCAAACGACCTCTATAAAAACTATCCCTATCCTGACCACGATCCTGCCTGAAAAGTTCTTCTCGCAATTTATTTTGCTCAACCTGCATTTCTTTCAATTGTTCCTGCAAACTTTCGACCGCCTGGGTTAATGCACCAATTTCACTAGAAATTTCCGATTCCCCAACTACACCAACTGAAGAAGGTACCTCTACCTTCTTGTACGACTCCTCATCTAAAGCAGCACGCACTGCCGCATCAAGGGTTTCAGGCTTAGCCCTCAACACTTGCATCCTAACTTCATTGTCCGCCAACGCGGAAATAAAACTATCCTTACTCAAGTCATCCCTAACATCGAGGGGAACCCCTGGATACGCCTTTCTCACCAAGCGTCTAATACTTCCCGCTAACTCAGGCAAAGTCTCTCGCTGTGACCTACGTCTAGACCTTAATTGGGCCCTATATATTGCAGTCCCCTTAAATGGATCAAAACGATCGCGCAAACTCTGCATAACTCTATGAGAATTGGATTTGATTTCCGGGTCCAAATCTTCATAAAACTGCAAGGCAGCGCCCCTTAAAGATACCACTAAAAATTGACGAGCCCGGTCTTCAGACCACTGGTTAATCCCAACACATTTCTCAAAATGGGATAACCAATCAGCTACACTGGTGGTTCCATTAAACGTATCGGGCGTAACAATCGGTTTACGTGGATAAGCTTGCTCACCATGCCTATCGTCAGACTGTATAACTCTTGCCCCATGCTGATGTCTAGGCAAACTCGATACTTTCGGATTCTCCCCAGGAATTTTCTTAGGTTGAACCACCCTGGGCAATCCCATCATATCAACCGCACGCCCTGCAGAAGTTCGACGCACAGAGGCCCCTGTCGAAACCGTCCCAGGTGTATCAAAGATTGCAGCGTAATCCTCCGTTTGGTCACCTAACTCAACAATAGAATTCTGCAATTCGTCACTCAACTGTTGACATTTCAACATAACTTCATCAACCTTATTAAACTTCCCATCAGGGGTAGGATCAGGAGTAGGAGGAATATTACGTAATTTCTTCGATCTAGCACCTTTGGAGGTCATATCAGCGGTCAAGGCCTCCGAGGCATACATATAATCACCTAGCTCTTTACTAATTCCACTAGCCATTTTATATATATGTAAGGACCACACCCCCAACAATTACATTAATTCACAACAAGGAGTCCAATTTTAGTCCAACAACATTCCTAACAAATTATGGTCACTAGGATATAAATATCTCGGATTCAATCACACAACCCTTCAATCCAAAACGTTGGTTCAAATTTACTCTGCCAAACCAAATTTAATCGGTTAAAATTATATTCTGTTGAAAATAAAAATTTATCTTGTCGAATACAAAAATTATCCTGTCGGCGACGCCAAAAATCTGTAGCGAAACTCGACCCACCCCGCCCTGCTCTCACTTTGTGTCGAGTCTCTCGGCCCCGAACTCACTTACATGAAGTGAGTTCCGGCCGAGAGCCACGCCACAAAGCCAAACAAGGACTAGCCATAGCACAGATTTGTTGTCGAGGGGTTAGTTACAAGTTCGCAATTTCAAACCGAAAATTAGTTAGCGTAATCAATCACCTAGAACCTCTACAAAATTATTCCAGACTACCCTGGCACCCGTGCTGTGCCGCTGTTCTCGGGCCGGACTCACTTACAATAAGTGAGCCCTTACCGAGAACCCCGCCACAACAGTCAACCAAGGAACAAACATCTTCCTATGATTCCAATCCACCCTTAAACCGTGTTTTGTGTTAAGATATATGTTAGGACTAGGACTCTGAAACAGAATAGGAATTAAAAATACAAAAAAAAAAAAACAATTCCACTAAATTATTAGCAAATTTATTCACAAATCCCCAAATCGTCTCTACCCTCCCACAATTCAGCAGTACATTCAGATTTACATTCAAGTTGTACAGACCAACTCATTTCATTCACCCTTCAAGGTGAGATCATAATTCCTCATAAAATAGTTACGTCCCCTACTAAAGAGGGGGGAAAACCCTACAATCTGGCACTTATGCCGCCTTAAAATATGCACACCAGACTACATGACTACTACCCTTAACTAAAGAAGGGGAGTCCAAGATACGGCAATACCAAATATTTACTTTCACATGTCACCCAGCAGAAGGGTTACTTCATTATTTGTGACCCACCTACCCTCCTAAATATTGCTAAATATTCACTGAGGGTAGCGTTATCTCAGTATTCACGTCTGTACATTCAAGCTAATGCCATAAAAGGAGAGGGGGGGGGGGGGGGTACAATCCATCGGGCCACCGAAACTCGCCCCAAGCCGAAAGATCACGATTAGGCCATAGCATCCTATCGCAACAGCAATAAGATGCCCTGGATCAATCGTGAATAATCCTAGAACCAATTTAATATAGCCTTTTATAACATATTTCGGCTTACGGCGAGGATCGGTAAATTACATAAAATATGACCGGCCCCGGCAGGGTACAACTACGGAGAAATAAATATTCGACTCACCTATAGGAAGCTCCACACGGTTCTGATCCACTAGACTCCGATTCAGAATAATATAATGTTGCAGACGCAATTATTTCGTGCGAAGTCAACACCGCCGAGCACGAGAAACTACATGTCTCTCACAATAGTGGTCAATGAAGTAAGAACCACTGATCCATAACGCTATCAGTTAATGATCAATGTAACAATTTAAGGCCACCTCAGAGTATTTTAGCACTTTCAATACTGAAGCGGGCAAACACACACTCGATATGTACACACAGACCCATACCTACATATATATATAATATACATACATAGATATAGGCCACCGTGCACACACCGTGTGTGTGTCCCTTATTGTACAATTCCACTTTTTCTTACAATTTCCCCATCCCATTTCCCTATTATACCTCCAGTGAATCATGTTCTACCAGACTGATATTTTGAACATTTTGAGAGAAAGTGAGGGTCTCCATTACTCCCATAATATTACACATTTGACACTCCCTGTGGCCGTCTTTTCAAATTTTATCCTAAACGCTAGCAACCTCGGCCCCAATGTGAACAGTAACGACCCCCAAAGTTTCCATCTGTGTTCTCTTTATATACAGGCTTCTCCTTATAACGCTGACCGCCCGAAAGTCGCTACCAGCTTTCGCCACATTCCTTCCCTCCATACCTGGCCATATGCATTTTTAAAAGCCAACAACATTTTGTTTTGTTTTTGGCATTTGTAGGTTCTATCAGTTGCGATAAAATTTCATCTCTCCTTGCTGCTTTCGTGCTTTTTTTAATTTGCACACCTCGTCACTCTACTTTTATTTCGCTGCATTCGAGGTCGATAATTTCCCTCTTCCTCATTTTTGAACTCTGGTGGGTTCCCAAAGCAACATCGCCTACCATTTACCTTTGCCACTGCTTCACTAGTTTTGATGCAATTTGATTCAATCGACTGTACTTCTGCTTTCCGCTTTTGCCCCTGATAGAAACTGTATTAAATTTATAGTCACTAACCAACTTCCCTTTACCACCCCATCCTCCTCTACCTCTATAACCTCCCTCCATAATTCAGTATATGTGAGTACATAATCACGCATTCATCTGTCGTTCCTTTCCCATGCCTTCTGTAACAGTTTTGTGGAGAATATGTTTTACAGCAGACGCGATTACAATGTCTTAAAGCTTACCACATATGTTGTCTAAGCTAATTTTGTCAACGGTGATAACACAATCATAACCTTTAACATCATTTGCATGTCACTATAGTGTGCTATGATTACAACAACGGAAAAGAATTTCGATCGGATCGAGACTAAGTCGCGATGCGGTCGAATATATCTTTCCGCTTTTCTCACATGGTCAAAATGAGATGCGATAGCACTGAATCTATTATGTTGTTTTCGAATATTTTCCGAGAATGGGTCTTTATTTCGCCGTATTTCATGTATGAAATCTCGACCCACCATAATATTAAGATATTTTGCTCAATTTTAACTCGAGGTTGGGAGGCTAAAAATCATCACACGAGATCAGATTCACGCCATTTGCTATATATTGTAATACCCTCTGGGATTACTTATAAATAACTGGTACCTGGTATTGATGGTTTGGCAGTAACTTCCATTCAGTAAGGTGTTCTCAAACTACACACCGATAAATTACGCAGATTGCATTAGTTGAAATTATGTAGCTATATTTTCGTGATAGGCTGATATACATCTTTCAGGTACACCGTTCTGGCATTGCCAGTCAGTGTGTTAACAACCCGAAATTAGGAAACATTGCACAACTTGTAAATATATTACAACGAAATCAGTCGGTTTTTCGTAACATATTGGGGCTGTAAATTATTATTTATTTATACATAATTTGGGATTGAAGTTCCCAGACATATTCGGTATAAAGAGCGATGTGAAGTTAGTTACTTATTTGACATTTTGACATTTTTATTCCATCAAAACAGGAAAAATGGAACCTGCTGTAGGGTGGCACAAATGAAGACGAGTTGATTGACATGTTTCCCGTCTACATAAGGCCTTTCTTTATGGGGCAACCAAGGCCCTAAAAGTGACAACCTCACAGAAAACCTTCTAGATGGGCAAATCTGATCAAATAAATGGTGCTGTAGGGTGGCACAAATGAAGACGAGTTGATTGACATGTTACCCGTCATAAAGTATGTACTATTTTAGGACGAAAGTTGGGAAACATGTGTAGATTGCCTTCGTAAATTACTCGAGAAATCAGACCCAATTTCTGCACATTTACCTTCCAGTAAAAGAATCTATTGAGTGCCATGTACTCAGTTTTTCTGTAGTCAAAGTTTATATATCGATAGAAGAAATACATCGCTGGCAACGTATGAGAACAGTTCCTTATAAAGTAATCGTCGATTGTTTTACATTGTGTTCGTTGATTTCGCAGATAACACAGCCATTTGTTATTGTACTTTTAACTGTACGAGACGCTGGTGGCGTCACGTTGTCTTATTACCAAATATGGGATGTGCACAGATCGGTCCATAAGAATCGTTTAAGGGGTGGATCGTACATTCATGGAAATTGCTTATTGTTAACTCTTCTCATCCGTCTGCTAATAAAGTGAAAGCTATTTATGGCTACTTTAGTTCTTTAGCCCAGCCATGGAATTCAGGCAGGATTCATCCGGGTGTATACTTAACACTTTGGTGTCGATTACTACGCAAAATACCGTCTGATTTGCTATCCACAGTTCAACTTTTATAATTAAATGTTTTTATCCCTTCTTATCTAAAACTGTTTCGTAATTTAGTGAAACATGTGTCGATTTTCACACTCGTTCCACAAATGGTTAAATTTATACTACCATGGCAGTATTTATTGGGTTATTGTTGTTCAAAGCAATGTTTGAACAACATTCAGGAATCCTGAACGCCGGAATGCAGCATCATTGGTCAACTAACGTCACGTGTTACGTTACGGAAAGGTATAAAAGTCTGCGTCGCGGCTGTTCTGGCTCTCGCTGGTCTTTTGTCAACAAACGCTCTTGAAAGTTAACAAATAAAAATTATCAATACTAAAAGCAAATAAAACAGTGAATCAGGTGAGACCCAAATGGCCACTGCTGTGTGTTAGAATGGCCAAATTTCCATTCCCTACCCCCAGTAGATTCTGAACTGGAATGAGACCTACTGTAGGCCTCTTGTAATTAGCAAACGTAACCTGGGAAAGGTAAATAGGAAGCAGGATCTAATTATAGACTAGATAGTACAGACCTATACAGTATGTTGAATGGGTCAAGTCCATTGGAAGAATCATCTAGTGGAGTTTTCTAGGATATGAAATAGAAGTTAACCCCTTGTATATAATGTGTATAAGTTATTAAAAACAATGTTTTGTCACATTTATCTTGTGTTGTTCACAAATTGGTGCTACTACTAGCCCTGCACTGTAGCCCACAGGTATAAAACAGTAACCCTACCAACCCACCCTTTACCCACTGAAGTGACCCCTCTTGCCAGGAAATTCCAGGGAGGGAATTATAGCCACCCAGACAGTAGAGGAACCGGATAGAGCTGAACTGAGGTACCATCAGTGAATAACTGGACAGTGGACTCTGCATTTATGGGAGAACCAGTGGATTAAAACCTAGAATTATATTTTTCCCTTTCCGCTCGGACATAGCGGTGGTGTCTGAAACCTGAAGTTGAAGTCCCTGATGTATAATTCCCACCACTTTTAGGCCGACCTGTTACAATATATTACTATCTCACTACCGATCTGTCTCTCTGGAATGGCGTTTGAATGTTTAGTACTTTAACCCTTTAAACCCTCGTTCCCTGGAATAGTGTCGCCTTTGTGTGCACTAAGAGTGAGATAGGTCAGTCCAATTTCAATATACAGGGAGAATAAAATAATAACTGCAGTCTGCAGCCGTCTGACTGCAGACTGTAGTTATTATTTTATCAATGCCTCGTATATAGACCTTTTATAATAATACAGAACTGGGGCGAAACTATGCCTGACCAGAGAATCAATCTTACGGGTTCAAAGGGTTAATCGCCTGTCAAAATTTTTAAATTTTAAGCAACATTTTGGTCCATAATGCGGCTGCACGTTGAACATATTGATTGGTCTACCCAACATATTTACTGAACAGCCATCCTATTTAATGACGTTATGACGTACCATGTTCCCGGCCGCTCCGTTTCAAAGGGTTAATGTTAACGATTAGTGAAAATAATATATTTTGGTAACTGGGGTTTATTACATTATTTTGTATGCTTATCGAAAGAGACCATGCAATTATATCACATATCCAGAAGGGAAGCCCATCGTAAAAACAACCAAACTAGCAGAGGTATGATCAGTTACAATTCTAACTGGGTCTGGGGTTCCAGTACGACATGCTATAGGCATGTCCCGATATGGCACAGGTCGGTGTTGGGGGAGTTCGAGTTCAATGGTGGGGGTTCGAGATTAATTTTAATCTTTTAACCCCTGAGATGAACTCTGAAGCCTCCATCTGGCTTACATCTTGTAATTTTATCCACAAGAATAATGCATTTCCTCAGGTAGGTCCATGAGTTTTCCCTTCCACTGACCAGGCTATACAAGGGCTGTAGGCTGACAGCTATTCAGCCAATACCTACTACTTCCAACTGACTTCCATTTAGTTGGAAGGAGTAGGTATTGGGAGAATGGCTGTCAGTTTATAGTCCTTGTACAGCCTGATCATTGTGAGGGAAATGGAATGATGAATTCGAAAAACCGGACGGTCACAGATTCGAGTCCGAATTTCGGAAAATTTTGTCAGCTGATTGGAAAAGTCGGAAAATTTGATCGAAAATTGGAAAATCGCTTTGGCTCTTCTGGTAACCGGAACCGATCGACAATCGCAGTGGGAGAAACTGGGATAACGGGTTAAAAATTCAAATCGACTGATCGGAAAGGTCTGAAAAGTTGAAAACATGAAGAAAAATGATTTCTTTGAATTTCCATCTATTGGAATATATACATTCGAATTTCCAACTATTGACAATCATAATGGTTATTGCGGGGGGGGGGGGGGGGGGGGTGAGACACGTGCCTGACTGCACATAAAGAGAAGTATAGCACAGCAGCTAGTGTTACGTCTACCGGCAGATCGTTTACAGGCTTACATAATTATGTTGGTGAATGTGAAACAGACCAATCCCTGCTCCACAGTTAATTGTGTCAACCATGAAGATACTTATACAGAAACGATAAGCATGGACATGGATCCATTTCACATGTACGTGGCGAAGAGGACGTTTAGTAAAATATTTCAGGCTTACAGTCTTCACAATTGAAAAAAATGAAAATTGAGATGTCAGCAGAAACATGCTAACGTGCATAAATTCATATATTATCGTCATTATGTCTATGTACAAATGTTGCATCAGAGTCGAGTTCTTGTTTCTAAGCCCATATCTTGAGTAGTCGCGAAGAGCGAGACTTTCATACAACATTCCGTACATATACACAATGGTGGTGTTTCAATCATCTTATAATTCTTAACTTAATAACTTGATTAACACTTTAGCTAACGAATAGGCCACACCGCGGCCACCTCCACGCACGTAATTTACAAATTGAGCAAAAATATTATTTCCCATGATTGTAACAAGCACGGTGAGGTCACTCCAATGAGGGGATCACATAATATGGTTTTATTGAAATTTGTGGAAATATTTATACAAAAAATAAATAAAATTCTAAAATGTGTGCCTTGAATAAAGGGTTAACTAGCATTTTAATTTCAGATTTCACTTTCAGACTCATAAAAATGCTTATTGGTGCGGATCAAACTGTATATGGCTGCCTTCAACTTTTTGCGATCCTCAGATAAACTTATCGAGCGCGGACATGTTCGACATTCCAAAACGATGGAGTGCTTTAACAGTATAACCACGTGTTTTTCCAACATCAATGCCCTCTAGTGATTCAGATATAAAGCGATGTGATTCCATAATTTAATAATTATACCTTTGAGAAGTGTTTTTCTTCGCTTTTCATATATATAAACGTAAAAGGTGCCTGCCAAACGCGTTTCCAATACACACTTATTGTAAGATAAAACATTTGAATGAAATGATGCATCAATGAGAGTAACTCTAATGATAAAAAGATTCACAATTCAAATAAGAGTCTACGAGGCCATGGAGCAATTTTGTTAATCTTATGTATTCTCTTCGATTCGAAAACCATTTGGTGGGAGAGAGATTTAGTAGCTAACAAGATCATTATTTAGACTTGGAAGCGAATAAACAATCTAAAAAGCATAAATACGAAGCAAAATCGTGTCTGTTCCTTAACTATCCACTTTTCCTTCATTTTCTCTCTATTACGGCCTGGATGTTAAGTATAGATAACATTACACTTGGAGAATTTAAACAATTGGAATACATCCAAAAGACTGTAACAGGTTCAACGAAATTTGCCTCCAGGACCCAACTTGAAATGAAAACCAGTTGGGAAACTAAGGAAGTACGTGATAAAAGGAGTGACGACAGAGAGTATAGACGCAAGGATGTAACACAGGAATCCCCATACTCAACTGCGACGGTATAGGGACAAAGTTACCTTAGGAACCCCATACACAGCTTGCGTCTATGCCATCAGCCCATGCTAACCTATAGGTACTAGCAAACTTATAGCGACAAACTTATAGACCAAAAACAGTCCCTTGGAAAGTCCTATAGTAATTGTTGCAATCGATTTCTATGGCTTGTTCTGAAGTTTCTTTTTTCATATAACCCTTTTTCTATATATTGTGATTACAATTCTTTGTATTCAACCTTATACAGTTCGGCCGCCGTGGACTGATCACTTTCCACGAGTGAGCTATATTTCCATGGACGCAATAATATTAGCTTACAAGCACCAATTATATTAATATTCATCAAATATTTCATTAATGCTTCATTAATTAAATTTTTCCTAATGTTGATTTTTATTACCTGGTGAACGCATCCGTGAACAGCACAGTCCACGCGGAGATTAGGACCAGTCCACAGCGACTGTACTGTAATGTAAGTATGACTTTAGTACCATCTGTTCATCTTTATCATTTGTTACTTCTTCCTTTTCACTATTACACTCTTGACTGTCTTCATTCTCACTTTCAGAATTTTCTGCCTGATCATCCACAGTATTTTCAGAGTTTGATACGTCTTCTAAATTTTCATTTTTCTGACTTTGAATGTTAGTAGAGAAACAAAATTATTTAATACAGTATTTACATGATGAGGAGGCTTGATTGCATGTTGAATCAATGTTAGTCTGAGTATAAATGATTTTGCAGGGAAGACCAGTGTGGGTTTTTCACGGATGTCTCAGAAAAAAAGCTCTCAAGTTATAACCATTTATTGACGATTGTCAGTGAAATTCTCGAAATTGTGTTTGTTTCTCAATACAGTTGGAACATTTGAAAAATAACATGTTACATCTATGGCAAAGAAACACAATACCCAGAACCCCCTTGAGAAACAAACTAGCTACATGTAAGTTATTACCATCATGCGGGTTTCAGAGATGAAGAATCGAAATCGACACTTCCTTTCTGGGCATATATCGACGAGTCCATTAGGACGAGTCGATATATGACCCACAGGCGAGGTTGTTCGTTTGGCAGGTAGAGTTTCCGGAAGGCCCTCATCGGCAAATATAGTCTGCTTCAGGCTGGAACGAGCCGTTCCTTGCCATTCTGATTTTATAAATATCCAACACGGATGTTTCAAAAAACCAATGCTCAACCTGAACGGCGATAGCTAAAATAACAGTGTCTAAAATGGATCTGTTTATGTTTTGACACGTCATAGCCTGTAACTCTTTTTTATTTCTGAACAGATTAAGGCATGATCGTAAACTGCAGTTCACAAGCTTTAACGATACATTATAGTAGGTAATAAATGCGGATTCTAGACCACTTTTCCAAAAAAATGTACACGTACGTGTACCGCCATAGGGGTTCAGTGTTAAATCGTGTACAGAGTGTAAAAAATGGAAAAAATGTCGTTTTTTCATGGTGGTCCAGAATCCGCAATTGTTTTTGAGGCTCTCGGATCGAACTTTTAACCGTTCAAACATCCGTTAGCGAACGAGTACATTCGACACATCGCTCAGAAGTGAAAAAATGTATGAAATTTGAAGAAAATGTAAATTTAAAAATTTTGGTCGACGTTCCCATCGCGGATCAGACCTTCGATCTATCGTTGATGAACGCAAGCAAAAACGTTTTGCAGATTCTAGACCAGCATCAAAAAAGCGGTTTGCGGATTCTGGACCACCTACGTTCGCCAACGGCTGTTTGAACGGTCGAGGGTGCGATCCGATCGGGAAACCGATTTGCGGATTCTAGACCAGGAAAAATCGACCTCAAAACCTTTTCTCGACGTTGGCCAACGGTGAAAAGTGAGTGTAAAGTGTAGTTACTCATCGAAGATTTTTTTAATTTTTTTTCCAAACCGATTTGGGCTTCCGGTACATCGAAAAATGCGTTTTGCGGCTTCTGGACCACCACGTTCGCGATCGCGTTTCGGACGGTCTAGGGTGCGATCCGATCGGCGAAACCGATTTGCCGATTCACCTCGCGAGTTTTGTGAGGTGAATCGTGATAGAATCGGTTTTTTCGAGAGGAAATAAAAAAAAGTGATTGATATATATAGGAGAGAAAAAAAAATATATAAATAAATAGTTATTTAAAAAAATAAATATCGAATCGAAATAGATAAAAAAAATATACGTAAATCATGAACGATTCCCAGATTTTGAGAGCAAGGTTTCTTTTAAAAATGCTGATGAGAGCCTACGCATTCTGCGTGAACGAACAACTAGGTCGTCTCTTGTTAGAACGATGCGTCAGGTGTCGGGATCATCTAGACTTCGATCACGAGGATCATTCGTGTCTGACGATGGGAAAGGAAGATATGGTCCTCAAGTATTTCGAACCGGTGTTCGAATGCGTTCAAATTGACGACATGATCAAGTTTTGGAAGAGATTAGTCTTCTGTAGCGGGCGAGATAAGCCCACCAATTCAGAAAAATGAAATTGGCGCGTAGAAGTCTGACTTTAGAAGACAAGGGATGCGTCATGAAATTATTGCTGGAGGAAGCATACGTCTAAGTTTTCTCGTTGATATAAATAAGGGAGAATAGAAAATAAAAATAAATACACACATACATTTTTTATCTAATATTAGAAAGATAAAAAAAACATAAAAAATGAGAACCAGAAATAAACTGTATCTGACGTTAGATGACGACGGGGATGAGAAGCCGAACGGCGTTTTGCCAACGGCGAAGTCACTAGAAGAGAAAGAAAGAGGAGAGAGGTATCGCATCGATCAAATCATTAGAATCCAATTGTATCTGGCTCTAGAGAGAGATTCTCCTCGTTCTCTCAAGAAGAAGTATTCGAGTCTCTTGAAATTCGTCAACACGGTCGACACGACACTCATCACGATTTCCATGGGTTTACACATGGCCGGCATCGGATTGTTGTCAACCGCAGTCGGTATTCCGATCGTGTTGACCATAGAAGGAGTGGCTCTCGCCGCCGGATTGTTTAGCACGCTCGGAAACTTTTTGAGTAGGAAATTATATCTGAAGGCAAGGAAACATGAAAAGATTCGCGTCTTGGCCAACTCCAAGATTGACACAATATCTGAAATGATCTCGATGGCGTTGAAAGACGGTAGGATATCGGACAGAGAATACTTTACGATAATGGGCGAGAAAACGAAATACGATGCTATGAAATAAGCCGTAAGAATCAAGACTCATCAGATCATCAAGGAAGAGATGAAGGATTCTCTCGTGGAAAAGGGAAGGAAAGAGGTCAGGGAGGAATTCGGTAAGTTGATAGAACTCAAGAGCAGCAATTAAAAAACAATATATATATATATATAATAAGAACACAATTTTAAAAAAAAATATTAAATTTATATATAAAATAAAAAATAAAAATGAAATTAATTTAAATAACTCTCAAAAAATGTGTTGCTTAAAGTGTAAGAGAGTTACCGAGATGGGTAATTCTCGAGAAGTATGAACTAAAAACGACAGACAGATGCTTCACGGAATTTACAATGTGTGTGGTTCGATCAAGACTCAATTCGTCAAAAAAATAACACAAGCAAAGGTAAAGGCATCGTGAATAAAATGATCAATAATCTACCTTTCGAAAGGCATCTGACGGGTCACAGTTTCATGGGACCCAGAACTAAATTGAACAAGAGACTCAATGCCGATCTGACTCCTAAATCTTGGAGCAAACTGGTGAATATGGTGGACACGGCGGCGTATGATCATGATCTGTGCTACGCCAGACATCCCGACACCAAGACTCGCAATGACGTCTGCGATAAAAACATGTTGGCGAAATTGAGAGGCATATCAAATCGGACCAGCAGAGAGAAGATAAAACGTTTGCTGGTCGGCAATATGATCAGTGCAAAACATCGATTCAGATTGGGCATTCAAAAAAAAAGCGCATCGGAAAAGAAGAAGAAACGATTATTGATGAGCGAATTGGCTGAGGAGTTACACAAACCAATCATGCATAAATTTCGAAAGAGAAGGGTGTTCGTGAAGGGTTTGGATGACATTTGGTCTGCCGACTTGGTCGACATGAGATCGTTTTCGAGGTGGAATGAGGGTGTCAAATATCTATGGACGGTCATCGACGTGTTTTCTAAATACGGTTGGATCAGAGCTTTGAAGAATAAATCAGGACCTTGAGTCGCCGAGGCTCTGAAGAGTGTGTTCGACTCGTCTTCTCGAAAACTGAATAAATTGTGGGTGGATAGGGGGAACGAATTCTACAACAAGCACATTCACCGATTAGTTGACCTCTACTCGATTGAAAACGAAGAGAAAGCCAGCATCATGGAACGTTGGAAATCGAACGATGAAGGAAAAGATGTACAGATAGTTCACAGCGAATTCGACTAAGAAATACATATACGCTCTGAATGGTCTGGTCAAAGATTACAACAACATGTGACACAGATCGATCAAGATGACTCCCGCAGAAGCTAGCGATCCTCAAAACGAAAAACATGTCTACGTGAATCTATATCCCTGACAGAGAATTACAATTCGAATCGGATGGAAATAAGATGTTGGTCATTCGATGAGAGATGTGTGTGTGGAAAAAAAGAAAAAAAAATATATAAATAAAAATTAAAAAAAATAATTATAAAAATGAATGATAAAGAAAGAGAGTACTTGAGAAGAAACAGACATGTTTTGATTAAAAATATTTCGCAAGATTCTCTAGCAATAATTCTAGACACTTTAGTCGAAACAGAACCTTTGATATTGATCGATTATATGAGACACAAAATCGAAAGTAAAATCTTGATAGAAGATAAGACCAGAAAACTTTTAGACACGTTGACGTATAAAGGACCGACTGATTTTCCAGAATTTATAAAAGCTCTTAGAAATGCTAAAATAGATGTCGCCACGTGTTTTGTGATAGGTGATCCAATTTCACGAGATGAAACATTATGAGAAATAACGTATTAAAACAAAAAAAAAACAAAAAAAAGTAATGAGATCTAGAGAGATTGAACATCTTTCTAAATCTCATTACTTTTTTTTTTGTTTTTAATAATCACTCATTATTTTTTTAAATTAATTATTTCCACGCGTTTACTGTTTGTTCAGAGGATCTAGTTCGATCAGCAGGCTCACCACGAAAGTGGCAGCTTCGGGATTATTGGTTTTCGTAACAAAATTAATCCTGTCTCCAGCGTTCACTTTGAGATGTGTGCCGAACGTGCTAACATTCGCGTGTTGATTCTCAGTCTTTTCAACACTGTATCTCTTATCGCTCTCTACTCCGTTCACCGTGAGATTGATGACCACTCTGTTATTCAAATCCGTGGAAGCCAGACCCATTTGTATGATTTCACCTCCCAATGGCATGTGATATCCCACCTGACCATGTTGCGATCCGCCTCCATTTCTGAAAGACCACTCGGCTTTTCCCTCCTGTAACGTGTCGCTCTCCTCGGCCCACACAGTGATCAATTGTCTAGCGTATTTGACTTTCTCCACCACTGAAATCAGGGTGCAGGCATCCGTCATGTTCACAGGGTCTGGTAGATTAGTGAGCGTGTGTCTGCCCATGTCTAGTTTACCTTCCATGATGTCACCCTTTCTCCAGACTGAGTTGTGGTCCAGGTACTTCCTGCTGACCACACTGGAATCGAATTCGGGATCGTGATCGAGACCGAATAAATTGTGACCGTTCATGTTGATGCCACCCTCCATGGTTCCGCCAGATTGTTTGTTCAGGTAGAGATTGTCCACTTGCGATTCTACGTATTCTTGAGATCATATCACAGAGAAATCCACATAGACGTGGTTGACTGCGGTGGAGTCTCCTTCCGTGTCGTCGACCTTCGTTATCTTGTTGAATCCCACATTCAGATCCGATTTCATTTCTCATCTGTCAGACTTTCTCTGTTCCAGATCTACGTAGTGTTTGGTCGCCATGTCATTGGGATTTGTGGGAGTGGCCACGTTTGTTATCTTGTTAGAATTGGCGTTCATTTCCGATTGCATCGTTTTCTGAACGTATCTACTTCTCAGATGTTCGCTGAATCGCGCATGAGAGTCGTCCACATATTTCTTGGTCATGGCATCAGTGGAATCTATGGGATTCATGACGTTCACCAAACGTTTGGATTTCAGATCGAGATCGTCAGTCATGGGTTTATCCACGTAATTATCTAGCATGATTCATTCGAAATCCACATTTCCCCTGTCAACGTATTTTTTAGTCGCCGCATCTGCAAGACCTATCAGCTCAGGAAGATTGTAGAGCTTCTTATCGTTCATGTTCAAAGGTTTCTCTCGAGGTTCGTATCTCTGAACGTAATGTTCGTCCAAGTTGGCAACATCGTAACCATCGCCGACTTTGACCGTCTTCCTCTTCTTTTTGGGTCATCACTTATACCAAATTTATCGACTGGCATGTTGTTTTGAGGTTTTTGTTTTAAATATATTTCAAACGCAGTTTATTAAAAATGAATGATTTCACTTATTTTTTATTTTTCGTTTTTATTTGATTAAATTTTTTTAAATAAAAATCTCTCTATAATGTAAATCATTGAGAATGTCTTGAAACCCATCTCCTTCAGGCCATCAGGCCATCTCTTGAGAACGTAGAGACACAGGTGACCACAAAACACTTGATCTGGCGATTGCACTTGTTCCGTATTGTAACGAACCATCGATTTGTTGAAATAGTTCTTTATTTCTTTTGGCGGCGAGATTCCGTAGCTGTTGAAATAATAATTCTTCTTCTTCCCATTCTTGAACCACGCCACCCAGTGAGTGCCTTCACCCAATAAATCGTCTAGATTTAAAATTCTGCATTCCGATTGTCGAGGTCTTCTCTTCGGCAAGGCATCTCTGGAAAACACGCCTAGAAAATCTTGATTTTCAAATCCTTCGCTGCATTTGACAGATCGATGTTGGATAGGGGTCTGTTAGGTAAGGCGACACCTTCTACAGATATCTCTATTTTCTTATTCATAAATGTGTATATTTTTTTAAAAATTTATTTATTTTATTATAATTCACTAAAATGACGTTATTTTTATATTTCTTTTCTTTTCTTTTTTAAACTAACTCTCTCGATGCCTCTATCGACTTCCATAATCTTGAATCCATCTAATTCCTCATGATTTTCTGGATCCTATCATCCTTAATCATATCTGGAATCCTATCATCTATAATCATATAATCAATGTCCAATGTCCGAGTGCCAAAGTACTTATTCTATCATCTAACACAAATCTCTTATCGTCGTCGGCCATCAGCAAAATCTTGTTGACTATTTCGGTATACAAGTCGTGATTTTCACTTCAAATTGATTTCATAGTCTTATACACTGGACCACTTCCTAACAGACAATCTTTATATTCTCGAAAAGAGATGTTTTTCTTCACCATGCACGTTTTAACCCCTTTGCACTTCTTGATCTCTTCACCTTCTAGACGATAAGCATACAGTTTGGGTCTCAAATCTACAAATTCGACGATTTGTTTACCACCGTTCTCGTCCTTAAATTTACCCAACACCTTTTTGTTGTCATTCGATTGAATGTTGGACGGATGATCGACGGGATAATTGCTCGTGTCGAACCACGCGGCCACATCCGGAGATATATCTTGGTAGATGTCTTTCGTCTCTATCTCTTAAACTAAACTGTCCATGTCGGTGAACAGTAGTTTGGCTTTCTCACCCAATTTTCGTTTGACGTAATCATAGAGAAACTCATACATCAATCGCTTGCTGATATCTAACATGATCGGTCCGAGATAATAGGGTTTGTCGAACTACAGGTGCATCTTTTGCATGTGAATGGCCACTAGATTTTCGTCGAATATGGTTCGGTGTCTGTAATTGGGTTTGGCCACTAATTTTTTAGCTTTTTTCTCAGACGTGACGATTCGAACGTCAGATCTCTTCCTGATGTTTTCCATCGATTTACCATACATGCTGTTGTTCATGAGTTTGAAGAAATCTTTTTCGAAATCGTTCTCGGCTCGAATTCTGAGATTCGTGTTGAGATCGACATATTTTTTCATCCAAGGCTCTTTGTCAAATCGAATGACGTGATGTATGTCGACTAATTTCATGTAATCGGCATATTGTTTCAAATTCTCACTGTAGACGATGTACTTACGTTTGTTAAATAAATTAGGAATGAGTTTCTCCTCGTCTCCTTCGATCGGTTCCATTCGTTCGGGAGCTAGCGAATAATCGTTGTGTAGATCGTGTAATTCTTCTGGATAGTTCAAATCGACTTCTAAAATGCAAGGACAGTCTCTCCATTTTTGCATCTCTTCCGGTTCCGTCACCCATTCGAAATTTCCAATCGGTAAAGGATGACTCATAGCCCAACCATACAGATTATTAGCGTCCCAATACTGTATGTATTTATTCGATCATTTTGAATCGAAACCTTCTTTCATGTAGGGATTGTTAGCTTCAGAATATCTGTGGGAGATCATCGAGATGCCACCTCTCACAGCCCTTTCGAACTTGAACAACATGTCCACAATGGATAATAATTCCAATTGGACTTTGGTGGTCTTCAACACAGCATCCCACGCCAGACCTGGTGTGGTGAAATACCAAGCCGGATCCAGATCGTAATTTCGATGACAGACGTCTTGAAAATTTCCGAACACGTCTGCCAAGAGCAGAACGTTGGTCTTCGGATAGAGATCATGATAATCTCTCATGGTTTTCATATCGAATGATTTCCACACGTTTTTAGTGTGTTCGTAATTCTTGTTGGAAATGTCGGATTCGTATAATTTCGAATAAAAATCTTCTTTTGAAGGTAGTGTGGTGTCGTCGAATCTCTTTAGATTGTTCATGTAATCATAAGGATAGACTCCTTTCCTCAACATGATGTCTACTTGTTCTCTGAAATGTTCGCTCGTGATTTTAAATTTATCCTTGCTCATGTTATTGACTAATTTTTCCAAGTGGTCGACATGAATTTAAAACTGTCGATGAAACGTATGCTTCTACAAATGGATTTCGTTTTTTCTTCCAATGTCTCTCCGTCGATTACTCTTTTCTTTTCCATGGACTTCCATTTCATGATGGAAATGTATCTTTCTTCACTGTTCACGATGCAATTTAATTCTCCGTTGGAGGTGCTGAGATTTTTCACGAACAGATGACTGTCATAACCCAAGAGATTGTGAAATATCACCTGATAGAAAACAGCGTCTTGATATTTTAAATTACACTTGCTGTGAGCTGGACCGCAATACAGACCCGTGTAATGATCATGGTCTCTAACCTTCTTATTTTCCTTTGAATTCTCATCGAACGATTGTCTGCATATGTGACATTCAGTGGCTCTGTTATTTTCATCCTGCTGCTCTCACGTGATGATCATTTTCGCCGGAGTTTTGAATTTGTTGTATAAAATTTGAATTTTTGATTCTAACTCTTCCACGAACCTACCACGTCGTTGTCTTCACACTGTTTCGTGTAGGTGAAGGGACCCATGTCATGTTGCGAGTCGAAAGCGCATTTCACGTAAATGCAATAACCCGAAGGCATGTGTTTTTGATATTTTTTGACGTAACTTTGAAGAGCATTGGGTTGGCAGGAACTCATTTTCATGGTGAAGCATTCGAAATTGGCGTACACGACGAATGGTACTTTTAACCTTCTAGTGCGATTTTCACAGTTCACGATGATATTGGGTTTGGGCATTTCGACAGCGGCACCTTGATTTTTGTTGCAATATTCCTGATGTTTTGCTAACGATTTTTTGCTACAAAATGCGTTCATGCAGTTGCAACATAAACATATCTTTCCTTTATGTTTATTATTTTGTCTCGATAGTAATCGGCTCGGATGTTTAACCCAACAATAATGACGATTGTCACCATTCGAAATCAGTAATAAAATAATCGTCTTTTCTCTTTAAAGATACGAATTCTGTCTCAGAGGATAGATCATTCGTTTTTCATCGTTGTATCCCAAGACGTTCACCGCTACAGTGGGATTTTGTACCTTGAAACGTTCGATGTGTTTTAACTGCATTGGAAAAGTCACTCCGGTCCAATCGAGATTTTAGAAGTCTCCTCGTAACAAGAAACTCTATCGGAGTGCATTTTGACAGGGTATAAAGCAGAGGTGACTGCCCATTTAAAACACTGATCATCTTTATTTCTCATGTTGATCACAGCTTTTTTTTAGCTAAGAAATATGGTAATTTCACATAGGAAGACCCTTTCAATGAATGGTTTTTAGTTATATGAATTTCGAGTTTCAACACCTCATCAAATGTCCAATTACCACCTTCATATTGATAATTCGTGAGAGACATCAACATCTTGTCTTTCATCGTTTTGAAAACGTCTGATAAATCTGAACCTCGAAATACGGGTTTGACATTAGATCTGAAATATGCATTTTTCACGATGCTCTCGTCGGAATTCACGTTGATTTTATTCATCACGCAATGGAGTATCATCTTAATTTTTTGGCCCATGTTCATGTGTTCGCGAAACAAATCCAATACTTTTTTCTTCACCTGTTCCATGAACAATTTTGGATGAACTTTCTTGAAAGAGGGAACCACGTCGTAAGTTTTAAAAATGCCTTTGATTGCACTTCTCCTTTCCCTTCGTCAATTGCTCGTCAAATTTCGTTCGATATATCTCGTTTGTTTAGATTCTGAACTGCATCACTCGAAATATCACCGGATAGAAAATGGCGTCTCGATATTTTAAATTACACTTGCTGTGAGCTGGACCGCGATACAGACCCGTGTAATGATCATGGTCTCTAACCTTCTTATTTTCCTTTGAATTCTCATTGAACGATTGTCTGTATATGTGACATTCAGTGGCTCTGTTATTTTCATCCTGCTGCTCTCACGTGATGATCATTTTCGCCAGAGTTTAAATTTGTTGTATAAAATTTGAATTTTCGATTCTAATTCTTCCACAAACCTACCACGTCATTGTCTTCACACTGTTTCATGTAGGTGAAGGGACCCATGTCGTGTTGCGAGTCGAAAGCGCATTTCACGTAAATGCAATAACCCGAAGGCATGTGTTTTTGATATTTTTTGACGTAACTTCGAAGAGCATTGGGTTGGCAGGAACTCCTTTTCACGGTGAAGCATTCGAAATTGGCGTACACGACGAATGGTACTTTTAACCTTCTATTGCGATTTTCACAGTTCACGATGATGTTGTGTTTGGGCATTTCGACAGCAGCACCTTGATTTTTGTTGCAATATTCCTGATGTTTCGCTAATGATTTTTTGCTACAAATTCGTTCATGCAGTTGCAACATAAACATCCGGGTTCGACATTAGATCTGAAATATGCATTTTTCACGATGCTCTCATTGGAATTCACGTTGATTTTATTCATCACGCAATGGAGTATCATCTTAATTTTTTGTCCCATGTTCATGTGTTCGCGAAACAAATCCAATACTTTTTTCTTCACCCGTTCCATGAACAATTTTGGATGAACTTTCTTGAACGAGGGAACCACGTCGAAAGTTTTAAAAATGCCTTTGATTGCACTTCTCCTTTCCCTTCATCAATTACTCATCAAATTTCGTTCGATATATCTCATTTGTCTAGATTCTGAACTGCATCACTCGTTTTCATTTTAGTTTTTTTTTTCTTTGAGACTTGAAGTTCTTCAACGGCTTTTCGTTTAGTCGTCTTCTTATTTTTCACAACCGAAACGTTTTTTTTTTACGTTGGCATTTCGATTCCTTTTACTATCTTTTTCTTCTTCTCATTTTTCACAACCGAAGCATTTTTTGACGTCGTTGCTATCAACATTTCATTTGCCTTTTCATCGAGCAAACTACGTATCTCCTCGCACATGATCTTTCTAATTTCATCACGCTCCACTTTTCATTTTCTATCATCAGGTGTTACTGTCATCAGCTTATTTTTTTTGGCAATTCGAGTCTGTTTAAGTTTGTTCACTTCTGTCTGATCTTTCGATTTTTTTCTTTCCATCATTTTGCAAACGATTTTCCTGTTTGACTTCAATTTTTTTTTATTTGGTTCTATGATTTCTGAAATGTGGAATGTTTAATTTTCTACACATCTTGTTTAACTGAGGTACGGTTTTCTCATTTAAATTTTCCATTTTTTTATTTATTTGCTTCATTTCTAAGAATATTTTTTTTTTTGAATTTTGTATTTAAATTATAATTTGTTAACAAGTTTAAAATAGTTTTTATATATATATATGTTTTAATTCCTTCAAAAATCTTTTTTTTGATGAAATTAATCAATTTTTTTTTATGTTCCTTAACGTGAAAAAAATTGAATTAATACGAGAAAAAAAGGACGTTAAATTTAAACTTTTTATTTATATATAAAGAGAAAAAAACTTCTACAAGAAAAATTTTTACATTAAAGAAAATTAGAAATTAAAAAAAAACTTTTTTTATATATATATAGAGAGTAAAAAAAACAAACTTTTTTAACAAATTATTATTTAAATACAAAATTCAAAAATATATATTATTTGCAATAATTCATAAAACAAAAAAACCCCAAATAATCGATCATGACAACAACACCTAAAAGATGCGAATTGAAATTGAAACAAGTCGAAACATGTAAGAAATTCGGTTATAAAATCTATAGATTACAATGACATAACGCCATCGAATTGAACGAGGTCGAGACGAAGGGCTTAGAGCACAAACACGACAAATATAGCATGCCTTTGAAATTGGACAAAGCCACGCTCGATTTGTTTTACGAGTACCAAAATGATCTACAGAAAATCGTGATCACCAAAGATAGAGAATTCGACAAGGACGACTCGTGAACAAATCAGGTGGTGAGAGCGCGTTCACCGATGTAAAAAAATCTCAAAAAAGTAAAGATAAACATTCAACACATTTTCGAAAAAGAAGAAGACACGACCGTCAACATGCTAATAATGGACTTGGAAATATAAACAACAGAGAGACTGATTTTTAGTGAAGAAGAAGGAAAAAAAAAGTAATGAGATCTGGAGAGGTTGAACATCTCTAGATCTCATTACTTTTTTGTTTTGTTTTTTTGTTTGTTTTCCTTCTTCTTCTTCTTCTTCTTCTTCTTCTTCTTCTTTTCTTCTTCTTCTTCTTCTTCTTCTTCTTCTTCATCTTCTTCTTCACTATCGCCCATATATATTATAATAACGTTTCCTTTTTTCTCAATTTCGGCTTTGATTCTTCTTTTCTTTTTTTTGTGATATATTACGTTTTTATAAGAACACATTTGTTTATCTGAATCATAATTATGAACGAATGTGGTGCATCTCTCGGTAACACTCACATCATTACCATTCTCTTCAGAAGGTAGTGGTGACAGTGGAAAACGTCTAATTCTTTTAAATTTCAACCATCTATCCCACTCTTTTTTCAGTTCTTTCCTAAGATATCCATCATTAGCGTCTAATTGTTTTTCTACATCTTTTTCCCACACTATCCCGCAATATTCATCATTAGCATCCAATCATTTTTCCACATCTTTTTTGCACTCTATCTTGCGATATTCATCATTATCGTCTAATTGTTTTTCCACCTTTTTATCCATTTTATATTATTTTTTTATACTTTCTATGATTTATATTTTTATATTTTATATAATTATATAATTTTTTACATTATAATAACATACTCAAAATCGGTATATTCTTAAACGGCGAATTCTCACCAAACAACAAACCTTTACCGAGTCGCTTAACATTCTGTCCACTCTTCAGATAGAGACCGTTTCCACTCAAAGAGTTGCCACCTCTAACGGGTTCTAGATACAATCCTTCACTGCTGTCGTCTATGTGGACGCGACACACGACTCCTCCCTTCTTCAAAAACAGTCCGCTGCCACCCATTAATTTCTCAACTGCCAAACTCGCGAGTCCCGAGAGAGCTCCCATGCCGAGAGGCTTTCCGAGAAAGGGTAATGCTTTTGGGGCAATGGGTAATGCTTTTGCGGCGATTCCTGCCAATAGCGGTAGGAAATCGCCTTTCATTCTCAAATTGTATTTCAATTGAGCGGGACTCAATCTCACCGTCAACCCTCTTTCATCACGAGTCGCTTTCTCCATCCTTTTGCTTTGACTTCTGGTCCAGGAGATCGAATCCTGACCGCCACTCTCCAGATCTTCGTGAGTGAATTTGAATCTCACCACCTTGCCTCGAGTTGTTAATGCTCTCTTAAGTTTCTTCCTCTGTCCTGTGCATATGTTCACGTTTTTAACCACGTATTGTGTCATAATTCTTTTTTCAAATATATTTTGTTCAATTGTTTTTTTTGTTTTAATGATAATTATATATATTAAATAATTTTTTGTAAATTAATATTGTGTTTATTTTATTTTCCTATTTATATATATACACAATATATATATATATATTTTTGCTTTTATATTTCTCTTAAGTGAAATCGTATCGACACCCTCTCTCCACGAAGATCTAACATTTCACCATTTTGATCCATCAATGTGGTTTTGAGACTTTACAACGTGTCTAAAATCACAGAAGATAAACTAAATTTCGAGGTCGTTACATTATCTTATAACCCGGTGGCACGTTTGGAAAGAAGGAATAGATCGTCGTTTGAGTGCTACCATTCACGTAGCTTCCAGCAATCATGTCCACGTTCACCAGAATGCTATTGACTGTGAGAATGTCGACCGTATTTTCAGATGCCACGTGGCCTCGATAATCTTTCGATCGAATCCCAGCATCTTGCCTATAGAATCGTCCGTGTTGAAATCCACTCGAAAATTATCTTCCAAATCCAACATCGTCTATAGGGTATTAGGGTTGGGAGCGAGCCTGATCTTGTTGCTTCCCTTTCCATCTGTCTTCATTCGCGTCTGAATGTAATTGTTCAAATCGTCGTAACTTCCTTTGGGAATTCGAATCTCCAACCAATCCACTCCATCGGAATACTTGAATGAGTTATTCTTTTCGGCGACATTGGGAAAGGAATAATAAGTCTCCAGATTCACCAACGCCATCTCGTATCTTTTCTCTCTATTCAATTCGATGGAAGGTTCGAATTTTGTTGCAAATCGAGTCGAATTGCCACTCACCACGATTTGAATCGGTTGTTTTGCAGCCGTATTCTCGGCTATCCGTTCTAACAATTCTCCTTGTTTGAACATTATATTTTAATTTTTATTTTATTTTTTTCAAAACTAAATTATTTGATGATTTATTATTTTCTATTTTTTTTTGTTTTCACTCTCTATCTTATTATCATCAGAAACATAAAACTTGTCGAATCCGCACCGATATTTTCCACGATTAAATTCGCTAGTCAAATCGATCACGACGAAATTGTAAAGTCCTCCATCCCAAACCCTCTTGCAGAATCTCCTGAATTCCGCCACGCTCATGTCGTTTGCGACGTGATCACCGTAGATGTGATTGAGATTCTTGAGATCCTGGAGAAAGAGACACAGTAAATTAGCATTCTCCCTTATCGTCTGTCTGGGCAATCGAAAATAATTCTGTGATAGGTGGAAACAGTCCACGTTGCTGTGACGACCCCTAACGTAATACGATTCGCATCGGTTCTGTCTCTCCAAAAGCAGATCGTCGAAAATCATGAGATACTTATCTTCCGATTTCAATTCTCTAGGATCCGGAACGTCGCTAGCGTTCTCATAAAATCGACACTCGACGTTCGAAGACGCATTTCTCTTCATCAATTCCATCGCCGCACCGTCCAAAATCTTCGAAAGAGAAGCTTCACTTTTGTTGAATTCCTCCCTACTGTCAAAGATTCTGGCTATGACGTCCTTAGGCAATCTACGATCCATGCACTCTCGAAGCAATCTGTATTGGGGTTGAAACAAGCTCTTGCTAAACATGAATAATCTGTCGTAATCCAACCAGTCGGGTTGCAACAACAGATTCATCTACAGATTGGTCTTTCCACAATTCGATTTTCCCACTATCAAGCCTCTTATGCTTTTGGGAAAGAACTCGTTATTCGACCTCTTGGTCGCGGCGTCGTTCCAAGACATATCTTTAATGTTTATCTTTGTTTATTTTTTTGTTATTTTAGATTTTTTCAAACACAATTTTTATGTTTTTTCAAACTCAGTTTTTATAAATATTATTATTTATTTATATTACACCATCGCGAGTTTTCTTCAATCCAGATCCACTCGTCATTTTGGCTAAATCTTGTATGGGTACCACAGCATCCTTAAAATCTTTCCAACTTTTCGGCGATCGCTCTAACGTAGCTCGCTTCGCCGGCGGACTGATCAACTTGTCGATCAACGCGTCGGCTGCCCTCTTGCCAGCCACAGAAGCTATCCTGCCTCTAGCTTCGGAAGCGGCTTTCTTACCAGCATCCAAAGCCGTCTTCTTACCAACCTCAAATGCGGTCGATGCGAGTTTTCTACCTGCATCGCTCGTGAACGCTCGCATTATAGAATCGACGATGCCAGAACCGCCTTGAACGTAAGTTCTGACGTATCCCCTATTCTTTATCACCAACATATTTTTATTTTATAATATATATTTTGTTTTTTCACTGGTAAATCGTTTGTTGTTTAAATACTTTTTCATTATTTTCTAGTGTAAAATTTACTGTTTTTATTTTATATATTTTTTGTTTGTTTGTTTGTTCTCTACTTATTATATATATATCAATCCTTCAATTCTTTCATCAGCCTTTTATAATCGTGTTTATTCAAAACCTTTTGCCTTAACAATTCGTCGCATTTGCTCACTATCTCATTATCTAATCCAGTGTTACCAGCGCGTCTACTTGCCATCAACAATCTCAATCTCTGAGACAGAGCGTCAGAATCGCTCAGAAGAAAAGTGGTTTTCACCCCTTTGCCAGTCACCGGCTCGACGAATTTCTTATTCATATCCCATATGGGTTTCACCACCTTCGTCCACTTGTAACCTCTATTGGCTTTGGGTCTCGTTTCTCTGGCATCGTTATTTCTCTTCATGGCGTGGGTCTGAACCAGAATGTCGCCGTAATTATCGAAATCCCGATCCGTGTAATCTCCAGGCTTGTCGAAAAGGAGCAATTTGCACAGTCCAGGTGTTAATTCGTACCTATTCGAACCGACGATTAAATTATCATCATCCTCTTGCACTTCGGTGTCGCCTACAAAAGTTCTTCCGTCCGAATCCTTATAAATTCCATACAACAGATCTCTCTTACCACCATACTCGGACGACACGACGCTATCAGTGGTGATAGTCGAAGCAGCATCGTCGCTTTCACTCACGTCGGTTTCGATCCTCATGGGAACGTAATCCGGCGATGATCTTTGAAAGGAAAACCCCCTCGTAAAACTGCCGGGCAACGAACCAATTCTCAAAGAACTTTCTTTTAAGGGCCTCAATTCGTCAACGATCTCCTTTTTACTTTGTTCCTGAACTTCCGTCACGGGTTTAAATAATTTTGTGGTTTCGCGTTTTAATTCCATTTCTCCCAATCGCCTGCTTCTGTCAGTTGATTGAATACTCTTCTTAGCACGTTCATATTCGTTGAGAAGTTGATCTCTATGCTTGGCATCTGTGATGTGTAAAAACATTTTTTCGTTTTTAAAATTATTAATATTTCCTTTAGAGTATGCTAACGTGAGTTATTTTATTATTCTCAAAATTAAATGTATAATTATTTTTATGTTTTATGTTTTAAGTAAATAAAAATCTTCTGTCTTTAATATATAATAACTAAAACCAGTTGAGAAAAAACATTTTACACGATAAATGCGTTTTTGCCCTGGAACGTGTTAAAGATCACATCACCGATTATTCAATCCGTAACGAACAGGAGGACTTTGAAAAAGTTTGAAAAGTTTAGCGCATAAGAAACCGGTTTCTGATTTAACGCGTTTGAGAATAATTATATTCGTTAAAAGGGTTCATTCATATCTCCGAAACATTATCACAAGTCGATTAAAATTCAATTTATCTCTGTTTACCTCTTAAAAACCGACTGGGTGGAAAAAACGCGATTTATTGTCCATTATTAAAACGAAATACCTTTCATTCACACCGGAACAAAACTTGAGTGTCAATTTATAACACAATTTTTATATCTTAAACCCATCTAAGTGAAACGCTTTATAGTGGAATTTTTATTTGAATGAAACAATTCTACAAACTGTTTTATTAAGATTTATCTCACAAAACTCGCTATGACAAAACGTGAACGGACGATTTCCATCAGTTCTAATTTTCCAAAACTCGAGTTTTCAATGTCATCCATTGAAGGAAAACCTTTCATTTATACAAGAACAAAAAATGAAAGGATTTTTGCAAAGATTTCATAATTTTAGTTAAACACAAATTTCTCGCTTAAAACCCATTTAAAGTTGGACTCAATTTATAGTCAACTCTATTGAAAGAAAAAAGCTATTTTATTTACACTGAGTACAAAATTGAAAAACTCCTCAAAACCGATTCTATCATGATTCACCTCACAAAACTCGGGAGGTGAATCGGCAAATCGGTTTTGCCGATCGGATCGCACCCTAGACCGTCCGAAACGCGATCGCGAACTTGGTGGTCCAGAAGCCGCAAAACGCATTTTTCGATGTACTGGAAGCGCAAATCGGTTTGGAATTTTTTTTTTAAAAAAATCTTCGATGAGTAACTACACTTTACAATCACTTTTCACCATCGGCCAACGTCGAGAAAAGGTTTTGAGGTCGATTTTTCCTGGTCTAGAATCCGCAAATCGGTTTCCCGATCGGATTGCACCCTCGACCGTTCAAACAGCCGTTGGCGAACGTAGGTGGTCCAGAATCTGCAAACCGCTTTTTTGATGCTGGTCGAGAATTTACATTTTCTTCAAATTTCATACATTTTTTCACTTCTGAGCGATGTGTCGAATGTACTCGTTCGCTAACGGATGTTTGAACGGTTAAAAGGGCGATCCGAGAGCCTCAAAAACAATTGCGGATTCTGGACCACCATGAAAAAACGACATTTTTGCCATTTTTTTACACTCTGTACAGATTAAACACTGAACCCTTATGGCGGTACACATACGTGTACGTGTACAGGTTTTTTGAAAAGTGGTCTAGAATCCGCATTTATTATCTACTCATCATATGCCAAGTGTTAATAATTATTAGTGAAGATAATTGAGTAATTAGGAGATTGGACAGATATTGCTGGAGCTCTTGTTTCGTTGTAAGTATGATATTTGAATTTTTGGTTTTAAATGTGTTCTATGTGTTGTGGGGAGCTCGTGAATTAAACAATAACCTTGATCAACCACATTTCATTGACTGAAGTAATAATTTAGCGTGTTATAGTGATATCACGTTCAGCATCGGCATTCCAAGCTGATCAGGCAAGACGTATACTTCCTGAAAGGAGTTCTATATTTAATGCCATTTGGCAGGCAATTTTCGCTGTCAACATGCGGTATTTTTTCCATGATTAACTGTTCTACATTAAAAGAAAAGCCTATGGCATAAATTTCAGATTTACACACCGACCGTGGTGAACACACCAGCAATGGGATTTCAGTACTAAACATTTACACCTACAGTAGAACTACATCCAAGTTGACCTTTGGTGACGTCGATGTAAATGCAAACTTGTCTAAATGTATCGCACGTCGCCTCGCGAAGAGTGAAATGAAAGTAGCAATTAATTATTACATTTTTAAATTGGGTTTACCTCATAAGATGCCAAAACTTAACAAACATGCATTGTCTCGTGTTAATTAAGCATCCATAACTCGAAATAGTATGTTATTATGTCATTTTATCCCATAAATGGCAGTTTATTTGAACAATAAAGGCCTTGGGTAAATTTTTGCTTTAATTGCCTAGTAGGGTGATAAATTTCCCCTGTAAGTTTAAAACACGAAAGATTTATCACCCTAGTGGGGAGTTGGAAACGGACTATACTATGTTGACCTCTGGCGTTCCATTTAAAAGGTCGGGATATCTTGACCTGATTTTCGCGTTCAGAAATTTGTGGAAACGAAACGAACGACGATCATCACTTAAACGTATTTAAATGAGTTGTACCGGCATAAGATTATATGCCGCAATTAAGACGTTCACTGCGAGCAAACAATAAACAATACTCATAATTAATTAACAAAAGTATTCAGAAATAAAATTCGATTTTGAAATACCTAATGCCAGTAGTGACTGGTGAAGTGTTAATTTGGAGTTTGGGGGTGTACATATGCTCGATGGGGCGGTACCTCCCATCGATAAACAATTATTCTGTTTCAGGAGAGAAAGAACGTGAACGATGTTCTTTAATTATGAGTAACCTTACCTCTCCTCCCCACACAGCAAGGTGTAACACGAAGTACACTCTGCACAGTTCCAAAACAACTGAATTCACACATTGCCAAAATAACTTGAACACACCTGTATCACATGCCATGCTGTTGAACCCATGGCTTCCACACTCGAATCTCGGCTAACCACAATAACTATTTCCTCATTAGAACGAAATGGTGACACAAGTGTTAACATTAACGACTTCCATTTGCAGCAAACTGACCTCTCGAGTCCAAGCATATTATTGAATAGTTTATTTCACGGACATATTAACACTTTAAACATCAACATACAAAAATGAACTGACATCGTGGCCTGCTTTGAAAGTGGCCCAATTACCCTCACCCACTCAATACTACATGAACGCATTGTAATGTAGCATGATTAAAAGCTCAATTGTTGTTTTCTTTAAAAGGTTTGAAAGTATTATATAATGTCAGTACAAAAGAATATAGATTGCTCATTTAATAAAAGATTTTTGCAAGTTTAGCTGACGTTTGTTGGGGAATTATTTTAGACAGAAATGTATCTCTGCGCCTTATTTATTTTTTACAATGTTCTCTTGTCGATCGAAATGGACCAATGTACTCCTCACTTCGAGCTATGTTTTGTAGCGAATAACAGCGCGATTTTGCCGCAACTTCTTTGTAAAAGATCTATGGGATAAACAAAATAAACGTATAGTGTTTTCAAGTAAAAAAATTATTCTACTCGTAGGATTAAGAATCAAACCGACTCGCCAGGGGCTCGTCGGTTTCATTCTTAATCCTACTCGTCGAATAATTTTTTTACTTGAAAACACTATACGTTTATTCTATATAAAACGAAAGAGGCTCCGTTTCTTTTTCCATTTCGTTTCGGCGATAAAACTGACAGCGGAAGTACCGCCCATCGATTCTCATGTAAACAAAAACAAATTCGCACATATGTACGTCTGCCGCTCAGTAAAATCGAAAAAAAATAATAGCGACTCTTAATAATCTGACGATCGTGGTATAAATAAAATATATCCAAAGTAGTTTGGTGTACCAAATGTTCACCGCTCGTGTTGAAGTGGTGTTAAGGCTCGCGGTTAACACAACTTCTCCACGAGTGGTGAACATTTGGTACACCAAACTACTATGGCTGGAATATTCGCTTGAATTACTTTTGGATACTAAAATCGTCGTAGGTATAAACTGGTTGGATGTGTACTTCTCTATTCATACGTGATCGGATCGTACTGATGCGTGATTACTGGTAGCAGTTTTTCACCCCATAGATAACGCCGGAGATGTTGTGCAAACTCTTTACTGTAAAGAATTTCTGCAAATTCATCGAACATACAAATATAATTTATGTAGAATATTTCAATTGTACTGAGTGGATTTTGTACATATCCTAGTACATAGAGCTTATTACCATTATGTGGATCTACAAAATAAGTATCCGGGTCGAGCTCCGGGTGCGCATGCGTCGGGTTACTAACAACAACTTTTTCTGCAGCTCCAGACTTTTTTTCAAAAACAGTATTTCCTGGTTTCAGGAGTGGTTGATCACTCTTTCTCATGTTTAGTTATTACTTTATTAACAATATTTAATTCATACTTTTTAAAAAACCTCATCCGTGCACTGTTTCTACGCTGTACTTTTCAAGCGAGAAACGATGCCGGTTTAACCTTGACCTTAAACAAACATTTGGCAAACTTCCGGCTTGCAATATTGTGCAGAGCGAAAATGTTTACAGGTATCTTTTTTGAAATTTTGCTCCTTGTGTGCTTTCTAAGATGTATCCATATACCCAGGCATTTAGATACGACAAACACAAATGGGACAGGACTTGGTGCTTGCCGAAAATGTGCAGCATTGCCAAAAATGGCAGCTTGTAGCTCACTTCTTTCACATTTGAACACAAGCCCTAAGAAAAGGTACTACTGTAGGTACCCCTCTAAAACGGTCCGTAGGTTACCCTTAACATATTTATGCCTGCTATTAGTGTGGGTATCATCTGACGTTGAGACAAATCCGGGTCCTAAATACCCCTGTGGCAGTTGTAATCTCGAAGTCGTCGACTCTGACCCAGCCATTGAGTGTGACAGCTGCTGTCAGTGGTTTCATATAAACTGTCAAGATGTTCAAGAAGAAACTTACAAGGTACTGGTAAATGGAAATGTGTCCTTTTCATGGATCTGTTCATCGTGTGATCAATCTAACTACTCGCAGTCACCCATCCAAATGACCCAATCTGGTCTCTCTGAAAATAGCTTTTCACTATTATCAGAACCTGGTGACATACCTCATGCACCACAAAAAGGCACACCCACAGCATCAATACCAACTCGAAGGACAAATAAAGTTTTCAGACCTAAAATTAAATTAATGTACACAAACTTCCAATCCATTTTAAATAAAAAACACGAATTTCATTTAAAGCTGGAAGAGCACAACCCAGAAATAGTTGTAGGTACAGAGTCATGGTTAACCAAAGAACATCTCACTAGCGAAATATTCCCCAGTTCCCTTGGTTACACATGTTTCCGCAAAGATAGAGCAAATGCTAAAGGGGGCGGTGTATTCATCCTTGTTAAAAACTGTCTCGTTGCCACAGAACAGAAACAACTGAACACAGACTGTGAATTATTATGGGTAAAAATTGAAATTGCCAAGTGTAAGCCCTTATATTTAGCTGCATACTACAGGCACAAGGAAAGTGATGAGGACAGCATATTGCAATTTGAAAAATCAATGAAACTCGTTCAAGCAAAAAAGGGTACAAAATGGGTCCTTAGAGATTTTAACTATCCTAAAATATCATGGGACACAGAACACATACCATCTCCCAAGACTGGCTGTGACTTCAATAAAATATATAACATCTTTATAAACATGTTACATGATCACAATTTCACTCAGATGATCAACGAAAACACTAGATACAACAACATACTGGACCTGTTCCTGACATCAAATGAAACACTAATAAATAAGATTGATATTCATGCAGGCCTATCAGATCACAACATCATCATTGCTACTGCTAATCTCAAACCACAGGTCAACAGACAAAAATCCCGTTCCATCTCTCTGTATCAGAAAGCTGATTGGAAAGGTTTTAAAAAATTCATTCAGGAATCGGAGAGTAAAATTCTGGAAAATTGTGACACCACCTCTGTCGATGATATTTGGGTAAGATTCAAAAACACCATTCATAAAGGCATCAACAAATTCATACCCTCAAAAAAACTGAACTGCAAACCAACACTACCATGGGTTACTCAGGACATAAAAAGGTTAATTCGGAAGCGAGACCATCTCTTCCAAAAACTAAAGAAAACAAACAAAACAGATAAAATTAAGTCCCATTTTAAAGAACTGAAGAAATTAATTAAAAGTAAAATTAAAACGGCATATGCAAATTATATTGAGAATATCTTAGATATTTCACAGGACAACAATCACTCAAAATTCAAGACCAAAAAACTATTTAACCTAATTAAGAACTCAAGACAGGACTCACAGGGTATTGCGCCACTCGAAGACGCAATTAGTCAAACACTCAAGTCCTGTAATGTAGATAAGGCAAATATTTTAAACAGACAATTTCAATCAGTATTTTCGCAAATGTCACCTCTCAGACTCGACCAATCATGTAGGAATAAACTTAACATCAGTAAATTCCCACAGATGCCGGATATAGAGGTCAGTAGAAATGGAGTCCATAAATTACTCTCAAATTTAAAGCCAGACAAAGCACCAGGCCCTGATAACATCAGACCTATCATCCTGAAAGAACTTTCAAATGAAATAACCAACATTGTGCAAACTATTTTTAAACGGTCCTTAGAGAGTGGCAAACTACCATCTGATTGGACGAATGCAAATGTTGCTCCCCTATTGAAGAAGGGTGACACTAGCAATCCAGCTAACTATAGACCCATCTCTCTAACATGTATTCTATGCAAACTCTTAGAACATATTATTGCATCAAATCTTGTTTCACACTTCAACCAGCACAAAATTCTTTATAATCTCCAACATGGGTTCCGGGAAAAACGATCATGTGAAACCCAACTAATCGAACTGATTGATGACCTGGCACGTAGCCTCATGCATGGAAAACAAACTGATATGATACTACTAGATTTTAGTAAGGCTTTTGATAAGGTAAACCATCTTAAACTTCTCTACAAACTGCGGGAACATGGTGTATCACCATGTATAATTAACTGGATAAAATCCTTTCTCATAGGCAGAACCCAAACTGTTGTTCTTGACGGTGAGGCCTCCTCTGTTGTGCCTGTGACGTCCGGTGTCCCACAGGGGTCGGTTCACGGTCCTCTGCTCTTTCTGCTCTACATAAATGATCTTCCTGATTCGCTGACCTCACAGGTCAGACTATTTGCAGACGACACGGTAGTCTACCTTACTGTACAAAATCCCACTGACTGCCAAGCCTTACAAGCCGACTTGCTCCGACTCGAGGCTTGGGAATCAAAGTGGGATATGGAATTTAATCCAAGTAAATGTCAAGTGATACATATATCGAGAAGTAAAAACATCCTAAAACACAACTACATACTTCATAACCACATATTAGATTCTGTCCCAGATGCAAAGTATCTTGGAGTTGACATCTCGCATGATCTCTCCTGGAACAAACACATCAGCAGAATCAGTAACACCGCTAACAAAACTTTAGGCTTTATTAAACGAAACATTCCTTCCAAAAACAAAAATGTTCGCGAATTAGCATATAAGACACTTGTACGGCCCCAGCTCGAGTACGCCTCAGCTGTATGGTCCCCATACACACAATCAAACATACTTAAATTGGAAATGGTGCAAAGGCGAGCTGCCAGATGGGTCATGAATAATTTTTCTCCATATGAAAGTGTAAGTAAAATGCAGTCTGACTTTGGGTGGAGAAGCCTTGAAGAGAGACGTATGTGCTCCAGGCTTGTTATGTTCTATAAAATAATTCACGAACAAGTAGCCATACCACTCCCACCCTACGTTCAACAACCCTCAAGACTTACCAGACACATGCACCCTTTCCACTTCAGACAGATCCACACAGGAGCAAATTTTTACAAATTTTCATTCTTTCCACATGCCATTGTTTTATGGAATGATCTTCCATCAAACACTGTAACACTGCCTGACAAAGAATCCTTTGGTAAGGCAGTGAGAGATTTAACCTATCCCTGAAGCCAGAATCGATTGTTTTTAACCTGATTTTATCTTTTTAAACACTGTTAATAAAATACTAGTCTATCATCTTTTTTCAGACCTTACTATTCTTATTTTCATCTCGTTTCGCACTAACTCCCCGACGTTGCACCTTTTCCTGCTCATAATACCCGCAAGGGGTGTGGAGCAGTATTTAAAGAAAGAAAGGGTTCTAAGAGCAGATCACGACGAGTCGAACCCAGATAATCATTTTATCTTACAATATATTGGGGATAAGTCAAGAATGTAGACGAATATATAACGAACTATTTATTCGTACGGATGAACAAAAAGAAAAAAAAAATGGAACTCATGCGAAAGGAACGTGCTTGTATCAGATACACGACAGTTGCGGAGTTAATACAGACAAAATACATGTTGATTGTAAGAGAAAGGAACATAACCACGTTACCTTGTCAGACTTATTTTTCCGAATTTTGTATCTGCAGAATAAAAACAAACCCGGACAGTCTCTTAATTTTTATTCAAATAGCATTCAGTTTACACTAAATCGATTGGTGAGATAGATACAATTTTTTAACACGACTAGTGTCTGCAAATTTTTAGTAATCTTGTCACGGAGTTTGACCAATTTAGAATCTTTCGGCTTTTACTGCAAACAATTTTTTTATCTGCAAAAGCAATGGCAGAACGTCCCTTAATTTTTCACCTGATAAATATAAGTTTACACGGAGTTTGAGCAATTTAGAATCCGCCATGTTGTTATGGGATAGAATCTTTATGTTCAGAAAAAAACAACCACTGAACGTCTCTTAATTTTTGACTTGATAAGCATTCAGTTGCCCGTCAATGTATTTGCGCTATTCTACATTGTTTTAACTTGATGAAAGTGAAACAGCGAATTATTTACTTTTGTTCAATCTTGATACGGAGATTAATCAACATTGAATATGTTGGTCAGATTTTATTGCAGAGAATTTTTATCAGCAGAAACAAATACGCACCGTAATATAATAACACACTTTGGCCAGCCGCTGATTTGTCACGGTTCTCGGACGAGAAGGCCATGGTTACCCCTGTACTCCCAACTAACTCCCTATTCCCACGCTTCTCCTCTCCTCCCAACACTCGGAATCGAACTGCTTGATGATATCCCTTGTTCCATGCTTCCCAATCTCTCCGATTAGCATATTAACCCTCTCCCTTCAGTCTCCCCTAACCACATGTCCTTCATTCTCCCATCCTACTTCCCCATTATACTCCCAGTGAATCTCATTCTTTTAGGCTGATACTTTGGGCATTCTAGAAGAAAGTGTTCCAGTGTCTCCACCATGTCCAAGTTACACATCTGGCAGTCCCTTTCACCGTCTTTCCCAATTTTTCCCCTCAGCTCCAGGGATCGCGACCTCAGCTTGAACAACAGTGACCCCCCAAAGGTGCCATCAAGGTACTCTTCAAAACTTGGCTTCTCTTTATCACGCAGGCCACCCAAAGACCTCTTTGATTTGACCCCCTCTCGCCAATTACGGTTACAATCCTCCATGACCCTTTCTCTGACGATTTTTTTACCCTGGTTTGCTCCAACGTCCAGGTCCGAGATCTCCAATGAGTAGTTCTCTACTAGCTCCCTCACTTGGACCATCCACCCCGTTTTGATATTTGGGCTGAAAATTCTCAGGAACATTGCTTTACACCATCGGCTGTCGGGGAGATTTACCAAATAATTAAGATAACCGAGCTTCAACAAGTCTATCCTGTCCTTGATCCTCATCCACCCAAGCTCACCCCTGATTGCTTCTAGCGCTGCGGCATTACTCGACCCCGTTATCCATCGGCCTGCATCGTTCTGCAGGATTTCCAAGCTCTTTACGGCCGTCTGGTTTAGGGGTACCACTTCCGTACCGTATGTTATACTTGGCAGCCCCACCATTTCCCAAATGGTTTTCCCCACGAAAACCTTATTGAAACTGTTTCTCCTTATAAGTTTCATTTGGTTAAGGATTCGCTTCCCCTTCAGAATCAATTTATTTGTGTGGTTCCGGTAGATGCCTCTTCCTGTAATGTTTATAGTTACCCCCCAAATACTCGTAATCACCTGTCTCTCCCACACTGAGAAGTTTGCTGCTCCCTTCCGGAATGCAGACCTCAACCACTCTCCACCTTCGAGTGGGGTACACTTTGCGGCCCACAGGTATAATTTTGCTCTTGCTTTCATTAAGTTCGAGTCTCCATTTGCTCCCACATTTCCCAACAATTCCCAGCATTTTCGTTAGCCCCTCTTCGCTTTCTGACACTAGAACCATATCGTCTGCAAAAAATAGCCCTGGGATCTTCAAGTCCCCAACTGCTACCTCCTCCTCGCTACGCAGGAGTTCATCTCCTAAACCTTTGATGTACAATGCAAACAGGATCGGTGAAAGGATACACCCCTGTTTTAGGCCTATCTACATAGGCACACGTTTCGTTGTAATGTTTCCCAGGCTAAGTTCACTCTATACATCTTTATATAATGCTTTCATAATTCCAACAAACTCGCCTCCTAAGCCCATAGCCTCCAGCTTGCGCCACATACCTTCCCTCCATACTCTATCGTATGCCTTTTTGATATCCAAAAAGGCCATAAACATCTTTTTCTTTTTTGCTTTCGCGGATTCTATCATTTGGGATAGTGTGAAAAGATGGTCAGTAACTCTCCTTCCCTTCCTGAATCCATTCTGGATTTCTCCCCAAAAACCCTTCTCCTCAATCACCTCCTCTAGTCTCCCATACAGGACTTTACAGAAAACCTTTCCAAAGTTGCTACTGACAGAGATCCCTCGATAGTTATCCAAAACGTCTTTTTCCCCCTTTTTGTGAATAAATGTCACTTTACTTTCTCTCCACTCCTTTGGGACCTCTTGATTTTCTATGGCTAGATTGAATAGGGCAGTTAGGCTTTTCACGAGTTCCTCTCCCCCTTTTTTGATAAACTCGTTAGGAATTTCATCCACTCCTCCCGCTTTTCCATCCCTTAATTTTGATATCACCTTTCGCACCTCCTCCGTTTTAATTTCGCTGCACACGAAGCTCAATAGGTTTTCCTCGACCTGATTCGGACACTCTGGTGGGCTCTGATGTTTTTACTTGATGAGCATTCAGTTTGTATTTCAGTCTGAGACAATATTCTAGCCACGCGAACTCAATGAATGTGTGCATATCATCAGTGGAAAATCATCGAACACTCAAATATAATTGAGTAGATTTCGACTTGTACTGAGAGGATTTTTTACAGAATATCGAAGTACAGGAAAATAACCTTGCAAGCTTGTCAGACTTATTTTTCCGAATTTTTTATCAGCAGAAATTCAACCTCGGACCATCTCTTAATGTTTAAGTTGTCAACAATCAGCTTGAACTTCAATTTACAGTCAGTGTGTTGACGTAATTGTGCAATTGTTATCTCGATGTTTGTGAACAGCGAAAATAATCAGTGAGAATTCACCGAACACACAAATTTAATCTGAGTGGATTTTTACAAAAACAAGTGAAAGGAAAATGACAACTCACAAGTTTCCTCATACACAACTGAACAACCGGTTTTCAATGCTACTGTGTGGGCACGGCTGCGCCGTGTACTAAGACATACAGTACGTCGATGGTGCACTTGTCTTCAACCAAAACAAATTCTGTTTGTGTGGTGTTAGTGCGTTGGGGAGTCTGACAGTTGCTCGCCGCTGCTCGGTGGTTCACTCCGGATACCCCGGCTTCCTGCACCCGTAAAACTGTCCGACACGAGGTGACCCTGGTTGACGAAAGTGTCGCTAAAACCCCAATAAATAAATTCCAAGGTTACTTATTAGAAAGAGTTTTTATTTCTGAAAAACAAAACTCCCAGAGAGACAAGTTTCATTCTTCCCCTCCTCACATCACATACATATTACATGTCTTTCACAAAAATACACAATGAGGGGAATCAGGGTAGTATTTTTTGTTGTCTTTTTATCATCACAACCCCAACAGTTTTATTATTCATCACACGGCCAATTCTATTTTGGTCCAGAATTGTTTGTGTTAAGTATATTCTTCCCTGGGAATTCAATGGAAGCCTGCATTTATCTTGACGATGTATGACATCGTTGTTGGCTGCCTTACAGGCAGTCATCAATAATGTAGATACACGGTTAAGGAATCTGCAACTGTGTACTTATATATACTGTAGTTATAATCGTAAAATTAATTTGAGGATTTAAGGGCTAAGCAACTGCTTCATTTAATAACTAACAGCTTTTATTATATGCTAGCCTGCGAATTATCGCAAATTATCTAAAAGTAGCTTCCTAAATGACACCACACTTCGGCGCATCACTTCGCCTTAGATACTATTACAAGTGATTCGGTGCTGGCTTTACCAGCAGTACCGGAAATTCATGCTATTCCAAGCCGTTCTGGTGAATCTATGACCGAAAAAGTTAGATGTATAATAATAATAATAATAATAAAATAATAAAGTAAAATAATTAGATGTATAGAAAGTGACTCCGAGAGTGACATTGAGCCTCGAACTGGGTTACTTTTTCGAAAATCCTTGTTGATGGATTCGCCCAGGAAGTGGGTTTTTTTCTGGATGAGTCGACGCACTCAATTCCAAATTGCTTGTTGAAAATTGGTATTTAAACTGTTCTAAAAGTTAACATTAATGAAAAATATAAGAATATTTTCATTTATAGTATTACAATTATTAAATTCCATCTTTGAGTTGAAGATGGTTAAATTATCGTGGGAAAGTGGGACTATTTTTTATGTTTGAGTGATTTGGCTAGTACAGGCTTGAAAGAACGATCAGCTGATCTGTGTTATTGTTTTGAAACATACGTTTTTGCAGTCAAATTGGGTTGAATATTGTGCAGTAAAATGTCACGTAGCATATAATAAAAGGAAATCTACGCAATTTTAAGCGTTCGTGAAAAATAAAATAAAACTTTCAGGTCCACACTCCCGATATTCACTAAAATAGGGTAGATATCCTCTACCTACTCTCTTATCTCAAATGTAGATTATTGTAGGCGGAGACGTCTTAGAACGCTTATGCTCGATGTAGAATTCTTGTTATTTTAATGATTTTATTCATTTTGCAAATATGTTCTTGTTAACCATTTACATAACGAATCGCTCGCATCCGCCCGCGTAATTTGCAAATTGATCTGTTGAAAAAAAATTAATTTTTCAAAATATTTCAACAAAACCATATCATGTGACCCCTCATTGGAATGAGCTTATCGAGCTCGTTCCGATGAGGGGTCACATGATAAGGTTTTGTTGATTTTTTTTAATAAAAAAATAGTAATTAAAATAATAAATTTTGATATTCCCTCAGTTTGGTAAAGGGTTAAAAGGTGTATACAATCGAGTTTTGCTTGTTCTGTACTCCTTTTAAGTCGGTGATTAACAAAGATACTGTTTACGCAATAACTGTCATCCGAGGCGACTTTACCATAACCGAGGAGGTATCACCAGGCCGTTATTCAATGTGATTGCGTCTGAACGAAACAAACTTGCTCTACAACTTTATCACATGTAGAGGCACAGCATTCGATAGGATAATACGTGAAATTGAGCCGTGGATATTTAACTACATGCAGTTTTATTAATCAATATAATGAGTAAAGAAGACGAGGTTTGTGTACTGCTAAATTTAACATTTTCTGCACACCACTGCGTTTCTGGGAAACTTGAGTGTCTTTTATATGCTATCTAATTGCGATAGTGAATTCGTTTAACTTTGTGTACTTGCACGAATTTGAAAACTTATTTCACTCAACACTTCGTGTTTTGAAGGAATAAGTCCTGAAAGCTTGTTGCGTCTACAGACCAATTACGTCCGCAAAATGCGAGCCGATTATTTCCCAATGAAGACAAGGCAGACCTCAAAACGCGAGTCAGATGTATCCGCAGGGCGACCGAAGGACAAAACGTGCTTGCGTTTTTTGCAAATGTAATCGACCTGCGGACATGTTCTGCTTTAAGGACTATTTGGCCCAAACACATGTGCAAAACACCCTTATCATTTCTACGAGGAAAGAATTCTGTACAAACTTTGCTTGTGCATTTTATGTTTTTTTCACGAAAATAGATTTATTGTGCTATCCCAAACGTGATGAATATTGAAACCTCACAATTTTAATTCTCTGCACACTGGTGTAGAAATATAAAAATTCTAACCCGCAGTTTTTTCCGAAAATGCAACTCAACAATTAACCAGTTCAGTCGTGTTTGACAGAGCTCGATGAGCTCTGTCACACAAGACTGAATTGATTAAATCCGAGTTGCATTATTGGAAAAAAATGCAGCTTGTAATTTCAGTATTTTCACAACAGTGTTTAGAGAATTAAGCTCTTGCAGTAATAAGTGCAGTTAGCATGGCGTGAGGTTAGTTGCCAACAGGAAACAGCCCAACTGGCAGTTAAAAGTCTGCCTTCGAAGTTACGTTATATGTCCATCCTCTTGTCACCTTCACGATTTGCCCGACATCCGTTAATAATGTGACGACCACTCCATATCAAACTGCTTGGTGACCGCGTGACTTAGCCAATTACACTTATCTTAGAATGCTGAATTAATTCCGTCAAAATATTACCGTGTGGACGTTCACGTTCTCGAACAAGCCGATGGTTTACGCTCGACGTGTGTTGATTGTGAAGGGTTCCACAAACCTAACTATCATAGAGTGAGGATATTTTATTGTTGGTTGCTGGGGACAAGATGTGCCATGCTAGAACACAAAACCAGTACGACATGCAAACCAGAGAACACTTGGAACAATGTTGCATTCGTTGTAGTACTGACAAATGACTGTTCCTGTGAGAATTTATACAGGTGGGCAATCAGTGATAGTGATGCCCCCCAATCCCATAACCGACCATTCATCATATCGAACTTTTTAACGAATGTAAGCGACTTTTAAACGTGTTTTTGGCACGCCCCACGCTGAAGATGTCTGTCAGAAAAGTGGACTGTAAATATGGTTTAATGTGTCTTTCAGACACATGTCGAGCTACATTCAAGTGGCATTTGTGTAGTCGATGTTTAATAGTACAGCTCTAAAACCATTTGGGTTAAAATAAAAGCCAAATCAATTGATTTGAGTGAATATGAACCCAACTGGGTTCATATTCACTCACCGCAGTTGATTTGGATTGATGTGGTGTGTATCCCAACTAAGATTGCGATGGCTCAGTGGTTACGGAATTGGAGAGGTCCACGGTTCGATCCACGCCTGGGGTAACTGCACTTAATCCCGATTGCTTACGCAAGTCACGTTGGCGCTGTGTACTAAGCCGTACTGCACGTCAATGGTGCACCTGTCTTCAACCAATTCTAACCCTGCTTGTGTGTAGTTATTACGTTGGGGATCTGACAGTTGTTCGCCGTTGCTCGGTGGTTCTCTCCGGGTACTCCCTCTTCTTACACTCGTAAAACTGTCCGACTCGAGGTGATCCTGGCTATCGAAAGTGTCGTTAAACATAAATAAATAAATAAATAAATAAATAAATAAATAAATAAATAAATAAATAAATAATTTTTTTCCCAACTAATATTTTAGAGTGTATGACACTTAGGCGGTTGCATGGTTTGCTTAGTTAACCCTTTGACCTCTAGTGGTATCTTCCATGCCAGTTCAATGGCAGCAATTAGAAGAGTCCATATTCATTATTTGGGGTAGACCAATCAATATTTTCAACGTGCAGCCTCGGGACTGCACGTTGAAAATATTTATTGGTCTACCCCACACATTTACTGAACAGCTATCCAATTTAATGACGTTATGATGTATCATGTTGCTGGCCGGAAAAACGGCCGCTAGGGTTCAAAGGATTTCAAGATAAGCATTTGTGAGTGAATATGGAATAACTTTACAGTTTAATCTCTCTCCGGATTGAAGAAAGTTCATTAGGAGACGGACTGTGTTGTGAATTCATTTTAAATTAACGCCTAAATGCTTATATATCATTATTATAAATTTCGAGTCATGTGAGCTGCGAAGTGTCCGGTGTCTCAATATTTCTCAGAGCTGCAGGGATGTGACTACATGCCGTTTGACTATGAGGGTTGATCACCTTCGGAATTCCAACTGCACTCCCTTCGGCCGCCATCGGATCACCATCTTTAGGGAAGTTCATTTGTTTGGAACCCAATCCAAGTGGAATTATTCCGACTCTTTTCTCAAATTTGCCTAATGGTAGCTCAGAGTTTCTAACTTTGTCCCATTTTACCCCGAATTGCCGAAATTTGAAGTTGTGGCTTGGAATTGAGGGAGGGAGTGGGTGGGTGACTGTAGAGTAAGCCAATTCTTGCCGTCGCATCCGCGAGGGACTCACTGAAACAGTTTTTTAACAAAACTAATATTTAGCTATAGGCCGTTGAATGTTTCAAATCATTACTCAGTTATTGTACAAAATGGTATTCACATTTGTGATTAAAACCATTGTCCAGGAATCGTTACAATGAAAATGTCCAGGGGAACATCCCAAATACACACAATGACAACTAAGAGATATTATGTCGTTCTTGGAGTGCACAAAGGTGTAAACTGTATTTTTCGAAATGATGAGAAAAATTGGACAGAAATTTCAAACACACAGATTAAATCAGAAGAATGTCTAGACATAGTTTTTTGTATTTTTGAACCCTATATGTATCAATCGTCTACTTAAGCACTATTAGTACAGGGAATTCCCAAACAATGGTGTTTGTTAATTACAAGTAATCAATTAAAACAGCACCTGAAACCTGTATGCACAAGTTTTAAGCAATCAATTAAAACGTCACATGGCATCTTTATGCACACAATAAATTTACTCATTTTTCTGTTTCAAGGTTCCAACTGCTTGTTGACAACTTTGTGCAGGACATAATAATCTAATCATTATTACAAAACTGTAATAACAAATGTGAACAGAAAATTTCGACCGGATCGTGACTGGATTGACATTCCCTGTCCGCTTTCCTCGCCGCAACACCACAGAACCTCACCTGCGAATCAGAAATATGAGAATCCCGAACCTATGATGAATTTATTGTTCGTGTTTTCCCAGTATTCTGTTTAGGAAAGCTCGACCAGTTTGTGCCAGTTTATCGAGGTCCGATCGCAATCTGAACGCAGAAGGGACCGATAGTACGATCACAGTGCTGTATATATTTATGTAAATCTAGTGTGCCGACTTTTTACGCGTGCTTTGCTCAACTCTGGGATGATCTATTTTAAATTGAAAGCTTGAACTATTTTTCTTCTTGTGGGTAGACTGCAATACGTGCTGCTGTTTCATTCTTTTGAGTAGACTGTGTATGTACTTCACAGAAGCCATGTATTGCTGCAAAAAGGGTGTGCCGTGTGGAATTTCCTAAACTCTACAAATCCATTGAAAGGCAAAACCCAATTTTCACCACGACGTTACAATCGTTACTTATTCCCAGTTTCTTATTCGACGTCGTTTTCAACCGATTTTATCAGTTAATAACGAATGACGATTAAGGGGCAGGGAATAAGTAACAATTGCCACGTCCCCAGTTTCACTTAACGGACGGCTGGGTTCAACCAGGAGGGTACTTGCTCAATCTTGGCTTTTGTTTCTTTTGTGTTTTACTGACTTTCCTTTTTGTGGGGATGGAAAGGTCGGCGTTTTCACAGTAATCCACTACCCTGTCCTGCACAGATCTAGTTCTAGTTATGCAGTTAATACGTCTTTACGTGGGCTTACCTTAACATATTCCAAACAACGTATTCCTTGTAACATGCGAATACTTTTGAGTCTTGTATCACTGCGGATGCTAAGTGATACTGCTGGGTAAATTTCTTTCAGTTTTCGTTATTCCTGGCTGGGAAAACATTACACTAAACGGCTGTTAATAGAATTAACTAAAATGGACTGGAAATCATTGGTTGCAAGTAAATTCTTCATTCTTTACTCGTGGAAGTTTCGAAAGTTAGACCTGAGGCAAGATTTTTCATGCTTGGTCATGGTACGAAATATTTAGTCAATAGTCACCTTAATCTTTTTTCGCGGAGTTTCTTTGAAGAAATTATTTTCTATTTTTTCTATTTTTTTCTTCTTCTTCTTTTTTAATTCGTTTTTTCTAGACTGTTATTTTTCCTTTATTTTTGGACAGTAATAACAGGTATAGGAACGATGTTTTGCGAGTTAGAGTTCGAACTATCCACATCGTCGTTGGTGGATACATAGTTTTTATCAACACCAGCGTCTTTATAGATTGACAGAATGTAACAATCAAATTATATTTATGCACATGTATCCTTGTTCAAAGTACTAAGCGAACGGTATGTTGTTGGCTCCATCAAATTCATTGACATTGCATTGCAGTTCCTTAATATCTGCCTCATGTGTACTATTATCCTGCAGTCGGTTTTAGTGTTCACATTCACACTGCTATCATTTTCACTAAGACTGTCATTGACCAGTCCCATGTCATTTATCTAGTTGCTATTACAATGATGCGCACACCCTAAAATCAGTTGGGTTAAAAATCAACCCAAATCAACTGGGTTGAGTGAATATGAACCCAACTCAACTCAGTTGATTTGGTTCAATTTTTAACCCAAATGATTTTAGAGTGCATCTATTTCCAATATTATATCCTCAATTCTACTGTCCCTCCAGCCGCTTTCTGTATTTTTTCATTTTCACGTGTCCGTTTCGATCTGTAATGTTGTTCATACTATTATTGCTTTGTGTGTAATGGCGGGGATGCTATGTGTCAAAATCGATAGTTGTTAGCCTAGGAATAAAAGTGACCACAGTGTGGGCTCGGTGTCTTATTAGTAGCTCACAGGACACCAGGCTCTGACCCATGTGTTATTTCCATTGTGTTCTTGGGCAAGACATTTAATCACGACTGCGGAAGTCGGAGAATGGTGGTACTGTTTTAAGGCGTACAGCACATCAACGGCACACTTGCCTTCACCCAAAGCTGGGATTGATTGCGCCGAGATAATAATTTGGACAGTCTGACAGCTACTCAACGCTAATTCGATAGGATTTTTCCCAATACTTCAGCTTCCATCACCCTTAAATCTGAGGTGGGTGTTGCTGAAAACAAACAAACAAACATCGACATGATTTTTTCTCAGTTGAAACCCAAATAATATTTAGCATGTTTATCTCATGCCTATTTTAAATGTAGCACTTCATAAAATTAACGCCCAGGCCAGTTACAGTGTCCACCAATTAATTAGCTGTCAGTTTGAATTATTTTTTGACTGCATTGAAGTTCCATTTTCCAAATGACCCTATCATGATCTCTACTACCTGCAATTTACATGTTATGCCTTCAACATATTCAATTTTCTTGAGTTGTCACTTTTATGCATTGGTACTTTAGCCCTGTGATTTTGTTGCATTCCTTTTAAATTATTTTACAACATGTGGAAGCAAATGTGGATATCAGTTATATCGTCCCATGAGTTCAAATGTGTTCTATGTGCCAGTAGGCACATAGAACACATTGGAACTCAGGAGATAGATAGGTAGATAGATAGATAATTTATTTGCCAGTATAGTGAAATATAACAAAGTATATATATGGTACATCTAGTTAAAATAACAAAATTTCGACAAAAAGAAATTTTCGTATAGTGCACATAAATAAAATAAATCCTCGTAGTTAATGCAATGTATACTGGCAGGGAAAGGCATAGCCAGATTGGCTGTCTTCCTGCCTTCCCCTTAGAGAAATAAAAGAAAGAAAAGAAGAGGGAAAGATCAACATAAATGAAGAGAAAGAAATGGATATTAAACTTCAACATTATAGATTACTCTATCTTGATGAGGTCTAATTCCGGCATGCGTGCATGATGTCGCTGGTGATGATATATCTCCTATACTTCACAATTAGGTATGTTCTCTACACAATTGTGTCCTCTAGGATATAATAGAAATAATCTGACTTCCGCCGTTGGTATGCTATCGCGGCGGGACCTGAAACTCTCACTGTGAGAATGTACCCACGGCGAAAGTTAGATTATCAAGGCCTTGTCCACGAGATAAATTTCGAAATAGTTGTGTGAACATCCCCAGAAGTGAAAACCTATGCTTAGTGGCAGTAATCAAGATGTTAATTTAGACTCACATTACGGCCAAGATACTATAGAATGCAAATGGGTGGGTGGCGGGCATCATCACTGGATCTAATGTTGTATTTCATGTTTTTTTTCTTTATATTCTTTTTATTTTTTTATATCTTCTCTCTTCTCTCTCTCTCTCTCTCTCTCTCTCTCTGTGCTTAATTTGTGTTTGTCTATAATGTTTATAATATTTAGATTTTGTTAGATTCTGTTATTTATGGAATACGTTCTGCAATATTGTAAAGTGTTAGTCTTTGTACAGGAACGGAGGGGCTTCTAAGTGATAAGCACTTGTCCTCCAATCCTGATTTGCATTGGCAAATGGCAAATAAAAATATGTTTAATCTAATCTCCTATATTGTAGAAACACCAATTTTTTGAACGCAGTTGTCGCATTTATGCACTCAAGTGACAATTTCTAATATCGACGACGATCTGAAAGAATCACGTTGTCACGACGAGTTAGTAACAAATTTTGACATTTTGATACAGCATACGATATTGATGGCAGAAGGATTTGGACAGGTACAGGAAAAGTTTTCCATCGAAGAGAACACTACAATTTAGAATACAGTTGGACATCAAACGCTACACTGCAAAAAATATAGGTTCTCTTTAGAACCAAAACTGGTTCTAATCTTGTCCCTGAGATGGAACCAGTTCTGTTTAAACAGTATTTATTTCAAATCAAAAAGATTAGCATTAAATATTAACAGAATTAAACATAAATTGATGGGTTTTCAGCCGTAAGTTTAGAGCTTATACGAGGTTGTCTCAAATCACTATTAAGCAAAGGAGATATGAACAGTTGGCATATCGAACCAGTTTTGGTTCTATACAGAACCAAAACTGGTTCGATATGCCAACTGTTCATATCTCCTTTGTTTCAAAATGTTTGGCGACTGCGTTGAATAAGCTCCAAGTTTACTGCTGAATCTGCTTCAGTTCATGTAATATTCTGTTAAAATTGAATGCTAATCTTGGTAAATTTATTCGATTTGAAATAAATACTGTTTAAACAGAACTGGTTCCATCTCAGGGACAAGATTAGAACCGGTTTTGGTTCTAAAGAGAACCTATATTTTTTGCAGTGTACCACAAATAACGAATCATTTTTCGACGATTGTTGGTTGCTACAGTGTGGTTTCGGAGGGTTAAGATACGAAATTATGTATATTACAAAAGGAGCGTTTGTTTTTATTTCGCATCTGCGGAAAGAGATTTTATAGATAAAATGATGCAAAATTAAAGCCAAATCAAGAAAAACAAACGAAAATGATATCTGAGATGCAACGTTTTCGAGGTTTATTTTCTGTAAATTACATTCTGCACTGCTTTGGGTAGAAAAGCAGTCTTTATGATTACGACCAGATCGCGACCCAGTCACCATTCGGTCGAACTTGTCAGCCCACTTTTGTACAGCAGTACAGTCGCCGTGGACTGGTCGCAATCCACGCGAAAGCAGTGACGTCCACGCATGCATTTATCAGGTAATAACAATTATAATCAGGAAAATTTTAATTAATAAAGCATCGGGTTGTACCACGTGCACCATTAATTAAATCTTTGATGATTACTCCTATAATTAGTGTTTGGAATCTATTATTATTGCGTCCATGGAAATATTGCCCACAAGTGGAAAATGACCAGTCCACGGCGGCTGCACTGTAACTGCAATACTGTATGATCATTGTTGACTCAAACGACTTGCCTACTTACCTAGATCTGTGATTCAATGACAACGGAACAGTAGAGTATAAAAAACCCACATGTTAGCACTGTTTGTGGGTGATGGTTAAATTAGCGGTTCAACAGTCAGATCATCGGAATATTTTGCGTAAACATTCCCTTCACCTGCCCCTATGATCGCATTAGTGCAGGTAGTATCGACACAATAGTTACAATCGATATGCCAAATTATCGCCGAAACCTGTGCCAGTTTGGGCATCTGCTACGAACCATGGGTTTCGCCATCCTAACTTTTGAAACAGTATATAGAGACCATTATAACTTTCAGTTGATTTGGGTCAGTAGTATATCATGTACCAGGACGACCCTGGCCAGGTGGATCTCATGTGGCGACACAATCACGTGACCCAGTTATGTCATGTGGTATTGTCGTGGTAGTACGCATCGGCGGCTATATTCTGATGATATTACCATAGTGGTACCGTCGTTCATTTTGTGTAATGAAGTATACTCCAGTAGCGAAGAAAACCCCCTTAGTTGGAACAGTTTTGGCTTACTGATTAGTATTTTTAGCTTTTCTTGTTCGTTCGATTTAGTTCTAAACATGGTTTTACTTCAGTTTTGTAGTTCTGGGTACTTTGGTCGAGTATAAGATTCTTTAACTTGGAACAGTTTTACATTCCAAAGCCACTCCATTACTAACTACTACTACCTATCCTTGGTTCTGTTCTAACTACACTCTAATACAAGCCGTCTTCCCATCTTAACTACCTCTACCCTGGACCCACTCTTGGTTTTTACACAATTATCTCCCTTCTGTATAACGTTGGCATGTATGGCTGATAAGCCTGAAGACTAAGGAGAGTAATTGCTTCTTTCAGTCCTTTGAATCTCTTACGATCCTTATCCTCAACTCGGAAAAACGAGATTCTATAACTTCAGACGTTTCCCCAAAAGGGATTCTTTTAGTGGGATTATGTAAATGGATTCCGTAAGTGGGATTCCGTAAGTGGGATTCGAAGCTCCTACACAGCTCATAACTTCTAGCAGCCATACCATTGGCTTATATCACGACTTCAGCTGTCTATCCTATGATCTCTCACTCTCTCTCTCTCTCTCTCTCTCTCTCTCTCTCTCTCTCTCTCTCTCTCTCTCTCTCTCTCTCTCTCTCTCTCTTGTATTTACCATTACATTAGTGTTTTCCCATCCTTGCAGTCTTATATCATATTGACTTGTTATCATTGGTCTCAATATCTATCATTACACTGCTGTGACCATGGGGTCGTCGTATTGAATGTTACGGGATCAAAGAATGTCCAAATGATATAAGACACATGTAACATTTATTAACATCCAGCAAACATCTCCAAGAATAAGAATAACAATAACATGTAAGACGTTAAAACCAGGCTACGAGAGCGGTATAACGTGGTCAGTAACTTGAGGTTCCAAAGTTAGTATTGAACATTTGAGATATCATTAACAGTCATAATATTTAACAAAGGATTTCATTCTACCATACAATTTACTTATTCTGCAAATTAACGAAGATTATGAATAGTGGTAAACAAGGAAATTGATTTACTAAGTCCAGATTAAACATGCTGGTGCAGGTCTTAGTGCTGGGAGCTGAGATAAACTTTGTATAGATAATTAGCAGTCCACTGTGGTCCTACGTGAGTTGTGAGTTACATAGGCGTCTTGTAGTTTAAATAAAACAATGGTACATTATTGAGCGTCGGAATGCTGGCGCCTCGCAGTGAACAATGTTCGAATTAAAAACCAACTAATTATATCTTACATTTAAAACATAGTTTTTTGAATATCTTCAATTCGAGTATGGTAATATTAGCAACAGTCTACATATGGCCCGGTCATACTATCAGCACTACGGATTCCAATTCATTATCATACTTGGTTTCCAGTACTGCTGACAATCGAATACAAAACTGAAGTAAAAGTATGTTTTCAACTAGTCAGAACAGACAAGAAAAACTATAAAATAGTAACCAGTAAGCTAAAACTGTTCAAACTGAGAGGGTCTACGGTAGTGGTGTCCACTACGAGACAAACTAACACCCCATTTAGAGACCCAAGACGAGATATCAATCCAATTGCTTTCCGGCCAATAAAGAGACTGCAACAGCCGCCCAAACCAGGGTCCTGCGAAGCTTCAATTTTCGATTCGATTCGAAATCTTCCCGGTGAATCGATTCGATATGCGTCGATATAATTAAAAAAATTTAGATTCATCGATATGTTCTGAAAACTTGAGTACAAACAGTGGATAGGTCATCAGTAAACAAGACAGTAATAAAACATGATCCAACATTTCTGTGGGAAAAACAGGTTTAACTTAAAACTGAACTCCCTTCAAACCCGAACTAGATTCTCTTATTTGAATTGGACATAGTAACATTAGAAAGCACCATTTGGAAGAATGGCTGTTAGATAATTGAATAAACTCGACGTACGAATCAGTGGGTTTGGATAATGAGTGTCTGCGCTGACACGCTGTGTTTCAGGTAAGATCTCAATATTGTGCACACAGCAGAAAATGACTATTAGGTTATCTCAGCGTTTCTGTTCAACAGCTTTCGGATCACAGCTTCTTAAATAACAAGGCTAATTATCCATCAGAAGTGTTACTGCAAACTATATATACGTGAGTCCTATATATCAGCAAGGACTGATGACTGTGCACGCAGGCTATTACGTCCGGGTTATGGTCCATTGCGGCAAGTTTTGGATAGGTCTGTTATTTGTTCTCTGTCGTGGAAGGTGAAAATAAGATGATGTCATCGTGAAGGCTGGGTCATGGCTCGAAGTGTTCGTAGGTAGTTGATGTAGGACACGGTAGCCGTTATTACCAAGGACGGCTTTAATATTTGGCATACCCGTTATATTAGTAATTTATAAGGCAAGTTCATTTGAAAACATTTCTAAATTCTGTAAATTTCGATTTTGATACTCCATGACAGCTACCCCACCCTCATCCCGTCCGACCTGGGCAAATTGGTAGATATGAAATTTTTTATCCCTGCTAAAATGTCGCACTACACAGCGCAGTGATCACAGTCGTCTCTTTCTCAACCCGATCGTACTTTTAGAGCGACACACTTCCAAGAATGGGTCGGGCGTTCATGAATAAAATATTGCGGCTAGAAGCTTTGTGGAAGGTAAAAAAAACAAAAACAGCATTTGATATTCACTGTTGTCACTGTTTCTTTTTCGAAGGGAGATATTCTGAATTTTTGCAGAGAGAAATGCGAATAGAGTGGTTCAACAAGGCGGATAGGTAGGGGAGTTCTCTATTCCAAAAGACGACATCAAACTACTCTGTTTCGGAGAAACAGGCGACCAGGACTATTTGAGTATCAAAATAAACGTAACGTGTTGAGGCATTTACCGACATCTCACTAATAAACTGACTATGGAGGGGAAGCGAACTTGTAACTTGATGAAACTTTTAGGGAGGAATTCCCTCAATAAGGTTTATGTGGGGAAACTCCATATAGTACGGAAGTAATTACTCCGAACCAAATGTTCATAAAGATTTTTGAAACTATACGGAGCGATGCAGATAGTTGGATAACAGGATCGATCAATGAGGCAGCACCAGAAGCAGTCAGGGAGAGCTTGGATGGATGAGGATCAAGGAGAAGATAGACTTGATAAAACCTTGTTACCTGAACTATTTGGTTATCTTCCTAACAGTCGGCGATAAAAACTAATGTTTCAGAATATTTGGGATTCTAAAATCAATACGGGGTGGGTTGTGCAGTTGAGAGAGTTAATGGGAAACTACACTCTACACTCAGTTGGGATAACAGTTAACCCAAATCAGCTCGGCTGAGTGGATATGAAACCAATTGGTTCGTATCCACTCAACCCAGCTGATTTGGGTTAATTGTTAACCCAACTGATTTAACAACAATATAATTAAGCTTGCTTATAATTGATTTTAAAGTATATTCAAGAGAGGGGTCCGATCTGGAAGAGGAGTCAGCCCAGGGCAAATAACTCGTCAGGGAGAGAATCTTGGAGGATTGTAACGGAAACTGACGAGAAGGCGTCAGAGAAAAGAAGTTTTCGTGCTGACGTCATGGTAAAGAAAAGCCAGCATTTTAGGAGTGCCTTGATGTCACTTTTCGGGGCATCACTACTGTTCTAACTGCGGTCGAGGTCGCTGGAGCTAAGGGCAAAAATTAAGTAAGACGGTGACAAGTAGTGCCAGCTGTGTCATTTGGGAGTATGCGGACACCAGGAGTACTTTTTCTTACAATGTCCGAAATATCAGGCTTAGAGGACAACAATGACCAGGAGTACAATGAGGAAATGGGATGGTCAGTGAGCAATACAAATGGGAGGATTAGAATGCTCATAAGTGAAATTGGAAAGAAAGACGTTCGGGACAGCATTGCATAGTTCGTTTCTGGTTATTGGGAGGAGAGAAGAAACAGGGGAGTAACATTTAGAAGCTAGTGGGTAATCAGGCCTTCTCCCATGAGACCTGCAACAAACCAGCGAATGTCGAAAGTGTTATTATAATGGAAGCATAATATGGGGAGAAAAAAACTCTCCCAATTATCTCGTGAATTTTGTCGCTATGAAGGTTGCCAAAAAAGCAAATCTGTTGAGAGATCTCCCCAGTTTCCAGCTTACTGGATTTCTTTTCCATGCTTCTTTAACCCTTTCCCTAATATGAAAAGCAGACGACACTTGAAAAAAAAATTCTTGAATCCGACCTATGATTAGTCGTTACAATCCGAGTGACGTTGTGAGGTGAATGAAATGCTTTGACACAAAACAGTATCAAACAAGAATGTAAACAGTCAAACGATGGTGATATTTTTTTTATTTAAAATATCTGATTTATTCACTCAATTCAAGTCTAATCGTGGCGTAAATATAGAACAGAACGCGGATATAGTACGGGGGACAGACTGCAATCATCGACTCTTGGAATTTTTCCTGAACTCAGCGCACGTGAAATACAAAAAAAAAACGACAACTTGGATTGTTGATTCCAGTCCTACGTCCTGTCTTATATTACACATCAAATTTTACCCGAGGCTACCAAAGTGAACATTAATGTGCCTTGCATTTTATATTTTGAATTGTCATCAACGTCAAGAGCGACGTTTCTCGGATTTTCAGGTTTGCTACCTGTGCGCATTACTTATGGTCGAACGTGGTCATTTAGACCTTTTCAAATGTCGCACCTCCATTCTAGATGGAATCGACTGGGATTGAATGGAACTGAAGAAATGGGAACGGAATGGAAAGGGGCGGAACGGAAACGAAATAAAATGCTTTAATGCACTACCAGGGACGCCGAAAGCACGGGGGGAGAGGGAGCCTTCCGACCTCGGGGTGGGAGGGGGCAGACAATTCCCCTCATAGGTTCGTCACTCAATTTTTTTCATTGATTTATTCTCGAAGTAAAAAAAAAAATTCAATGGAGGAGTTGGGGAGGTGCGCCCCTCCCGATGGAAGGGGGGACCTCCTCTCAAACTCCCCAATTTCGGGCATTCGGCCTTCGAGACATGCATGCTTCGGCATGTCATGGCGGGGCTGCAAGTGCGAGTAAATACCCATTTCCAGGGGTTCTGTCTTCCCTGCCCTGATGTGCTTCAGGAGCCCATGTGCCCTACTATATCCGACATAAATGTTTGGCAAATCAAATAACAAAACGCTGACACAAACATGAAAACGGGCAAACGTACATGATTAAGATGAATCGTACACGCAGGCACATACGCATCTCCTCATCCCCATCTGTCACACACACACGCATCACAGTTCACCACATCCTTGCAGATGATATACCCATCTCTTTTTATAATGGTGTCAGTCATCCTTCCGAAATTTCTTGGTTCAGTTACAAGCTTCTGTCACTCTATAATTATCCCTAAAAGAAGCAGGATAATGTAAGATTAAGATAGGAGTCGATAAAATGACTTTTCTGTGACTAAATAAACCTCGGCTCAAAAACACAATCGTTTTTATTTGTATTTCTATCTTGCAACAGCTACCTTGAAACGTGCAACATTTAGTAAATAGTATGTACAATAAGTGTTGTGAACTGTGATGTATACTCGAGAAACTACTTTTGTATCTACATTTGTATTTGTATATGTATTTTTAGTTACAATGTACTTACTTTTTATCCGAAAAAAGTTGCAGTTGAATACTGAGTTAGTTTTCCGCAGATCAACTTCACAATGAATGAATGAATTTAGTGTCTTGTACACATTTCCACCGCCAGCGGTAAGCAAACATATATCGTTTTGGTTGACCTTTGGGTAGTTTATAACACTGATTCGTCGTTGAGAAATATTCCCCTCTAACAAAAGGATTCTTGTCAAAACTAACATCGATTTTTTTTATTTAAATGAAGCATATTTTTTCAGTTCAGCACACGCAAAATCATATCATGGTTTGGGTTTTACATTGTTTTTCTTTTTTGAACTCTTCACTCGTTTCCTGATTCTCAAACACTTCGAGGATGCATGCTGAAAGATACATACAAACTCTAAAATCGGCTGGGTTGACAATCAACCCAAATCAACTGGGTTGAGTGAATATGAACCCAATTTGGCTCATATTCTCTCAACCTAGTTGATTTGGGTTGTTTTTTAAGCCAATTGAATTTAGAGTCCAGATTGTTGTAACATACACTTGATCTGGGTTGCCATATCCGGACATGTTCGTGAGACCAGTTCCGCCAGATGAAACGTCCTAGACGTGATGTTTGATCTGGCTTATAAGGTCTCGTCAACGAGATGGAATATTACTACGCGGATGGATTGATTCACTGCTGGAATAATTTGTTTATTATACGACAGAAAATATTTAAAAATAAAATACGGCACCTGAGATAAAAACAAAAATAAAATTATGGAATGTTTGTCTTGAAAACACAGCGCAAAGGCACTCATGATCTCATTTCACGTTTGAAAATTGTCGCTGGAAAAATCTGCGTATGACGTCACGTTGGTCTCGTTTGAGAGAGACATGATATGAATTTCTAAAAGTCGAGACTCTCGTATTCTTTCGGCAAACTGCAGTGTTATTGGACAGCTATTTCTGGTAGTCGTATAATAAAGTTACAGGCCGCGACATACACGTCCGTGAAGGCAACTGGTCATAACAGTCATAGAATTTCATGACTGTATAGTGAATTAAATGTTTCCAGGAATTACAACTTTTTCCAGAAAATAACTCAGAGAGAGAGAGAGAGCGAGAGAGAGAGAGAGAGAGAGAGAGAGTGAGAGAGAGAGAGAGGGCAGGCGGGCGGGTGGACTCTGGGCAGGCAGGCAGGCAGGCAGGCAGGCAGGCAGGCAGGCAGAGAATCCCAATTTTTTACACTCATGGACTGCAAAACTTCGAGTTCGGATGAAATCACGATTTTTCCCACGACGGCCACCAGGTCAGTCATGGCTGTCTGTCTTTGTCATAATTTTGTATTCGATGGTCAGAGAAAGCCACCGCAAGTAACACAAATTACGAGTTTACCCAACCACGATCTTTTTTGTTTTTGGTTCACTTTTTTATTCGACGCCTTGGAAAGACAAAAAGAAGCCCCCGTTTTGTGTTTCAGCGATTGCTTCACACGGAAAATATGAGTTTTGGGACATAAATCTCTGAACCTAAAAAACTCCCTAAAGATTCACTTTCTTTGAATCAACGCTAGAAATGGTGCGCAATCGAGATTTGATTTGACCGAATGTTTGATGATACTGCCATCAGAAATAATGACGCATCCCAACCGTAGTTTTATGATTACACTGCGTAGTTCCACTTATTGTGTTAATATTTTGGTATTTTCAAGCGAATTTAATACTTACGGATTGTAATTTCCACAACTGAGGCACGAAAGAATATCTGTATATCTTTGTGAGTTAAAGGACATCACATTACTTACACGAAAGTCTGTTAGCAAATGTTCACGAAAACGAAAACAAACAGCTCATAGCACCATCGAATACTGATCAGAATTAGACTGATGGCGTAAGAGGTCGTGTTTAGGCTAATATCGACTGTGATTCATTGGAACGTGTTGCGGAAATTTTTGCTAAACGTCTATTTATGCTTTGTTTTCAGATCGCCAATGGTACCCCAAAGCGCGAAAACTGGAGCAGCAAGATGGATTTTATCCTGACGATTGTCGGATATGCCGTTGGCTTAGGAAATGTGTGGAGGTTTCCGTTCCTTTGTTATAGAAATGGCGGAGGTAGGGTTCCTTTTTCAAATTCCCCAATCAGCTTTTACAAATCCCCAATAGAGTTGACAGTTTTCTGTTTCGTATCTATCATCTTTACTGTTGAGTGTTCACGTCCCAATGCAGTATAAAAACATAACCCATTTGAATATCTTCTGCCTACTCGTAGATACGGGGTTGCGCGACCTGATATTTTCGTTGCCCACCCCACCCCCAAAGAAACCCCTAAAACATTGTCCAATGCAACTTTCACAGAACATAGAATCCTAAATGGTCTCCAACAGAGCGCTACTTACACTACAAATGCCTCAGATTCACCTTTGGAGTATTGAATTTGAAAATTAAAAAATCTCGAAGGGGCTAGCCCTAACTGGCCCTCCGATCGTTACCCCCCTCCTCCCGCTTTCTCTGAGGGAAACAAAGGAAAGTAAATGACCTGAGGGTACTAGTTAGAATTAGGGGAAGGGGGAACTCCCCTCCCACAACAGCGACCTTCCAAGCATCATGCATGCTCTCTCCTATTGTAGAATCCTGGCTATGCGTCTGTATCCATCTGCTATTTAAACGACTCTTTGGGGTCAGAATCATAAATAATTGCTTTTGTAACACATGCCGCGGTGCATTTGTCCAGTATCAACCGGGTATTCGGTAACTGGGTTGTATGAATATTCTGCTGTATGTACTAAAAATTAACAGTGAACTCTCAACATATGTCTTGCGCAACGAGAAAACAGAAAAATACCTGTTGACCATTTTTGCTTTGGAGCGATTGGGCAGACTACGAAAATTACTATTTATTTATATATACGTTCCATTTATAAGATTCGTAAAATATTGAACACCGTATCACACCGAGAGGTGGTCCTGTTCCGTATCAGATGCTGGGTTTCGGATACAGGCCAGTAGAAAATACTTCGGAAAAAAATGTTTTGTGAAGGAAAAGTCCAAGCAATCAGTACCATATTAAATTGCACGTTATTTGTCCTTGGGCGATTTATTCTAAAAGAAATGTGAATTTTCGTGAGGTATTTTGTAGAACAGGTCACTATGGCAGTACACATATCTGGATGGTCGCGTTCCGTTTATTTTAGGGGACGTCCAACCTAACTTTGGTCAAATTTCAGGTAATTTCCTCCAAAGTACAGAGAAGTTCAGAAAGGAATAACCCCAGTCAATTATATATCAATTTTTGGGGAATGAAAAATAGATTTTGTAAAAACTAATATATGCCATGGAACCATTACCATGTGGCAGCAAGCACACTGCTTGGATGTCTGCTATGGCATTAAATTCTTCAATCCTTCTAGTACAGACACGGAGGAATCTTTTTTCTCATTCTTGCAAGGAACGGACCGCAAGACTAATTGTAATTTAGGATATCGACATTTCAAAAGGGCTGCCATTTTTAATGTTTTTGTTTACCTTTTATGAAGTTCACCAAGGGTCAAATCCATACAGTTTTCAAGAACAAATATGGAGTCACGAGAGAGTGCATCTATGTAAAATGAAGAATGTTCACTGTGGCTTTTGTGAGTCTGCAGTGACCATACCTGCACAATTCTGTACCATTTTGCATGAGATCTGTGTCAAATTGGTAAAAGAAGATTAGATTGATACACCAAAAAGGGAAAACTGTCGAACTTCCTCATTTGGTATTATCTGTTTCCATTTCTGGGGTTGCATGAGCAATGACAGCTGCCAAGAATGTCATTTGAATCCTCAAGTGTGTCCAAACTAACAACAAATGACCTGCCCTGTGCGCAGAATACTTACATCAATCGGCTTCGTTATGTTAGAGAACATGGCTTCTAATTCATTTGCGTACATGCTTTGGTATGCCTAATTTGTTTTGAAACTATCGCCCTTCTGCAGTTGCTGTTTGGGGAGGCTTCACTGTTGCTTTCTCGTGAGATTTAAGAACATTAGTAACTGATCTGTTTACCAATACTAATTTTTGGGGCAGTGGGTTATCGGCCTGAACAATATCGGGATTATATTGGTTATTAGATTCATTTATCTCAAAACTTATCAGACGTTGTGGTCTCATTTCGGTAATTCGTGTGATTTTTGTCCACCAGGCGGTGTCTTTCTATTTCTGTCCGCAGATTGTCAACACACATAGAATGTTGCAACCTTTTGGTGCCAAGATCGATCAAACTCGACATTGATTCATCTTACACACAGTGCGGTTGTGCGAGGAGGACATTTAACCCTTTACCTAACGTGAAAAGCAGACGACACTTGCAAAAAAAATTCTTGAATAACTAATTTTTTTCATTTTTTGTCTCAAAAACATAGGTTATGACCCCTCTGGAACGAGCTCGACGAGCTCGTTCCAACGAGGGGTCATAACCTATGTTTTTGAGACAAAAAATGAAAAAAATAGTGAAAATTAATTGGCGATTTTTGAGAATAGAGCTGGCCGGTTTTGGCCGTTACGTTGGGTAAAGGGTTAAATTTACGAGAGTACGACATTTCGCTATATTTGGTGAACAGGGAAAAACATTTTTGAAAATTCTTCTTGACATTGATCTTCTTTTTTCCAAGCAGACTTCACCAAGCCTTTCACTACGTGACTAATATAGTTCGGTGGCAGTAAAATTATTTGTTCGTAAATATACACGTGTGAGGATTGCAGTGTATTTTGATGTGAATATATTTTTGTTTTCAAGTATAATTTTCCGCTTTTATTATTTGATCATCGGCACCAACCAAATAATAGGAGTTCGAAACGGTGGCGTATTAATCCCTTGCTGACACTTGCGCAACATTTTACAGTTTCTGAACTCAACAGCGCTACTAAGGACTGTATCTCGCAATTATCACGTGAACGGTTTAATATTTTCCTATGAATGTATCGTGTGTTGTACATTACTTCGCCTCTCAGATTCGAAAACAGCAGTGAAATGTTAGAAGATTTCAGATCACTGCGACATCTGCAATGCTAAAGCACGGCAGATGGCGCCTTGATGCACTCGAGAGACGATGCGAGTATCATGGCGAAGAAAGCTATCGACAGTGATTGTTAGGGTGGTGGTAGGGATGCTATGGTGTTGTCACTCGCAAATTTCTACTCTATTCGTACAGCGAACCAAACAAGAGAAATATCCGCGAACAGAACCGCAATTCAAATGTCATAGTTTAATATCGAAATGATTGTTCGAAGTAACCGTCTTCTGAGAGTGCTTTTACAAGATAGATCAATTCATTGCTGTGGACAAAAACAGCCTGACTGTTTAGCACGCTGAACCGGCGATTTCCGGTACTCGAGAGTATCTCGACTTCTGTTTCTGTGATACAGGAAATTATTATCGCCAAGCTCTCGCCTGTCGGAATCTCCTGACCTTAATGGGTGAAACGGGACGATTCACGATCGACTGAACAAGGGTATTTTGGTTTGGACTTGGAACTTCCCAACTGCTCATAGCTTTTGTTAAGATGTGACGTACTCTCATTGTTCATGTTCATTTTCGTCTTTTCATTCTGAATGTGGAGGATGTTCGTACCAAATTTAGATTCATTCGTGATCTAAATCGATTCTTAATTTTCTGTACAGCCCTATGGAAAACATATTGGCGATTTTTTGGCATTCATAGTATTTTTCTACTTTATTCACATTTCTTATTCAGACACCACAAGTAACGGACGTTGTCAGCTGTTCTACTATTTAATTCTATTTAATCTTATTTGTTTTACAAGGATTGACGAACAAGTTAACCAACTTTTGTTAACTCCCAATGGCGTAGGTGTGTGGGATGATCTTCGTAGCGGCAACTTCCTGGCCTCGTTCTTCTCGATTACTAAGAAGGGATCTTAGCCTACACGGGGTGTGTCTCTCTCAAAACAAAGGACAGCCATTTTACGTCCCCATCCGATAAAACGGTGCGCTGTGAGAGCATCAACCCCACAACTGATGCTTACAGAGAGAGTTCGGCGAGAACTTTCCTTGGCCGGGGATCGTGCCCGGGACCTCTGGCATCAGAGACCAGCGCACTTATCCACTCGGCCACCAGTCTCTAAAAATATTAATATTTTATTTGGAAGACAACCCACCCTTTTGTTAGCGTACTCATGAAGAATGCCAAGGCATGTTTAACGCCGATGATCCACATGCATTTGATCAGACCAACGCAGTAAGCTGAAAAGCTTTACCCTTTGAACCTGAAAAAAACGCTTTGCTCCCTAGGGTTGCTATACGACCTGCAGAAATAAAGTGAGTGTTTACTTAGAGAATGTGTATGATAGACCAATTAATATTTTCAACGTGCAGCCCGAGGCTGCACGTTGAATATATTATTTGGTCTACCCCACATAACGAATATGGACTCTTGAAATTAATTCCACCGAACTGACATCAGTGGTGATAGAGTTAACTATCGCTTGGTGTTTTTGTCTGTGGGCAGTGTCTGTGTCTACCATAAAACTACACGTCATGATTTGGCCGTAGAGTTGTTGAAAGTGTCGGTATACCACAAAAGTCAATATTTGTAATAGGCAGAAGTATGGCGCCCATACTTCTGCTAGATGAAATTTCAAAACCCGACATTTTGAGCTTATTGTGTAACTAATTTGTCCTATCCCAGTCCTTTGAACTACATAAGGGGTAAATAAGTTCCATAAACATTTGTGCACCATCAATCTGACCTCATCAGACCACGCCTAGTTGAGTTTTAATTCTTTCAACACTGAGAGACTGAATGGTATCGTTCTAAACAAGATAATATACAGCAAAGTGGAAGAATCTATATATTCATTGGGGGATTCAGCAATAATTTATGATTATTTTGATGCTCCTTACCGATTTGTTGTGTATTGCGTCATCTTGTCATCGAAAGCTGCTATTTCACTTCCGCAAACCTTTGGGAGCACGATGGCTAATTGGTTAGCGCATTGGACGCCAGATAAAAAGGTTTCGACCCCGACACCGATCCACGTCACCTGCGTTGTGATCTTGGGCAAGATACCTAATACCAACTGCCCAAGTTGATCCATAGTAGCGGTGTGTACTAAGGCTTACTCACGTCGATGATACACTAGCCTTGTGTCGGAGGGTCCGACGGTTACCAGCCAGTTCTCACCATTCTCCACCCGCTGAAATGCCCGATTCGATGATATCCTGACTGTTAAAAGTGACAGCAAACCCTAAATAAACAGAAGAAAATACACAGAACGACACACGTTAATTGATATGGCACTTGTGCCATCGCGGAAGGATAAAACTCGAGGGCGCACGATTAACCCATTCACACGCGTGCGGCGTGCTGTGTTTAAAAATCAATTATTAAAATGACACTCAGCAATTCATTTGACAACTATCAACACTAACAACATATTTTATAGCCAATCAAATTTGAGAGGGGAACCCATGTTACTATTTCGTCTCTTGCGTTCCAATGCGTTCTATGTGCCTAGTGGCACATAGAACACATTGGAACTAAGAGGCCGATTTCTAACTATCGCTAGCGATTCAAATTGTAATTGCGTTGCACGATTTGTAGAAAATTCCAGTGAATTTCGCTTCTATTTAAAAATAATGTGCGGAAAAGATTTTCATTTTCCGCATGGTTTAGTGTTGCTGTAGATGGAGATTTCACAAAATAGGCGTGTAATAAAAATTTGTGTATGACGGGGAGAAAGAATTACGTGTTTTTCAGTTACAGGTTATTTGTAATGCAACATGCATATGAAAATGGAGTTCGTATGAGAATGCGTTTAACATTGGTGCGTCCTTGCCTATCAAATTTATTCATCTCAAAGTCGTAAAGATATTGACTCGCTTTGTTGAGGAAAGTAACTTGAACCGAATTTCAGTTAGTAGATAATAATGCATTCATTTCGAAAAAAAATGATTTTCAACAGCTTTGTACTCGAACAATGAGATAGCACTACGACCAATCGAAATTGTAAAGCCTTCTTTGAAATTGCATGTGCAATGGCAAACACAAGTGAAAGTGTATTCATGTAAATACCTGGCTATTAAGAACTCTCGACTGGTGTTTAGATTATTTATTCTTCTTTCTCTTTTGATTCGATAAAAGAGAACCGTGAACAATATATTCATCCTTGGCACCTAAGGAAATCTTCTGTCATTGTGGAACTTGCTTCCTCAAAAATATTTAGACAAACCCTCTGCAGTTCAAACAAAAACATGCCGAAATAAAATGTTAGTGACCACGCCCCCTCGGCCAGAGTTAGTGATCACACCCCCACCCTCCTCCCCGGCCAGAATACCAAATAAAAGTTCTATTTTCGCGGCTGATGTCAAAGCTTTATATCAAGCGCATGTGCAAATTGGGAATGTACATGAAAAGAAATCGATTGTCTTTTCCGACTCTCTTTCCTCTTTACTAGTTTTACTCTATCCCAAGTTGAAGAACCCTCTCATTTTGGAACTTCGGGAAAAGTTGAATACCAAAATAATATCGTGCTTTTGCTAGTTATCTGGACATACTGGTATCCCTGGAAACACCGGGGAAGACATTGCAGCACAACAAGCCTCTCACTGATTTTAAAATTCCTTTCAGTGATTTTAAACCACATGTTAATAAGTAGATCAAATCTGTGTGGCAGGAGGAACGGGTGGTGCGAAAATAACAAGCTCCATCGCTTCCGAGCTACTGTAATTGATAAGTATCCGTGTAGTAACCTCTGCAGAAAAGATCACGTCATCCGGATAGGATATCATATTGGTCATACAAGACTGATACATTCCCTTTTGTTAGAGGGTAATATGGGACCAGAATATATTCCCTGTCAATGTCCTTTGGCAGTCGAGCACATTCTCTAAGATTGTACTGATTTTAATGACATCAGACGGTGACATTATAATGTACCGTCTTTACCCCTTTTAATGCCACGCCCACTTTATCTAGATACGGAGGACTTCTACGTACATCTGTATGCAAGGAAGTTTAATAAAATGTATGACATATTTGAAACTCTATCATTTGATTAATTGTTGGAAAGGGCTCTTTGAGCCCTTTCCAACAATTAATCAGATGGTACGTTTGATTTCTGCACACTGGGACGTGCAGATAATCACCATAACATAGGTGGCAATAGTCGCTGTCGGCAGAGAAAGTGTTAAGAAAACTATTTTACACAATCACTTCTCACCAGATTCTCTCGTTTCTAGAAGCCTTTTTGATAAGTTTTAATTGTTTTTATTCTATTAGAATGTCTCATACACAAAATGGTTTTGTCGTCTGGTTGATTCACACAGTTATCATTCAAATGTTGGAACCATTGTTCACTGCTCTCTTTAACAGTTTCTTTCATTGTCACACTAATGCTCATTTTGCATGTTTTTAAACAAATATTTCACTTTCTGGTGATAACTTTTTATCATACACAATCTTTTGTCGCCACGATATAGTCGCGCCTGCTAATGTGGTGTTAGGCACAAATAAATAAATAAATAAATAAATAAATAAATAAATAAATAAATAAATAAATAAATAAAACTTCCCTGTCTTTGGCACTTTATTGTAAATATTTCCTATCTTTAATCAGTCATTTTCCCTCTTCATTGTACTTTCTACCGTCTTCTCACGACGATATAACCTTAGCTACTGATGCGGCGTTAAGCGCCAAAAAATAAATAAATGAATTCTTTTTCTTTTGTCTCAGTTTCAAATACTTCTTTGTCAGGCCTTACTTTCGTGATTTCCAATAATGTTGACAAGAACACAATCGAAACCCAGCAAGGGCTGAAAGAAGCTGAGCGAACAATTATAACAAGCCTTGGGCCAATATTATAAAACTCTTACAGTTGTATTTTCTGGAATTGTATTTTCTAATTATGACTTTAAATGGGTTGAAAAGAACCAATTTGCCATATCTTTTAAAATGTTAATGATTCATTTTAGTCAGTTATATTAATAGGCAGAAAATTCTATTTTGGAAAATACAGTTGTAAAAGTTTTATAGTATTGTCTCCAGGTATCATTGAAGTTCTCTGTGAGAACACAGACATGTTCGAGTGAATCCATACCGTACGTAGTGCTCTAACTATATAAACGCATTAAGTATGCGTGTTTGCGAATTTATCCGCCCACACCAACGCCCATTTTGCAGATGTCACACTGTGTTGAAGTGGGTCTCTTGTCATTGGAGGTTTGTGGCTAATTAGGGATGTCTGGGTAGCAGCGTGGCCAACTTGGAGTCCGGTACTTGCTAATAAAGTTAAAAGTTGGGAAGTCCATACATCACGTCAACTACATGCCTTTGTTCACAAACATTTTTTTTGTTTCATTTATAATCCACATTAACAAATATTCCAACTACATCACCAAGACATACCTTCGAAGAAGAAATGCCTTGATGATGCAGTTAGAATATTTCTTCAGTCGGGACTTTAGTCATGACAGTTGGGCCAAATTTGGTTTTCACCTTGCAATCGGTCATCTTCGCGACACTCCTGGTATGTTGATCACACAATGGCGCATTTCTATTACAACTTGGACGGTGCGTCCTCCTGTAGGGGCTACGGACGCTTTGACTGACACATACCTGTTCCGGGTGCATTTGAAGACGTCGGCTTAAAACAGTGTATTCTGCCATTTTGGATTAGTAGAACGCTAGCATTTTATTGTAATTCATGTGTGTCGTAATTAGACGCTCCACCACAAAATGCATTCAAGCACGGAAATTATATTTAAAAATAAATGTAAAAATATACGAAAACGAATTAACTACGTTCAGCACCTGCCGTTTCCAAAGGTTATCCCATTGAAATCGAAAGACCGATTTTTCGGTCCAAGGCATAATTTCGTCCAATTTTTGTCTTATTATAAGAGTCGATACACGGAGTATTGACGATAAAATAATAACTGCAGTCTGCAGCCAGGCGGCTGCAGATTGCAGTTATTATTTTGTCCTCCCGGTATATTCATATTGGACTGCCCCACCCCACTGTAAGTGTACACCAAGGCGATACCATTCCAGCAAACGAGAGTTCAAAAAGTTAAACAAGGAAAAAGAAACTGTTACCATGACAGTCCGTCATCTGTCACAGTAAGCTTCGGGTGAGTTACTGTATTACCTAAGTGGATTACAAGTTTCACCCAAGAAATAATTCAATTTCTGTGAAAAATACCCATAAAAGTAAAAACAGGTTTTAGGCAATTGGCCTCTGGGTTTAATCCAGAGGTTCACTGACTGAAACTGTGCATGTTTTATACGTATTTTTAGAAAAGCTAAGTTATTCGCTAGGCCGAAAACTCCGCCTGTGGGGTATTTTGTGGCAACTTTAGGATACGTAATATTACCTACGGTATTTGTGTGGTAACTGTAATTATTTTATTCCTGACACTTTCGACAGCCTGGGCCACCTCGTGTCGGACAGTTTTGCGAGTGAAGAAAGCCGGAGTACTCGGAGAGAACCAACGAACAGCGGCCGATAACGACCAGATTCTCCCAACGTACTAACTCCACACTAGCAGGGTTAGCATTGGTTGAAGACAAGTGCACCATCGACGTGCAGTATACCTTCGAACACAGCGCCATCGTGCCCCCACTTGGGCAATCGGGATTAAGCGTCTAGTGATCAATATCCGTCATCTCCTCTGGCGTGTGTTTTGCTTGCTCTGACAATACAATGCCACCTTAACATGCACCTTCGGTTGCAGTTCAGAATCTCGTTCCAAATCAACCGTCTCTCTGGCAACCGTTTAAACATATAATGTTCATGTGTGAGATTTGCCTGGCTTTCACTCAGCCCACCCGAACCTCCTAACGAGAGTCGAATCTATGAGCTCTCGATAGCTCCCTCCAACGTACTTCCCTTCCTCTGCGTTATTCGGACCCCTCAAAATGTATCCATGGCTCTGCAAGCCCCCCCCCCCCCCCCCCCACCTCTCACCGTGAACTCCACTTATCCTAATAACTTATTCTACTGTCCCAAACGGCCTCTAGCGAAATAAAACTAATTTTGGGTTCACTTTATCCATAACTTGCACTAAAAATCCACTCGCCACATAAAACTACTGTTGTGTCACTCAGCTCAACAAATCATTTCGTCACCCATCGCCATACGCTGTACTTCCAATAATTTCTTTCAGTGGACACTCCAGCGGATTCTCAAACAGACGCTCTGCCTACCCAATCTCCCCGGCTTTCTTAAATACCAAACATAAATTCACAAAAGACGGTCAAGCGGTCTTTGTAATAATTATTAATTGTTTTCTTTGAGTAGAAAATGTTTAATGGGAGACAGCTTCCCGCTGCTTTATCTCGCGTTTTCGGCAATGTTAACCCTTTGAACCCTGGTGGTATCTTCCATGTCCGTTCATATGCAGCAATTAGAAGAGTCCATATTCATTATTTGGGGTAGACCAATCAATATTTTCAACGTGCAGCCTTAGGGCTGCACGTTGAAAATATTGATTGTTCTACCCCCCCCCCCCCATCCTTAACTTAGCAGGCATCTACTTAATGAAAGTTTGATGTGCCATGCCCCTGGGCCGGTAATACGGCCCCTGGTGTTCAAGGGGTTAATATAGCCAATTCGCTATGCGTAATGTCCATCCTCGAAGGGCTTTTAAGTTGATCAGATAAAAAGTTGACAGCCTCAGGGCAAGTTTTACATCTTTACAGTTTAACAGCTTGCCTGTCTATCAACAGACTAAAACCAATATACATTATTTACTTATGTACATACCAATTTCCAATCGATCTTGACAAAGTACCCAATAAACACAAATACTGAAGTCAGTGATGGTTTCCAATTTTCCGACCCAGTCTAATTTAATTTTGTATCATGGGCGCGTATAACGACATTTAGCAATCAAATATCACAATTAGAAACATACAAAAATCTCGAATGATGGAGGAAAAAAATAAAAAGGTCTCATTTGGTCGACTGAAAATGAAAACTAAATGTAAATAGACATTTTAAAATCAAATACTGACAATGGCTTCACCTAAATACATGCTTCAGTGCCTCTGCTCGCATTGAAGTTATTTTGTTTGGTATACACTCTTACAAATCACAAAACAAGCACTGAAGTACATGTATTTAATGCATATTTTTATGCCCACGTTATTCGGCGACTATCAGGTTTTATTACCACAAAATTTCTCAAAGCAGTTCTGAGTTGCTAAATTCTTAAAGTTAATTATTAACTGGCTGGGGGCTAGATTATTTTTGGTGGTCTGAATTTGTTATTCAAAATTTGTTTTTATTACAAATTATTGGTGAGTGCCCACAGACACTCTCCAATAATTTTTAATAAAACAAATGTATATGAACAAAACATTATTTGCATTTGACAGAATATGAAACACGAGCAAGTAATGTCAGCCTTTGCTCTGCTACCCTCATTTTCTGAAAGCCCTGATATTGTCTTCCAGCACTCAACCAGTTTATGGACATATTGTCTTTATAAAATGTAATGTTTCCAGGCATGAAGTCACATTTTGTATCAGGTTCGCGTATTATTATAACACACGCACCAAGGCCATGCTTGGAGTTAGGGAGCGCTGTGACTCAGTGGTTAAGGCATTGGACTTCAAACCGAAATGTCCACAGTTCGATCCCCACCATGGGTAACTGTGTTATGTCCTTGGAAAAGTACTTAACCATATGAACACTCGTAAGATCGAATTTTCGGTCCAAAGTCTCACTCTAGTATTTGTTTACCCTATGATTTGTTCAATTTGTTCCTTATTAAACGGTAAACGGTCCACAATTAGTGCCTAAACGTCCCTGGTGTTCTATCATGATGTTCTGCCACGACGGAAAAGTCAGCAGCTCAAAAGTTGAAACGTCAGTAAGTTAGTTAGTTTGCCTCTTCGTTGTCAAACCTCTGTTAGTGATGAAATTTCGTGGCGGTCACAGCTTCTCGTACATTCGCACTTGCATTATTTTTTACCATATTACAAAAAATGATGATATGTAAGAAGAGGGGCCGCCGGGCGTATTTGAAACTCGTGGAGGAGGTAGGGACTGAAGTGTAAGTGGAGGTTCAGGAACTCTCTTCCAGAAATTCCTGAAATAAATTGTGATCTGAGAAGCGATCTGGGCGATTTTATGAGATTCGTGGACTAATGGCATCGAACTGGAGCCGAAAGTCCACTAATTCCTTAACATCGTCCAGATTGCACAACAGGCCTACATTGTGTAGTCACTGCCCCGCCGCAAATAGAGACTCGGATAATTACCGACTCGAAACGAAAGTTCTTTACTATTAAGGATTATAGATAGAATAACGAGCATGACTCGCATACCACTGATCTCTTTTCAACTGGGTTGCTAGAACGTCAACGAAAAACGTCGCCACCCCCACCCACCCAAACATACACTCAAGATGGCTTCAAGTCAATCAACGCGGTAACTTCTCCCATTTCATGACGATTGATGACGTGAAAGTTGTTATGCCGTGACAACAGTCACGTCATAACAGCCCTCACTTCATCTGAAATATCTTTCTTTATTGAAGTTTAACGAAACTTTCGACAACCAGGGTCACGTCGTGTCTGACAGTTTTACGGGTGGAGGAAGCTACATTACCATGAGAGAACCACCGAGCAACGGTGAACAACTGTCAAACTCCCCAATGTACTAATAACTCTACACAAGCAGGGCAGCATTGGATGAAGACAGTTGCGTCATCAAAGTGCCTTACGCCTTAGTGTGCAGCCCACTGTGCCCCCACGTAGGCAAGCGGGATTCAGTGCCTTGCCCAAGGACAGAACTGCAGTTACCACTGGCGGGGATCGAACTGTGAACCTCTCGGTTTGAAGTTCAATGCCGAGCTCCCTTTTCACTCCATCAAACGTCACTTTGCACAAAAAATAATAACACTGTATCAACTTTCCAATATCGGCACTTGTTTTTTGTCAATAACGACTAAAATATGTTGTAAATATCCAATCTACACGGCCACGAATGGCTACGTAATCAAAATATTCATTTTTTCGGAGGCATCAAAGTATATTCTTTAACCCTTTACCTAACCTGAAAAGCAGACGACACTTGCAAAAATAATTCTTGAATAACTAATTTTTTTCATTTTTTGTCTCAAAAACATAGGTTATGACCCCTCGAGGGGTCATAATCCACGTTTTTGAGGCAAAAAATGAAAAAAATAATGAAAATTAATTGGCGATTTTTGAGAATAGCGCTGGCCGGTTTTGGCCGTTACGTTAGGTAAAGGGTTAAACAACGATCGGAGTCCGGGAAACTGAAAACATTCGAGAAATGTTATTGTTTTGAATACTGTTTATTTACAGCAACTTCCCATCCCCCACCCTCCAAGATGGCGGCGGTGGAAACACTATTGTATATGTAACCAATGAGCGTACCAGTAATCCAGTTGTTTGGAGGTCGGTGGTGTAAACACATATCATTTAAGATAATACCCTGATCGCTGTCGAAACTCATTCCTTTACTCTTTTCAAATACTTTGAACGCATCGGGCTAAAATAGGAGGGGTAAAAGAGCCAGCCATCTAAGGCTACGCATCAGATTTGGCTAAGAATTATCAATCACTGTCCGGAGATTTTAAACGCATTAAGACAATCAATGTGGAAAGACTTATTTGCTTTATGAATTTCAAATACTGTAGTTTTAAGTTCGTTCAAAGAGGATTTGGAACAGGTGTGTTATTTTTAATACGTATTTGCTCTCATCCAGTGGCTTTCCTGATACCATATGTCGTGATGTTAGTGCTTTGTGGACTTCCCTTGTTCCTGATGGAAATAACGCTGGGACAGTTCTCTTCACAGAGTTCAATTACAGTGTGGAAAATTAGTCCTTTGTTTAAAGGTAAGTTTTAATCAAAGTAACTCGACTCTGAACTTCTCTCTTAAATTGAGTCCTGGAACACACAGTTCAAAACTGGAAGAAGCAATTGAAAATACATTGTTTCATTCAATTCCTTCTATGGCATAAATATTTCAGCCACGGGTTGTCGTTCTTGGACTAACTACTTGTCTCAATACTACCAACTTTAACAATTGTATTTTCTACTTATTAATATAACTGACTAAAATGATTCATTAATATTTTAAAAGATATGGCAATTTGCCAATTGGCAAATTGCCAAATCTTTGAAAATGGTACTGGTTCATTTCAACCCATTTAAAGTCGTAACTAGAAAATACAATTCTGAAAAATACAACTGTACAAGTTCTATAGTATTGTCCCTGGTTGGTATTTGCGGTTTGTAAACCTTACCACTCCTTTGATTGCCTAATTTAAATTTTTTTCCTTTGGGCAGAACACCACGAGACCCATTTCCAGCATCCTACCCCAGTCGTGATGGGTTGGTGGGGGAAGGTCCGGGGTTTCTACCCTAAAAAAATATGTGCAAGCAAATCAACATCGGCTTGTATAGTGCACATGACCACTGACAACTTTGTTGGCGTAATCAAGTTTCGACATCCGTAAACAAAGCGACGACATGAACGTCGACAACTTTGCCGGTGTAATCAAGTTGTGACACTTAGTTACACAGTAGAAAATCCCTTTAATTTGTATGATCGCTGTTTTAACAACGCGTTTCGGAGCACAGTGGCTCAGCGGTTGCGGTATTGAACTTCAAACCGAGATATCCACGATTCGATCCCCGCCAGGGGTAACTGCGGTGTGTTCTTGGGGAAGGCACTTAATTCCGATTGCCCATGTGGAGGCACGGTAGCGCGGTGTACTAAGGCGTACTGCACGTCGATGTTGAACCTGTCTTCAACAAATGCTAATACTGCTTGTGTGGAGTTAGTACGCTGGGGAGTCTAGCAGTTGTTCACAGTTGCTCGGTGGTTATAAATAAATAAATAAATAAATAAATAAATAAATAAATAAATAAATAAATAAATAAATAAAATATAAATAAATAAATAAATAAATAAATAAATAACAACGCATTCCAAGAGCATCTCAATGTAAACTAACGCACGCTCTGAAACAAAAAAAAATCAAGTTACCAACCGGAAGTAATTTATACTAATCTCCGCAGCTCAGAAGAGCTATATGAATCAGGTGGAGATAAACTATTTATAGACAAACCGAACGACGTAGTTGTGTTATGTAATCACATCGACTCCAGTTCATTTACTCTACCATCTATATGAAGTTGTAGGATAATTGCAGGAACCTTTCTATATTGTGTTTTTTCATCGATCACGCCAGTTCTTTACATCAGTTCTTTTGAATATTTTATGTAATGGGATGATGTCACAAAAAGATAAGTTGGGTTGTGATAAGGTAGATGGAGTGTGCCTATAATCCCGTGTCAGTGGTACGATACAGTACAGCCACCGTAGATTGGTCGTAATCCACGCGTGGGCAATGATGACCACGCATGACTTTACCTGATAATAAAACTCGTCAGCAAAAGTTTAATAAAAAATCATTAAATTTTTTATGCCTTCCTATAATTAGTGTTTGCAATCTAATATTATTGCGTCAATGGAAATATTGCCCACCCGTGGAAAGTAAACAGTCCACGGCGACGGTACTCTAGGTTAACCCTTTACCTAACATGAAAAGCAGACGACACTTGCAAAAATTATTCTTGAATAACTAATTTTTTTCATTTTTTGTCTCAAAAACATAGGTTATGACCCCTCGTTGGAACGAGCTCGTCGAAAATATAATGAAAATTAATTGGCGATTTTTGAGAATAGCGCTGGCCGGTTTTGGCCGTTACGTTACACAGTTGCCATGTGTCAAGCAATAAAGTCTCGTGGCTAGATTTATACCCAGATTCTAATATTATTAGTTACACAGTTTGTTGGTGGCCTAATATGGTATATATGGTGTCAGTTAATTCCATATTGGACTCGAGCGAGTCCAATATGGAAGTAACTGACACCATATATACCATATTAGGCCACCAACAAACTGTGTAATGAATACATCTTACCGACTGCTGCATCGATGCACAGAACTAAAAACAACAGCGATCAAAATTGAATGAGAGAATTCTCACAATATGTTCACGTGTCTTTGCCTTGTTACAATTTATGGGAGAGTGCCCATAAATTGTAACAAGGCAAATTCATACATACCAAACAGTTTCATTTCGATGGTAACATGACACACATCCACAGAATATGAAACCTTTTAAGGGTAATCCTTTACAATAGCGGGTTTGGGGTTTTTTGCGAAATTAGGCAAGTTTTTTCTCGCTTCTTTTTGTTTGTTTTTTTTCGTTTTAAAACACTTTTCCAACAAAAGCGCATACTCTTTTGATGAAAATATTCATACTTTATTAAGAATTAAAGTATTTTATTGCGCCGTTGAAAATCAGTCGACTCGAAGTCGCCATTGCGGTAGGCTTATTTTTTCTCACTGGACGGGAGTAAGTGGGTGTGCTCGTATGAAAGTGTAATATACACCCTGGGTGGAATACGGGAGAAATCAGTGAATGATTCGTTTTTAAGGCAAGTGAAGATTAGTAAATTAGTGAATAACTTTTATATCAATCTAGTATCACTAGGGTCAGTAGTAGCTGGGGCCAGGGTTAGGGTACCTTAAATCATTAGGGTCAGTAGTAGCTGGGGCCAGGTTAAGGTATCCTAACCCTGACCCCTCTGCTACTGACCCTATTTTGATGTCGCCTCAAATCTTGTTGCACGTACATTGATGCCTCCCTCACTTTGAAGAAGATACATAGAGGGCGCTGACGCTAAAACGAAATTGAGCTGACGACTCCATTCGAAAACGCTGCACTCAGTGTGTTTTTAAAATGCATTTTTTTTAAAATTTCTTGCCCCGGAATCAAATATTTTTCTATTAATTTGTTGGAAAAGTGTTTTAAAACGGAAAAATCCAAAAGAAATGAGAAAAAATGCCTAATTTCGCAAAAAAAAAAAAACCCCGCTATTGTAAAGAATTACCTTTTTAAGTTGCCTAACCTGCACTTCAGACCAAATATGGGCTTTCAACACTCAATCTTTCAACTTGAAGCGTTTATCGGCTGCCGCCATTTTGAATAATCAATGAACAAAGGGGAGATTACCCATAGCTGTCAGCGTATATTGGTGTTGACAGGCAGTATATGGTTTTATATGCAGTCTGCATGTGACGTCTTTGAACCAATGAAATTCCCAGATACTTGTTGGAGGTAAGATATTAGTGCGTCCGTGGAAATATTGCCCACCCATGGAAAGTAAGCAGTCCATAGCGATCGTACTATAGGTTAACATAGTTGCCATGTGTCAAGCAATAAACTGTCATGGCTAGATTTATACCCAGATTCAAGACGTGGGGTATAAGTCTCTCGCCTTATACTCGTTGTACCGAGGAACGTATTTTGTATAGATTTTTAAGGAATAAATGACGCGTACATTTTACAACTGCTGAGATTTTTGCATCACTTCTTTTTATTAAAGCTCGAATGAAAGAGAAACAATATATCACTTCTCTCCTTTTCACATCTTCAGGACAACCGTCATTCTAAGAAGAAACTTCTGTGTTTTATGGTGATATAAAAAGCGCTCCAATTAAATTTTCTTTAAGACTCTAATTTTACTAATATCATTGAAATATGCAACAAGAAAAACTGTTTTGCAACAAGAAAACGAGCACAGTTCATCCAAGTAACGACACAAACGTGCTATTATTCGTAACGGACAGCAAATTATTCTTTTCTCCTCAAAAACCGTCTTCAATTTTGTTTCAGGTGTCGGCTGGGGAATGGTTGCCATTTGTATATTTGCCAGTATCTACTATAATGCAGTTATCGCGTATGCTATATATTACATGATGGTATCGTTTGTTAATATGGATGATGAACTGCCTTGGGCAAGATGCCACAATGATACTTGGTCAACAAGAATGTGCAAAGACACCCCAAATCCGGATTTCGATAGTATGACAAACGAAACGGAAAGATACACAGAAGCTTTAGGTAAGACACCGGCTATTTGAGCACTTTTTGTTAATCAATATTAACAAATTGATAACACATATATAAGCGCAAGTTCGTAATACAAAATATTCACTTCATCTTTTAGGAACAGATATTTCTGTCATATGATCTATTGTGAAATGACAATAAAAACTTGGTGTAGCTTTCCTAACACTCAGCTTTTAACATTCTTTAACGCAAAATTCTCTGAACAGATTCTTTCACGAACCTCTGGTTTAGGCACAACAAAAAAAACACGTACCTCCTTCCTCCAGGCCAATTTTGATCTGCTTCGGAATTAGAGTGTGGGGTGGGGACCCGCCATGCTCGCTGCTCAGCATGGTTGGGATACATTTGTTTTCTTTAGCTACAGTGTTATGGGACTTCTTTGTCGTTTTAGTCTTCAGCATGGTCTTTTGTTTATATCCGATTGTTTATTTTCTTGACGTCACACAAAATCATATTTAAATAAACATTATACGTGACAGGCAATGGAAACCCCTCAGTTTTAAAGATACTTGCTGCACCACTCTGTGTTACATGTTGTAAGAAAGTGCTGAACTCAATGAGGGTGGCATTTTATTCCTTTCATTGTTGGCAAGTAAAAAACATAATAGTATATTAGGCCACACAAAGTAGATTTACTGTTTCCCAGGCCATTTTTGTAAAATTACATGAGGGCGGGCGGTTTTGTATTCTATTTTTGTAATTATTTCTTTGCCAGCAAATGTTCATGTCCTTGGTTTGTTTTATGTTTTCTACCGAATAGAGTGGTGGTCGTGTATTTCATCCATTGAGTGCAAGAAGGCTTTGCAGTGCTAAAGTATTGCAAAGCTTTGCTGCACTCAAAAGACAAATTTATCAATTTTATTACCTTGGGCAAAATATCAGCCATTTTATTTTTATTTTTGCAAGTTTACATTGCTTATAAAACGAGAACATGTGGCAGCCAAAGGGACCATGCGGGTGGGCCTGAGGAAGAAATTTTTAACGTTTTTAGGCCTTATCAGTAGGGAATAAACATACTAATATATATATTACTTGATCTTATCAATGCCCATGTCCGGAAATATCCTTGGGGTAGATCCCGACCTAAGGTACTACTGAACTCACACAGGGCTCGCAATTGAAACTTAATGTTTGTAGACAGTGTCGCATTCAACACTGTCAACAGGCAATGATTTTGCAGACGAACTTATCATGTTTTTTAAAATTTACTTAATGGTGTATTCTTTTGATACCAGATGCAAATAAATTTGCGAATATCTGGAAACACGAGCTAACTACAAGTGGAATCTTGCAAAATTGTTGCAAAATGATTTTAAACGCCACATAATTTGGGCATATTTATCTTAATTTTGGCACAAATTTTATTGTCGCCATTTAGGAATAATGCAATTTTATTTCCCCCGTCTGGTTCAAGCGAGTTTATATCCTTTGATCCAGTCCTCTTAAACATGGCATTAATATAATAACAGATTTCTAAGATTTAGCTTCATACATCACGCACAGTCGGCGGATGCGACTCCACCTCTTCGCTTATTTCCGTTATCAAATTGCAGAAAAATCAGGAAAGTGTGGATTAGTTTTGATTGTGAAACATTCGAAGTGCATCTATAAAGACGAGAAAAGAACAGCAAAACGATTATCAAAATAACTAGAGAGGTGTTAAGCAAAGGGAGGGAAACCCATGGATGGTAACAGTAATTACAAAATGTTCTCAGATCTGTTACCGTTTTCTGACAGTGTTATTGTTTCTCATTCCTTTCATAAATTCCGAAGAAGAAGAGGAAGATCAGCTATCCGAAAGTCGCGGGAAGCCGCGACGTTCGGATAGCTGATCTTCCTCTTCTTCTTCCGTCACTCTTCTTCTGTCACTCGACGAATCTCCGTTTACGACTCTGAACCTCAGATTGCGTTGAATTTTGTGTACAACTCTTTCCTTTTTCTCTTCATCCTTCTAATCCTTATTTGTTGCCATCATTAATTCCTAACTATACAAAAGCAACTCATTTTTGTCTTGTGAAACCAATTTTAGTAACTGATTGCTTTTAACGAATAATAGTGCACGATTTCAATAGTGAACGATTTGCGCATAGTAACGCAACAAGGGGGACAACTCTAGCATGGTTCATATGGGCTCAGATCGACGCAATGTCAGGAAAGCTTGAAGTCATACCAGCAGAGCTCAATGATAGGTAATTCTAGGATAGAAAAACATTTATAATAAATAAATCTACGTAAACGTCATTTCCTGACACAGGGTACAATGTGCGTATCAAGGACGACAGTCGCAATGACATCGACAGCGGTTTCATTTGTGACAAGAACTATTTGTTGTTTGGTTAGTAAATGTATCGTGTGTACTTGTTAGGGTGGGAATGTATATGTGTTGTTAATTTTCTCATTTATATGTATTACATCCTAACTAGTCATTTGGTCAAATACATAAAATAGCCAATCATTCGTTCAAATGACTGACATTCCATCATTTGGTCAATGCCTCAATTTTCAGGTCATTTTACCAAATGACAACATTTATTGTTATAACTTAAGGGATTACTGGAGACTCACTTGAGATATGTAAGTTCAGAGAGAAGTTGTACTAGTAAAGGAGGCTCATAAATGTAGCTAACACATGGTCCATTTGTTATTGTCTATTTAAAACCCATTGCCGACTACTCCCTTTGTTTTACCTTGAATGTTAATTTTAAGACCCGACACCCCAAACAATGACTGTGTATTATCAGAACAATGACTGTTCATTATTAGAATACCTTAGTGGTTACGGCATTGAACTTCAAACCGAAAGGTCCACGGTTCGATCCCCAACATGGGTAACTGCGTTGTGTCCTTTGGCAAGGTACTTCTTCTCGATTGCCCTCCTGGGGGCACTGTGGCTTCCTTCACCCGTAAAACTGTCCTACACAAGGTGACGCTGGCTGTCGAAATTGTCGTTAAATCCCGATAAATAAATGAATAAATTAGAATACCTCGATTGTCTACCTAAACAGTCCGTGCACTGATAATACTGTCCGTCAATAGGTATTCCCCAGTATACCAAAGTCATATGAAAGTATTTAAGATTTGAATATTGGTATCTAATTTTATAAATTAATTTAGGGTTTCGGGAAATAAAGCACAACATTTGTGAAAAGTGGGTTTTAGGTCAGATAATACGCTCGGCTCTGGATATTCCGCCAGATAATACTTGAGGGTTTTGCCCTCGAGCATTATCTGGCCGAACACCCAGAGCTTCGTGTATAACCTTTACTGAATAGATGAAGTGTGAATGATAGGTTGGGTTCATTGTGCTGAATTATATCATCCATAATCGTTGACTTGTTTCTTCTTGCCGATTTAGGTGGGGGAAGATGCGCAGAACATGGATATCTGCACGACCACCACATGGAACAAAGGTGCACCACTGCCTGGCCGTAATATACTTAAGTATGAATGAATATTTTTGGAATAGAACAAACGGTTAGGTGGGGACATGCAGAGTGAAGTGGAGATAGCATAGATTGCTTTCTCCCACGGAGCGGAAGATAATCGAGGGTGGGGATGAAGATTAACTGGTACAGCTATTTATAGAGGATGTGTGACTCCCCAAGCGCGACTCGTAGCTGTACATTCCCCAAAACGTATGTATTTACCAGAAAAGTTAACGAGTACAGAATAAGATCACATGATCCCACTAATGCATAATGTTATGCCTTGAATGCCATATTTGCCTTGAATTAGGAACTTCTGTTGTAGGGAGGTGGTATAACCAAAGAGACTATTTTTCGATGAATATATTACCGCATTATGTATTTTCTTTTTACACATTAGCAACAATGAACAAAACCTGTGCCATGTTGCCTGCTACACTTGAAAAGTACATGAATGATACAAAACTTGATAGCTTACCAACAGAAATCAACTCTACAATACTGCTGTCGGATTCTTTCAAACACTGCAGGACGAGATATACAGACCCAAGCTTCGAATATTGGAGGTGAATGTATTTGCGACTTAATATCTCGAGGATGTGAGTTGTCGAGTAAAAAACACCGTCCGTGTTTCTGGGTATTTTACACATTTCATAATTAATCGTTTGGTACATACATGAGATCAAACCCCCTCCTAACGAATCGGGCTCATCTGCCCGCGTAATGTACAAATTGAGCAGCTGAAAAAATTATTTTCCAAAAATGTCAATAAAGCCGTATCCTGAGGCCGCTCGTTGGAACTAGTTTGTCGAGCTCGTACAAAGGGTTAAAACAATTGAGAATGATTGCCGATGAAAGCCAAGAAGTCCTGATCACTGTGCACTTTTATTGCGTTAGACATGACACCTGCCAGGAGCCAATACTATAAAACTTTCAGAATTGTTTTTTCTAGAATTGTATTTGTACCAGTTAACCCTTTACCTAACGTAGAAAGCAGACGACACTTGCAAAAATAATTCTCGAATAACTAATTTTTTTCATTTTTTGTCTCAAAAACATAGGTTATGACCCCTCGTTGGAACGAGCTCGACGAGCTCGTTCCAACGAGGGGTCATAACCTATGTTTTTGAGACAAAAAATGAAAAAAATAATGAAAATTAATTGGCGATTTTTGAGAATAGCGCTGGCCGGTTTTGGCCGTTACGTTGGGTAAAGGGTTAATATAGCTGACTAAAATGAATCACTAGCCTTTTAAAAGATATGGCAATTTGCCAACTGGCAAATTGCCATGCCTTTGAAACTGCTAATGGTTCATTTCAACCCGTTTAAAGTCATAACAAGAAAATACAATTCTAGAAAATACAATTGTAAACGTTTTATAGTATTGGCCTGGTGCTCACATTTGGTAAGAGTTTAATATTTTTTAGACATCTATAGGTGGACGTATTTTCTCTGAGTTTCCAAATATATTACGTTGATCGAGAAAATATGCTATTCGTTCCACTTTACCTCTCGTAACGGTCAAAAATGACCAGCGCTATTCACAAAAAAATACTATTCAATTTTCATTATTTTTTCATTTTTTATCAAAAAAACATAGCTTATGATACCTCATTAGAACGAGCTCGTTGAGCTTGTTCCAATGAGGGCTCATAAGCTATTTTTTGTGATAAAAAGCGAAAAAAAATAGTTATTCAAGTATTTTATTTGCAAGTGTCGTCTGTTTTTCTTGTTAGGTAAAGGGTTAAAAGAAAAATGATGAATATGAGGGGAGATAATGACAGATTAAACAGGGCAATATCGAAGTTGTGTGCAGGATGTATTTTAATGAAGACATAACAATACATCGATTAATAAAAACAATTGAGTTTCAAAGAAATTATGTTTCAAAGTATAGGCTGTATTATTATTGATGTTTAAGGTCACATACTTACGCACAATGGTTAATCGTGACGGTGACTTTTTTACGGATGGAGGAAACCGGAGTACCCGGAGAGAACCACAGAGCATCGACGAGTAACTGTCAGCACCTCAACATTCTAACTCTGTTCAAGCAGGGTTACAGCGGTTGAAGACATGTGCACTATCGACGTGCAGTACGCCTTAGTACACGGCGTCATCGTGCCCCCATGTAGGCAACCGGGATAAAGTGCCTTGACCAAGGACACAACGCGGGTCATCCCGGACGGGGATCGAACTCGGGACCTCCGGCATAGAAGTCCAATAGTTTTCCTCTGAGCCACCGCGCACCCGGCTACATTATTGAAGATTTTTAATTAGCATTAAATAAAACAAAAACAGACTCAGAAAATACTTGCATTTTTAGATCCGAACATAACTATACTGAGTCAAAACAGAAGTATAATAAACTTTGAGGAGCAATTGTTTTAGTATTATCGACTTTAATCCCAAACAAATTATTGTAAATTCATATTTCGAGTCTGGCTGTACGAATTTGCATAACTTCATGTTTTTACTGTTGCCAGCGTCACGTAAGGACAGACATGGGGTGAAATGAAAAGTTCACACATGCAGTCAATAGCGTGTATGTCCACCGATTGCCTCTTGGATGGCAAGACATCGATGGCGCATGGGCCTGATCAGTCTCTGGATGTCACCCTGTGGTATCGCATTCCACTTCTGCCTTAGAACACTACGTAAATCGCCTAACGTCTGAAGATCTTGAAGTCGTACCCGACGGTCCAGTTGATCCCAAAGATGCTCGATTGGCGACAAATCTTGCAAAAGTGGGGGCCATGGAAGAAGTTCATTGCTTTGCTCCTCAAGAAAGTCACTACAGATACGGGGACGTGACATCGGGCATTGTCTTGCTGGAATAACTGCAATCCGACGTTAGCGTTGAACACCGGGACAACAACAGCGTTAAGAATTTCGTCCCTACATCGCAGTCCATTCAGATTACCATCGAAGAAGATAAACTGTCTTCGATGGTGCAAGGAAATTCCTACCCAAACCGTTACACTACCCCCGCCGATACGGTCGCATTCCCACACGCAAGCATCAGAAAACCGTTCTCCTCGGCGGCAATACACTCTTGTCCAACCATCAGCGCGCCGTAGACAAAATCGTGATTCATCACTAAAAAGAACTGTGCTCCAACGCTGCTGAGTCCAGCGAACACACTAACGTACTCATTCCATTCTGAAGGTACGACGATGTTGGGTGAGGATTGGTCCGTAGTATGGACGTCTACTTCGGATGCCGTTTTCAGCGAGTCTGTTGCGGACAGATTCTGATTCTATTGTTAGTTTTACCAGGAGTAATTGTTGCTGTCCTCGTCGCCGGAGGAAGCCATCCCGCAAGTGACACGTCCTGATGTGTCGGTCTTGTGCAGGAGACGTAACTCTTGGCCGACCTGAACGCGGTCGGTCGGGAGTAGATCCAGTGGTTGTATACCTTCCAATGATACGATAAACGATGGCCACAGTGACTCTGAACTCAGCAGCGAGCTCATCTGGAGGCATCCCAGCCTCATGTAAACCAATGGCACTCAACCTCTGATTTTCGGTTAACCGTGACATTTCTAAAACGGTGGAAGAAAAAAAATAACGTGTTTTCTCAATAACTCAGGCTCTCTAGCACAACATTACACAAAGAAAATCGTGGGTCACCCATTCAATTTGACATTCTCGGGTAGCACGTGCTATTTTGAAATCCGTAGCAAAAATGTATACGGTTGGGTGGACAACAGCAACATGTGATTAAACTCTTTGCACGACCTCTTGTCCACAAACATTCAACATTAGAACTATTATATTTCATCCTTTACGCTATTTTTTCACACTTGTTTCTGTTACACTTTCTTTTTTGACTCAGTGTATATTGAACAAACGATGAGATTCCAATGAATATCCGAGTGGTGGAATAAGTTACCTCAGACAGTTATTACATCCCAATATCCGACTGAAGCGTCCTGTCCAGACTCATGCCACAAGTTAGTTTGACAGAAATTTTGAATGATAAGGGACTGTGTCGAAAACAAACTTCACAACTCTGCACTTGTTTGCACACCATTATTTGTAAAATACGAATGTATATTTTATATAACGGTGGGATATACATATATAGACATATGCCTCTTTATCAAACCCTTTCGTAACGAATAAAATATTGTTTATAAAAAATAAGAACAACAATTTCAACATCTTTTTGTTTTGTGGTCAACGTGAATTATTTAATTATTTGTTGGCGGTTTAACCACCTATTCAACAGCCAAAATCATATCGTGTGGGGCAGTTTCACAGATGAATGAAGCTAGAACACCCAGAAGGAAGCACCGAACAGCGTCGAATAGTTGTCAGACATTCCCGCTTACTAACCCGCCAAAAGCTAGCATTGGTTGAAGATGTGTGTACTATCCAAGTGTTGCTCTCTAGTACACAGCACATCCTTGCTCCTCGTTTGGCGACTCAAATTAAGTGTCTTGCTCGCGAATAGAACGCTGATGACTCGAAGCAAGAACGAACGTACAACTTTTCATTTTGTAGTCCAATGCTCTAATCGAGAAGCTATCACGCTCACAGACTTCGTGAGTACAGTTTGACTGGATTGACATTTAGCAAATGATAGTCTGATATTCCGATGCAGGATTTTGATCCATCCCAATTCATAAATTAAATGAGTTTGTGTGGTGCTCGAATTAAGAGTTTCAACGTGCAGCTCAATGTTGTACGTTAAAAATATTATTGGTCTATCCCCAAATAATAAATATAGACTCTGTCCTTGATGTTATCGACCTGACATGGAAGATACCACTAACAGGGTTTTCCCAACATAACTATCAAAACTACATTCACAAAACCCCCGTTCAAACGTTATTGTTTTCATTTTTAATCTAAAAAATATAGCTCATGGCACGTCAGAAGAACGAGCTCGTCCAATGAGAGGCCAAAAGCGATGTTATTGAGCCAAAACTGAATTTTTTTTAGGAATTCAACAATCTCTTTGCATGTGTCGTCTATTATTTGGGTTGGTTATAGGTTCGAAGGGTTATAGTCGGTTGTAGAGTTTCTAAACGGGGTTTTGATTCCTTTGCGTTAAAAGAAGTAGCTACATGTCATTTATAGATATGAAAGTACGCAATAGTTTTGAAAAGAACGTTTAGGATGTCACAATGTGTTGCGTGTGTGTTTTGGTATGTGTGAGGTGTGTATGTGTTTGTTTATGTGCGCATGTTCCATTGTTTTCTGACGGAAGTCGTCTGTAAACTGAAATCCTCTCTGTTTGCTGTTGATATCTTCATTTTGGTTCATGACCAGCGATAGTAGGACAGAACTATCGCCCCGTTTGTTTAAACTGAAGTACAATTTGATCTCAATTTCACTTGAATAGCGTGTGCATACTCAATTTCGGAATACGTAATATGCATCCAGATTTGACTTCATATGTTACCGTCGGCGTTGGTAGTAATGTGTTTTCTGATGTGTTTTCTGTAAATATTTATTCTAATTATATGCCTCCACTAAAATATATGGAAATAGCGTAAACGTAGATGTTCTATTTGTCGTCTTCGTCGACACAATTCTTACAATTTCGTTATTTAAAACTCGTAGTTTTTGCTATAGATACAACCGACGTATCACAGTGAAAACAACATCAACGAACACTAAATACAGTGAAAATAGTATCAACGAACACTAAATAAACTTACTGAAATGTTATAGAAGTGAGAGGTGTTTTCTATTTCATACTTGTAATTACTCATGTTGTTAAATTAATATTCATGGACAGTTCTTCTAGTTTTTATTGAAAAACTTCAGGGAATTATTTTGTTTCTCGGACAACTAATTTCGTCGCTGAAAGTGCTTTGTTGGCTATACGCTGATGGCCTTTAAACTGAAATGTTTGTCGCTTTTGAAATGGTTACTTAGTATTATTTGGGATTAACACCTCAAGATTCTTTTAGAATAGGTAAGACATATATTAAAAGGAATATTTGTAATTGTTTGAGTGGTTACCATAACTATTTCATTCGTGACAGCAGATAAATAGAGGATATTTAGTGTTTTGAGTGGATGCCGGAAATTATCTCATGAGTGATCGAAACAAATGTTTATTTTTCGCAAGCGCTTGCGCGAGCGAAAATAATCATTTGTCTTGGTCGCGAGTGAGGTAAATTTCGGTATCCACTCAAAAACTCTAGCTTTTCTTTTTATTATACACTTTTATAAGAATCTGATCATTTATATCGGTAATTCTACTCGTTTCTTCCTTGAATTGATGTATGAAAATAAACAACCGATGCGCATTGATACGCGAAAGTGATTTGATCGATACGCAAAACAGGTAGTTTCTTGCGATCTGATTCAGCTTGCGGATTTCATGCATCAATTCAAGGTGAACGCGTGTTGAATTATTGCTGGAAATGATCTGTATACATTCAGAAACACTAGATTTTCTTTTAATTATACGTTTCTAGAACAAATTGATCATTTCCAGTGAAAACTGGACTCTTATTCACCTTAAAGAGATGCTTTGAAAGCCGCCATTTTAATTGATACCCGTGAAAGTGAACTTTTCTACATCTTCACTGTCATTCCGCAATTTTTTCGATAATCTATCGTTTAGCGTATAATAAATATGCCGTTACCGTGTTAAGTGTATATTTCACGTACTAGTCACTCGTTAAATAATTGTTGTATCCAGTGAGAAACCCTAGGAATCCTCTATACATTTCTTGAAATTATTGTAAAGTGTTCACCACTTTTTATATTAGTACAGAACTATAGCCATGTAGATTTCATTACCATTTATATTTAGTTTTTACTTGTGTGCATGCTGCCTTGTAGAATGTGTTACTTGCAATAAATCTAATCTATCGCCTCAGTAGTGGCCCACACATATATGTTGTAATTCCAGTGAGTTGGAATTGTGTAACTTTAGTATCGAATTTGTTGGTAAAGACCGGATGTGCTGCTAAGTATGCGAGTATATTGCAAGCAAATTATTTTACAGCAATTACGTGTTGCAACAGAATGAGTCTGATTCCATTGGCGATCTCGGAGGTATCAGCTGGAAAATTTTTGTCGGATTGATATTTGCATGGCTAATTGTCTTCTTCTGCCTCATGAAAGGAATCAAAACATCAGGAAAGGTAAGTTCAAAGACTTATATAACAAAGACATGAGAATGGAAGACGTTACGGTTTATTAACGGCCCGAGAGGAATGAATAACAGCCCGAGGGTTTACTACCAACCCAAGACGAAGTTGAGGGCCGTTAATAACCCAGAGATGTATTATTCAGTCCCCAAGGGCCGTTAAAAACCAGATCGCCCGACAAAATCATGTTATTACTATTATTACCATGACCGGAAGCGGGCGGCGTGCTGTTTAATGATCGCTTCCGGTTGCATGACGTCATGAATTACTAAGTTTTAACACCCGTTAATATACTAGAGAACGCCCACTAAAGTGGTGAGAATTATTTCCAGTGTGTTTAGATCATACCAAGATGACATATACCATCTCGCATAAGTAATACAATTTCGTTCATTGGAAATGACTGTTTTGAGATAATCGCCGTTTCAAGAGCTATTCACTTTTCTCAGATCCAGAACGCAAAGCGCAGTTCTGGGAGAGGGTGTAATCATTAAAACGCCCAGGGTGTAGTATATACACCTGAACAAATAATGAGGTTCTTAAAAAGAATGGACAGGAAACACAGTGATTCAGCTAATGTACCTCGGGTTCAGCCAGGAGGTCACCTCACTGGCACGTAGTGTCGCTTATGCTTTTTGACAGAACATGAGTTTCTTTGTTGGTTAGAATCCACCCAGTGTGTGTTTCAGTGGTAATTAATACATTGTAAACTGTCAGTGGAGTCCCGGACCGGAAATAAAGAGCTTACATTGTAATCTGTTAGCTGGATACTCAATATAACATGTTGGTAACCGAAAGCAAAAAGTGTTGTAATGCTTTTCGGCTTTCTCTATTTTTCTACACAAGTCATGTTGTTTACATCTTGACTGACAGAATTTTATCCAAGATAAATAGCAACAACTAACGCGGGATCTCGCTTTGGCGAGATCGCGCATCAGTTGTTACTATTTATTTTGATGGAAATTCTGTTAAGTTGTAAACGGCATACTACTCTGATCATATCTGGATGCAAGGCGCAACCCTTGAGTCGAGTTTGTTCCGCGTGGTTGTCATGTCTGACTGTCAAAACATGCGAGACTAGGAAGTTAATTTATGCCGTGTTGTTTTATCGTAACCTGTACTGCGTTCGCGTATTTTACAATTGACGTAACCCCTGCGTAACTTTAACGATCATTCGCGTGGTATGTTCAGACCTGGGAGCTCACGCTGAAAGGAACATACTTAGGAGCAATGGCGTCGCAGCTGAGCACTTGAAATTTTGATCTGTACGCATTGTGATCCACAGACAATGATTTCCAACTGAAATATTACCCGAGCTCATATTTATTTTATTATATAAAAAAAATAAATATTCCTGTATAAGACAAACTGTTTCATCTATGTAAAACGATTCTCTATTTGCCATCACTGACCTGAACTAACCGCTCTCAGGACTTTATTCAGAATATTATAATTCGCTATTGACATACAGTATTATCTCACGATAAAAACGAGATATAAAGTTTCAAGGGTGTATATATCGCGCATGTAAGTTTTTCCAGAGCGCTTGCTGAGATGCGCAAAAACATATCTAAACTTCTCGTAATTTGGTAAAGCACATAATTTGACAGGAGATAGAACAACAGTTGTTACTGAAGGTCATCCGAATAGTATATTAAACAGTGTATTTTAATATATCTATACTATATTTTAGAATGTCTGTCTGTCTGTCTGTCTCTCTCTCTCTCTCTCTCTCTCTCTGTTTGTCCGCTATAGAAATGAATATGGGGCCATCCAGGGTGCCCAAAATGTGTCTACCAGGGGTATTTTTTTATGGCGGAGGTCCTCGTCAGGTTTAAAAAAGTGTGCGGGTGGGGGCAGGAAGGGGCACCCAATTTCACCGATATTGGTCCTCAAAGGGGTCTACTAGGGGTAACTTTTTACCAGGAATCTAATGGTGGGGGGTTTAAGAAGTGACGGGATCGAAGGCGGGCGGGCGGGGCCGAGTGTGCCGCCCGTAGGGCGGGCTTGGTCGAAAGATACGCGGTCCCTATTTTGGGTTTTTTTTGGAGGGTACATTTCATATGACCCCTACATTTTCCCAAGCAACGCCGGGTAACCCTGCTAGTTATTTATATAATCCAAATATTACATATTACTGAATTTAACGCAAAGTCTACCAGATGGAGTTTAGTAATTTGATCTCACGATTTACATTTTTATACACAGGGATGTCGCTAAGGGTGTTTTAGGTGTTCGCACATCCAATAATATTTCCTCTTGGGACATTTTCGTCGGGATTAGAGGCTGAGATATCGATTCTTTCTTTCTACTAAGCATGTACTTTCTAAAAAGACTAAATTTGATACACAGACTTATGTCGCACACACAGACGTTTATATAAATGGAGTTATGTATTTCACGATTCCGGCTATTTGGGGCCGAGCATGACCAATTGGGAGTAAGAAGTTGCGTCACGACTGCTACATGTTTACTTTATTACATTATTTATTCACAATTAAATTCTCGAGGTTTCTTGACTTTTTAACCATAATCCCAACTGATTAACCCTTTGATACTTTAGTACGTCTTATGACGTACGAAATCAAACAGCGTGCTGATACTTTTGTACGTCTTATTACGTACGAAATCAAACAGCGTGCTGATACTTTTGTACGTCTTATTACGTACCAAATCAAACAGCGCGTTGATACTTTGTGGTCATTTGTTTTGTTATTATTTTTCGATTTTTTAAAGTTTCAACCTCAGTTCCTATTTTCTCACGAATAGGGCTTTGTGACACCCGTTGAGTCAAATGGTTTCACAGCTTAAAATACGAATATAATCCCGCTGTCAAGACTTCTTAACTGATTCAGTGCTAGAAGCCACTATCAGAGCATTCAAAAAATAAGGATACAAGAGCAAAAGCCAACACCTTTCTTGCTTATATTTCATATTCAGTCAAACACAAATAATATTTTGTTTATATAAATTTGTTTTATTACAAATTATTGGAGAGTGCCTGTGGGCACTCTCCAATAATTTGTAATAAAACAAGTTTTGAATAGCAAATTCAGACCACCAAAATAACTAGCTGTCTACCAGATAATCACTAATGTGAAAAATATCTTGTTATTTGTAATTTCCGACGTTTGACGTCGCATTTTGAAAAGGTTGAAGAAACTGAATTCCCAGTGACGTTTGAACGTCATGATAATTAAAGTCTCAAAGGGTTAATATTCCAACCACACCGTCAAGGCATGCCTTCAACGAAGGCATGCCTTGACGGTGTAGTTGGAATATTCGTCAGTCGGGACTTTAGCCATCACAGTTAGGACAAATTAGATTTACACCCATTCAGAGTCGATCATCTTCGCAGCGTCCCTGTTTTTGCACAAAAAAGACGGGGTGACGTTGTCCAGCATAGGCATCCACCCACAGTCCTACGTTCCTGTCTCGTAGACACCCCGATGATCCAAAAAGCAAATTGTACTGTTCACGGACACAGGGTAGTGTACCCGGCGGTACTTTAACGACACATTTTCTTATCTGGACATTAAATTGCATTATATATACGTGAATATCTCTGGATATTTGGTGTAGATGTGCACGATATTGTTGTTCAATATTATTCAACGGTGAAGGTATGTACATGTTTACACAATTTCTATCTTGATTGAGGACACTAGAAGCCAGGCTGTTGCTTTTCCGGAAATCTAACCAACCTTACTGCCAGGAAGTCAGACAAGATTTGCCTCCAAACCGGTTCAGTGATTTGCTACACCGTGCTGTTCGATTAACCCTTTACCCATCGTAACGGCCAAAACCGGCCAGCGCTATTCACAAAAATCGCCAATTAATTTTCATTATTTTTTTCATTTTTTGTCTCAAAAACATAGGTTATGACCCCTCTTTGGAACGAGCTCGTTCCAAAGAGGGGTCATAACCTATGTTTTTGAGACAAAAAATGAAAAAAATTAGTTATTCAAGAATTTTTTTGCAAGTGTCGTCTGCTTTTCATGTTAGGTAAAGGGTTAAAACGAAACGGACTGTTGCATCGTGTGAGTCAATGTTGAAAACTTGGAAACTGTCGGAATTGTATCCTCGAATGTAGAAATGTTTCTATTCATTTATTGTTTCTTTCCAAATGGTTGTCAACTGTGTGAGCTGTGATTCGTTAATTGTACACCACGTAAATGTTTACATTCTCACTTTGCTAGACATAATGTTCATCATACATATTTTTGTAAAGTCTTTAGATAAATTTTAGAAAACATATTTGATAGCTTCAAGCCGGTTCGTTCGGGTGAGAGGTCAAGGAATGATTTGAAAGTCAATATATATTTTTTTATTATGCCTCAAGTTTGTAACATCAGCCGTGATTGGTTAATTTGACACCTTCTAAAAGTCATAGTACTGGAGTTTTGGGGCAAAACACGGGTACTATCGGAACGTTTTTCCCTGGAGACAAGAGAACGAAGAAAATGTAAGCGCCACTTCCATTGATCAGCGTCAGTTGGAATTTCTCAACACCAAACGCTGGCTCCGTGTCCGTTTAACATTTTTCAACACCAGTAGACACAAACTTACCAACAAATATATCATCTTCAGTGGGTATGTTTTCAATTTTAACTGCAAACAATGAATTCAAAAGAATCAGAAATATTAAAAAACTCACTCACGTGTTGTTCACCACTTCAGTGAATCCTGAATATGAGTCTCAGTTATGACTTCAATCAATTATATTTAAGAAATAACTGTTGTTTTCCTTCGGTTTATGCGATATAAACCGAAATTTTTCAACACAAACTTCATAACAAGCATTAACAATGAATTATAACATGAACAGCATGATGCAGTTGAAAACATTGGCATTTGTTGATATAGAAACTCCCAAAGCGACGGCACTTGTGACAATTCATTTTTGAAGAGACGTCATTCGTTCGAAATGACGTCATGTTTTTGGATTCGACTAGTCTATATTGTTGTTGCAAGATTGATGGCATGTTGCAGTTAACGCTTAACAATGAAAGTCATATTTTGTTCGGCATAATAAAATAATTAGAACGTTTCTTTTCATATTCATTCGGTCGATAGTACCTGAGTTTGTGTGATTTCTGAAATAAAACCTTCAGCAGCTTCGCTGCTTCAGGTTTTATTTCAGAAATCACACAAACTCACGTACTATCGACCGATAGAACATGAAAAGGAACGTTCTAATGTTATATTAGTCATTCACGAACATATATTGAGAGATACATCTGTTATCCGTGTTATGTAAAGAGTCAACAATGACAGGATCAGTTGATATATGAAATGGACTCCCATGAATTCAAAGACGTTCTTTAACTTCAAAGTAAGACTCAGGCAATATTGGTCAGAGATAGATGTAAAGTATGATTTCAAAGATGAATACAAAATCCGGAATCGACTACAAACATTTGTGATATGGATATAGAGGCAGCAGACAACTACCTGCGTCCACAAGAAGATCCTAATGTATCATAAGGTAATAACATGAGCGGTGCACCTCATTTTGACAAGGTGTTGGTTCACCTGTTTTATAAATAGTTTTGCTTTTCATCTTGGTCCAGACGTTTTAGTTAAACGAATCAGTTAGAACGCAGTGGATATAAGGAATGTATTTTACAGCCGTTTTAGAAACTCAGTTATTTTTTTCTGATGCAGCTGCAATATTAATTGAACCCTTCAATGTCGAAACTTGTTCTTTTTGCAGGTTGTTTATTTTACAGCCACCTTCCCATATTTAATACTTACTGTGCTGTTGATACGTGGTGTTACCTTACCAGGCTATTACGAGGGTATCAAGTATTATATTGTACCAACATCGGAATCATGGGAGACGCTAAAAGATCCAAAGGTGGGATAATGTTTATTTGTACTATACTGATGCCTTCCGCTTTGTAAACAACACAACTTTATTTTTAATCTGTTATGGATAGAATTTAGTACTCTGATTAAAAGGGCATACACAAAATTCCAAGCGCATCGCGACTGTAGTGATCGTGTCGAAATTATCCATCAACTTCCCGGCTACCATTCTGAAGAATTTCACCTGTAAGAAATGTAATACAAGAACATTGCATATCACGTGATATTGTAGCTTGTTTTGCAGGATTTGATCTTGATTCCTCACTATTTTATTTATGCAATCTCGACCAACTGAACTGTGCGTCCATTGAGTTCAACAAGACACCATCTGCAACGCTTTAGATAGCGCCTTGTTGCTCCCAAGCGACGTGTGGTAGGTGTGAGGCTAGATCAGTATATGAGCGCGAAAGAATCAAAGGGCACCGTACGTCTTCAAATACTCGCTATAAATAGAAAGAAGCTGCTATTTAAAAACTGCTTGAATTTGCCTCTTCCTATCAATTGGAGAGTATACTTTTTCACGGAAAGGGGATAATACCGTTTGTTTCATTCACGTTAAAATTAGTTCAAAATAGATCTTTGGTTAAACATTACTTTTTATACCTGCACTGGTGTACGAGATTGTGTCTGTCCATCTCTACGCCCGTACGTCCGTCGGACCGTTCATAACTCAGCTGATAGTGGTCCAATCGTAATAAAATCTTATATGGGTGTCCGTCCAGTATGACATACCTTTTCAGACACATATCAGTTTATGCTGTCTGCTCATTCCATCTGTGAGTTATGTGCCTTTTTCATTAGAAAAATATACCATTTGTGTCATAACAGTCATAAGTTGGTAGATATACAAGAATCCAAAATAAATGGGTTTTTCGCACCGAAGGCGCAGGGACAATGTGGGGGTAGCCCCTTTGGACCCTCAATTACTGTATAAGTTTTTCGGTCATGTCTGGGCGTGGTAAAGGATGGAAGTGTTCGGGGACTTAGGAGGAACTGTCGCATCTCTTTCATATAGCGGTTGAACCTCTGGCTGTGGATCTTGTGGGCAATAAGTTGTCTTGTGGTGCAGTTTGTCAGTAGCATTCCTTTGATTGATTCAGATCAGGTTTCTTTTATGTATGTCCTCTGGCCCTTTTCAGGTTTTCCACTAATTCCGGGCATTGTGTCAGTCTGTTGTCCAGTCCTCAGGTGGGGGCCAGTGCGAGACTAAGTCCCGCGAAAGGTACTACTACTACCTGGTGGTACATGATGGTGAGCTGAACGCAGTCCTAATTAACATGGACAGGCCAGTTGATGGGTGAACCAGCGTTCAGTACCATCAAGGTATTTTTTATCTGTGCAGGAAGAAAAATCCATATCTCTAATTAGGTGCTAATTAGGAGCTATCACAGGTGAATCCAATCGCTTGCTGAGCCAAAAAATGAAATGAACTGAACGCGTGGATGTCCAGTATGGCATGTCTTTTTAGACACATATCAAGTTATGTTGTCCGCACATTCGGAATTTACAAGTAATTAGCGGTTCATAAATTTCTAATACTAATTAAAGTGAATTCTGATCGAAAAATCGAGAGAGGTGATCAGATAACTAATTAGCTTGCCTCCAAACTGTTTATACCAATTGTAGAGAATTCTGATCAAGCAATCGACATGGGCTTTTCACGGGCGGCCATTATTTCCATGGGCATAATAATAATATGACAATACGCAAGGTGTAAGAAGGAACCCCAAAGTATCCAACATATTGAAATATTTCATTCCGCAACCATTACTCCAAAAACATTTTATGCAATTGCAATCGAATTCCTGCAATTGTTTAATTTCAGCCAAACATATACGTGTCACAGTACTAAATATTATCCCATAGGCGACCATTATAACGTTCAGGCGAAAAAAATATGGTCTCATCATTTTAAATTTGGCTTTCAAATATCTTTTGTCAAGTATAGCCCTTCAGACAACCTTTTTCTGATTCTTAAACAGGGTGTCATGCAACAAATAAGAGAGAAAAACTAACAGAAAGGGAAGTGCTGGTCACATGTACATATTTCTCAGGGAATTCCCAACCAAAACAAACCAATAGTCAAATGAATTCTTAGGTCCAATAAGTCCTCAAATCACCCTCTTTATTCATCTGGAACATTCAACATTAATGCAAGATGTCAGTAGAATTCTTCAAATGTTTATTGAAACAATATATTTTCCCAAGACTGCTTAGTTTTGGGGATTACATAATTTCCGAGTGGAACTTTTCGAGGCAGGTAAATCTAATTAAAATATTTACAACAGTTATACCTATGAGCAAACTCAACCCTACCAAAGAATTATTTACCTCTTTCATGTGATGAAAGACTCATTTCTGCAACAGAATTCAACTTTTGGCTTCTGCCTAGTCAAAAGCATGGGAAATTTGTTCTTTTGAAGAGAAGTGTCCAATCTGTGCCAAATGGGCTTAAAAACTGGCATTGCCTCCGACAGAATTCCTACTCTGTTACCTAATGAGTAAGCTGGGACGGATAAGAATTCACAGCTTTCTTTGAAAACTACCCTAATCCCAAAATAAAACTAAAATTCGCATCAGCACACAAAGCCTTTTGACAAAATCTGTTTTAATTAACCATACAGCAAGATAAATAGTGTCCCCACGCAAGGAAACAATATGTCAATTTTGTTTCAAAATTGGGGTTGTGCAGGGCTTATAATTCCTCTAAATTTGGGAGAATCCATTTGGATTCTTGCGAAAATCGGTGCGAGAATTCAGACCTGCTATGGGCCTGGATCCCATGAGGTCAGTATAGATGAACTCCTGTTGTATACTGATAATACATGTTAACCCTTTACCCAATACAGCTTCTTAATTTTTAAAACACCAACTAATGATTTTTCTACCCCCCCCCCCCCGGGGCCTTAATCCCTTAATCGCTCACCTGACAAAGTGGTTCAATGAAGTATTTTGGGTCACATTCAGTTAGTCATGGTTCACCAACACAATATAGGAATGATGTTATGAAATTAGTCATAACTCTAGTGTCCATGTCAGATGATTATTAGGTCTTCCTGATTGCTTCCAATTCTGTCAGCTGTAGACAAGCACTGCCAGACTTCCAAGGGTTGTTGTCTAACTGCAGCTTGAAAGGCAAATTTTATGGAAAAACTCTAATGAATGGATCTGAACATTAATGAACAACTTGAACCTGACCCGCCCCTGCTCAAATATTAAGCCATGGACTCGAAATGAACAAACTCAAATCTGATCCCCTTTCACCCCCCCCCCCCCCCCACCCGCGATCCAAATATGAAAGGATTCTGACTGACAGGAACTAAATTGGAACCAATTTAGATCTGACCTCCTTCTAACTGGTGGGTCTGAAGTAAAAGATTTTTAAAGAAATTTCTCATGTTGCACTGAGTTAATTTGAGCTCCCATAACGAGCCCAAATATTGACCCATAGACTTGGCTTGAACAAACATGAATCTGACCCCCTTAGAGATGCTGTATGTCAAATATGAAAGGATTCTGACTGGTGAATCTGAAGAAATAGATTTTTAAAGAAATTTCCTCATACTGCACAAAGTTAAACTTTGAGCTTCAAGAGATAGACCAAATATTAATCCAGAGACCCGATTCAAACAGACTTCAATCCACCCGCCCCCCAACCCCCCCCCCCCCTCACACACACACACTAGATAGAGATGTTGTATTCCAAATATGAAAGCATTCTGACTGGTGGATCTGAAGGAAGTTTTCAAAGAAATTTTCTCGTATTGCACTGTTGATATTTGGGCGCCCATAGGCAGCCCAAATATTAACTCAGGGACTCGATTTGAACAAACTTGAATCTGTCCACCAAGCCCCCCCCCCCCCCCCACACACACCTCTTCCTCTCCCCTAGAGGTGCTGTATACCAAGTATCAAAAGATTCTTATATATGGTTCTGGAGAAGATTGTTTTTACCTGCGTCGCCAGCGGCAGAGCAGGTCTAGTAACAGCTCGACTCCGTCCGTCCGACCGTCCGTCCGTCCGTTCGTCCGTCAGTCCGTCCGTCCGTCCGTCAGTCCGTCCGAAACACTTCTTCCGTCAAAGTTTTCTTGGCGTCTATGAAAGGGAATGATTTTATATTTGGCCTGCTGCTTCATAATGATGAGTTGTATCGTGTATCTAATTTTCAGATCTGCCGTGCAGCCACTTCCTGTTTGCCGATACTTTGCATGCAGCGACGCAGGTCCAGACCCGGTATTGGTCTTGGCTTGTTTAATTTTGGAAAACAGTTCATAGGTGCTATGAAAGAAATGCCACTTTTGGGGGCCCCTGTGGGCGTGGCAACTTTATTTGAACAAACTGGAATTCATATATGATAAGGAATATGAATATCAAATTTGTTGATTCAATTCGGCCCAGTTTTTTATGAGGAGAGGTTGATAATGTAAAGTTTACGCCAGACCGATGGACGGATGGTCGACAGACAGAAAGTCCTCACTTAAGCGCCCCCTGGTTTACAATCAGGTGAGCTAAAAATAAACAATATTCATCAAGCTTAATAGTTATGGATGTTACTGGAAACGGCTGATGAGCCGGCTCCAATGACAGCCATATTTGTACAAATTGCATTGCCAGTGTCACAATATTTCAGGTCATGTTAGTGTTGTATTGGTTAATTTGCTGCCTTTGTGTTAGGTAAAGGGTTAAACTGACTCAGTTCTTTTCACGTGAATCCTAACAGCGATGCTACGAGAATCTAAATGGTTTCTCAGTGGTTTTGTTGCAAGGCTCTCCACGTGAATCGATTCTCCGATTCTCGTCGAAATATAAGCTTTGGCTGAGGCTATACAATTCACCAATATCAACAGAAAGAGCCATTTTATCTCAACAAAAGATGTCAAATATTCTTTTACCTAGTGATGGGGTAAAATATAGTCCTGGATGTGCCCCCACACCTCTCAGTATGCCTTTTTCCAGAAAAAAGACTATTAATTTATAAATAAATTGATGTTGACACATATTGAATTTCCCATTGTTATTTAATCACATTCTGGCTTAAGAAGACATTTCACATTGTGTTTGATGAATATTTTGCAATTTTTGTAAGAAAAAGCCTCAGTTTTCTCAGTTAAGGCACCTCGAGTCATAAAACAGTGATTTTTTTCCAACAGAATGACCAGAACCTTCTACTGTGGTGTCTCATGGCACTGTTAAAGTTCCCCAAATCATCAAATATTGATTCTGTAGTGCTGTGCTTGAGCTGCAAGTATCAACAAGTGCGCATTCGCTACTTTGGTTTTAACTCCCACTGGCACACATTCTGTCAAAAGGGGTGAAATTGTAGAAAATATGTTCCCAAAGAGGACGAATTAGTTACAGTACAGATGTCGTGGACTGGTTGTAATGCACGCATTGGCAGTGATGTCCACTCATGCGTTTACCAGGCAATAAAAATCATCAGCAGCAAAATTTTAATTAATGAAGCACCGGGTTGTACCTGGTGCTTCTTTATTTTAAAAAATATTAATGATTATTCCTATAGTTAGTTTTGGCATCAAATATTATTGTAACCGTGGAAATATTGCCCATCCGTGGAAAGTGAGCAGTACACAGCAGCTGTACTGTATTTGTTTCAAGCATATAATACTCTTTGATGTTTAATATATTTGTGACGGGCTGGGTTCAAAGTACTCAGTACTCGTAGTACTCGAGTACCACTTTTTTGACAAAGTACTCAATACTCGCCACAGCCCTGATTTGTGTATGTGTGTGGGAAAGGTTGGAGGTTGAAAGATAGTTGCAAATTATTTAAAATGTAGAGTCAGGCAAATGAAAAGCAAATATATTTATTTATTTATTTATTTATTTATTTATTTATTTATTTATTTATTTATTTATTTATTTATTTATTTATTTATTAGTGTTTACGGTCACATACGCATGCACAATGGCTATCCATGACCGTGACAGTTTGACGGGTGGACGAAGCCGGAGTACTCGGAGAGAACCACGGAGCAACGACGAGCAGCTGCCAGTTCCCCAACATCGTAACTCGGCACAGCAGCACAGGCAGAGTTAGATTGGTTGAAGACATGCGCACCATCGACGTGCAGTACGCCTTAGTACACAGCGTCATCGTGCCCCCGTGTGGACAGTCGGGTTAAGTGCCTTGCCCAAGGACACAACGCGGGAGTCCGAATCGATCGCTCAGACGGTCATCCGTCCGAGGACTAACCGGGCTCAACGTTGTTTAACTTCGATGATCTGTCGAGAACAGGTTACCGCAACGCCACCGCGCCCCCGAAAAGCAAAGAAACATTTCCTCTGAAGGACAGACAGACAGACATGCAGTAACACATTTTGGAAGCCTACATAAAAGTAGTGACTAACTTACAATGAAAAATATAGAGAGAAGAGCCAGGGCAATGTTGTCAAACAGAAAAGAAGAGGTCCCAGGGGGGCTGAGGGCGTTCACCTGACATGGTAGCCTAAATATCAACCCCGGGAATTAATTTGAACAAGTTGCATCTGCCCGTCATAAGAAAAGCTTATACAAAATATCCAAAGATTCTGACCGGTGGATCTGAAAAAAAAGATTTTTAAAGAACTTTCCTCATACTGAGCTAAGTTATAATATTCAACAAACATGTGAATGAATCTTCCAAAGATGTTATATGCGAGATATGAAAGCCTTTGGAGAAGTAGTATGGGAGAAGAAGATTCTTTAATGTTTTCCCATTACTCACAGTGTTAAAAAATGATGACTCAGCATTTGTTCAAAGTCCAGGAGAACTACCCTATGATAAAACCGACGGCAATTTTTTTTTTGGACCATTCCTTTCTGCTGTTCCTATGGAAGCTTCACATAAATTAAAAATTCTAAGTGCCATGTAGTTTTGAAGATATGGGCGTTTTAATTGTTTTCTATTTAGCTAGCTCCTGCGGTTCCGAAAGGGCGACGGGAAATGTTTTTTGCATAAACTGGGTACTTATGACCCAATAAGCCTGTCATTTCAAATTTGCTTCAAATCGGCCTCTCAGTTCGAAAAATACAAATTTTGGTACAATTCGGGCTCCCACAGGAAGCCCAAATATGATCCCAGGGACTTGGCTTTAACAAACTTATATCTCACCTCCCTAAGGATACTGTATATCAAATATCAAATCATTCTGACTGGTGGATGTGAAGAAGAATATTTTTGAAGAATATTCCTCATACTGAACTAAGTTATAATTCTGGCTCCCATACGGAGCCCAAATATGAACCCAGGGACTTGGCAAGAACAAACTTGAATCCCACCCTCCTAAGGATGTTGCATACGGTACCAAATATCAAAACATTCCGACTGCTGGATCTGAAGAAGAAGATTTTTAAAGAAAATTCCTCATTTGAACTAAGTTATTATAATTCAGGCTCCACAGTGAGCCCAAATATGAACCCAGGGACTTGGCGTAAACAAACGTGAATCTCACCCCCTGAGGATGCTGCATACCAAATATCAAAACATTCCGACTGCTGCATTTGAAGAAGATTTATAAAGAAAATTCCTCATTTGAACTAAGTTATAATTTGGGTTCCCACAGCGAGCCAGGGTTTAACAAATATATTTTTTGCGGGACCCATATCCAACATTTGTCTTAATCACATGAATTATGCTTATTTATCTTCAAATACATAGATTGTTAGATTGTTCAACCACCACATCAAAGGCTATTGCAGTGATCATGTTTATAGAAATTAATTATTCCCAACCCTTCACCAAATGCGGGTAGCAGGCGATACATGCACAAGAAATTCTTGAATTACTAAAGATTTTCAACGTTTGTCTCAAAAACATAGCTTATGACCCCTCATTGGAACAATCTTAATGAGCTCATTCCAATGGTGGTCATAAGCTATGTTTTGAGACAAAAATTGAAGACATAATAAAATTTGAATGGACATTTTTGTAGGTGGCGCTGGCTGGTTTTGTCCATTACCTTGAGTAAAGTTTTAGTAAAAAATAATCGGGGAGCGCGGTGGCTCAGTAGGTAGAGGTGCAGGCTGCAAGCCGAGAGGTCCTCGGTTCGAATCCCACCTGTGGCAACCGCGTTGTGTCCTTGGGCAACACACTTCATCTCCATTGCCCGCGTGGGGGCACGGTGGCGTTGTGTACAAATACGCACAGCACGTCGATGGTGCACTTGTCTTCAACCAATGCTAACCCTGCGCTTGCTTGGAGTTAGTATGTTGGGGTGCTGACAGTTGCTCGCCGCTGCGTGGTGATTCTCTCCGGGTACTCCTGCTTCCTCCACCCGTAAAACTGTCGCGGTCATGATTAGCCATTGTGCATAAATATGTGTCCTTAAACTCCAATAAATAAATAAATAATAAAAATAATCATCAACGGTATGGCAATTATTCAGCTACCTATTAGGGCAAGTGATTAATCGATTAACCAAGGTTAATCCATGCGATTAATCAATCAAGAAAACCCTTTAATCATTTCAGCTCCAAAATTAATCTAATTTTATTAAATTTTATCTAATAAAAAAATGCTTATATTTTTGCGGGAACGGTAAATGGATCTTCTTAACAAGCATTTGCGAGAACGTCACAAAACGAAACGACCGTTCTCGCAATTTGCGAAACCCTAGTGAACCCAAATATGAACCCAGGGACTTGGCTTGAACAAACTTAAATCTCACCCACCTGAGGATATTGTATACCAAATATCAAAAGATTCTGATTGGTAGGTCCGAAGAATAAGATTCTTAAAGAATATTCCTCATACTGCACTAGTTTCAACATTTGGACTCCCATAGAGAGCCCAAATATGGACCCAGGGATTTGATTTCAATAAACATGTGAAAACATCTTCCAACGATGGAATATGTGACATTTGAAAGCTTTTGGAGCAGTGGATTGGGTGAAGAAGAGTCTTAAATGCTTTTCCCATTACCCACAGTGTTAAAAAATGCTGACTCAGCATTTTTTCAAAGTCCCGGAAAAGTACCCCATGATAGACCCGACATCAATTTTTTTGAACCATTCCATTCCGTTAGCCTCAAGGAAACTTCACACCAAATAAAAATTCTCAGTGTCGTGTAGTTTTGGAGATATGGGCGTTTTAAATTTGTTCTGTTTTTAGCTACTGCGGTTCCCATGGGGCGACGGGAAAATATTTATGGGCATAAATTAAGTAGTTATGACCCAATAAGGTCTCATATTTAATTTGGTTCAAATCAGCCTCTTGGATTGGAAATAGAAATTTTGGGCGGGGCGAAAATTCTTGCCCCTCCCGTAACGAAGCCAAATATAGCCCCCACAAACTTCTCTTGAACAAATCTGAGTCAACACCTCAAAAGAAAGCTGCACACCAAATATCAAGTCTTTGCTACTGCTGGTTCATGAGAAGAAATTTTTTTAAGATTTAGGCATAATTGTTGGGCGTGGTCCTACTGAGGGGCAAGGCAACTTGATTTGAACAAAATCAAAATGCGATGTCATAATAAACCAGCACCTCAAATTTCACTTAAGTCAGTTCAGAAGTTTTGGAGGAGAATACGCAAACACCACGTTCACGGACGACGGACTGCGAGTGATCACTGTAGCTCACCCTGACTGAAAGTCAGGTGAGTTAAAAACTCAGTGGACCATTAGTGCTGTAGCTGGGCGAGAAACTTGGTTCAAGGAGAGAAGAAACCTGTAATTGTTGGCTGTCGAAAGTGTTGTAAAACCCCCAAAATAAATAAACAAGAGGCCCCACGGGGCCTGAAGCACTCACCATGAACAGAACATGATATAAACGGAGTCCAAGAATGAATCTACATTAAGCAATCCATCTCCATAGGATACTCTGTCAAGCCTTGAGCCACTCAGGAGTGACAAAAACAGTCCAAGCATCATGCCTTTTCTTCAGTTGGTCACAATGTAAAATGTGGAGCTTCCCTCTGAAGCCCCTTGATACAACATATGTAGATTACTCTTAGTTACACACCTCTAGAGGTTCTAAATAAAAAAATTCGAACTCTTCAGCTACTTGGCCAATTCCGGCTGCCATAGGGAGCCCAAATATTAACCCACGTCCTCGAGTTGAACAAAGTTGAATCTGACCTCCTTAGAGTTGTTGTATACCAAATATGAAAACATTCTGACTGGTGGATCTGAAGAAGAAAATTGTTAAAGAAATTTCCTCATATTGCACTAAGTTAAAATTTGGGCTACCATAGCGAGCCCAAATTTTAACCTACAGACCCGATTTGAACAAACTTGAATCTCACCCCCCTAGAGATGTTGTATACCAAATATGAAAGCATTCTAATTGGTGGATCTGAAGAGGAAGATTCTTAAAGAAACTTCCTCATATTGCCCTAAGTTAAAATTTGGGTTACCAAAGGAAGCCCAGATATTCATCTAGGGACGTGGTTTGAACAATCTTGAATCTGCCCCTCATAGCAATGATGTATACCAAACATTAAAAGATTCTGGCTGGTGGTTCTGAGAAGATTTTAAAAAGAAATTCCCCATATTTTAAAAAAGATTTTATAAAAAAATTTACCATATTGCCCTAAGTTAAAAAAGATTGGGCTCCTGCATTGAGTCCAATATGAACCAATGGGCTTCATTGTAACAAACTTGTATCTGACCCCTCTATGGATGTTGTATACCAAATATCAAAAGATTCTGACCATTGGTTCTGGAGTAAAATGTTTACAAATATGCTGAGGCAGCATTATTTTGATGCCCTCTGCATAACTCCCTGACATAACAGATTGCAATTTTTTTACCATTCAATTCTACTGGTACTATGGATGCTTCATACCATATAACAGTTTTCTGTTCGCGAAGTACGTTAGGTTCCAAGTGGTTTGAGAAACATGGGCGTTTGAAAATATTTCTATTTTTAGCTCCTGGGGTTCCCATGGAATGCAGGGTTTTTTGCATGAGACAAGTACTTATAACCCAATAATACCACATACTGAATTTCGTTCACATCGGACCATCGGTTCAGAAAATAGAATTTTGGTTGGTGCCGAAAATCTAACCCCTCCCATTACAAAGCCAAATATGCTTCACGAAGTACGTTTGAACAAACCTGATTCTACACCTCAAAAGGAAGCTCCATAACAAATATCAAGTCACTGTACCCACTGGTTCATGAGAAGATTTTAAAAATATGTCGAGTTGAACAAAAATGCAATACCCCTTTGGGACCATCACTCACACAAACTTTCACTTGAATTGGCCTAGTGGTTTTGGGTGAGAAGACTAGAAAAATGGTGTTGATGGATGGACAATGGATGGAGAGTGATTAGATAAGACCAGCTTGACATTGTCGAGGTGAGCTAAAAAAAAATTAAATGGTTCATGTCCGATATTTTACCCATGTTATTAAAATTGATAAATTTGTCTCAAGAGTGCAACAAGGCTTATGCTATAGCACTGCAAAGCCTTCTTCCACTCAAAGGATGGAATACACCATCACCCATGCTATTCTGTAGATTATGAGGCCTAAAACAAACCAAGAACACGAACTTTTAATGGCAGAGAAATAATTACAAAAATAGAAAATGAAATAAAAAAACACCCGTCTGCATGGAATTTTACAAACAAATGGCCTGAGAAACAGATCTACTTTGTGGGGCCTTATGCAGGGAGATTATTACAATGAATACATTGTCTTACAAAGGAAGGAAGGAGGGAGGGGTCGCGGTTGCTCAGTAGGTAGAGGCGCAGACTGCAAGCCGAGAGGTCCTCGGTTCGAATCCCACCTACGGCAACCGCGTTGTGTCCTTGGACAAGACACTTCACCCCCATTGTTCATGTGGGGGCACGGTGGCGTTGTGTACTAAGACGTAATACACGTCGATGGTGCACTTGTCTTCAACCAGTGCTAACTCTGCTTGTGTGGTGTTAGTATCTTGGGGGAGCTGACAGTTGCTTGCCGTTGCTGGGTGGTTCTCTCCGGGTACTCCGGCTTCCTCCACCCGTAAAACTGTCATGGTCACGATTAGCCATTGTGCAGAAATATGTGACCTTAAAAACACCAATAAATCATAAATGTTACACAAAGGAATACCACACAATCCAGTGTAGACTGATTTCAAGAAGTCCTCCCTAGTGGAAGGGCAATTTTAACAAACATACAGGCCCAAATAAGCTTCATTTACAGTGTAAACATTCCACAAAATTAATAAACATTCATGTATGTTTAATAGGAATTAGGAGTATTGTAATTAAAAGTCAGTTGTGTGGTTGTTCATAAACTTATATTACTTTGTTATCAGGTGTTAAAAAATATTAATATTTGTAAACACACCCATCCCCACCCATTTAGATTTGTCCCTGCTCACAGACATACAGTACAGTTGCCGTGGACTGGTCATAATCCGTGCGTGGGCAATGATGTCCACGCATGCTTTTACCAGGTAATAGAAAATCATCATCAATAAAATTTTAATTAATGAAGCACCGGATTGTACCCTGTGCTTCATTAATTAAATTTTTGATGATTATTGCTGTAAACAGGGTTTGAAATCTAATACCATTGCGTCCGCGGAAATATTGCCCACCTGAGGAAAGTGACCAGTCCACGGTGGCCACACTGTAGGCATGTGAGCAGGAGGGGGGGGGGGACATGCCCTCCCCAATTTCATCCATGCCCCCCTCTCCCCTGTTAACCCATATAATGAACATCCGGCAAGACATTTTAATATCTAGATATTTATGCTTGTTTGCAACTTATATATTATGGACACAAATGGACACAGAGTCAAGGAAATTGTGGTTTTTTTTGTCTTTCTTGTCTCCCTCTTGTCCTCGCCCCATCTCACTGCTATGTGGCTCAGGTGATGCTGAGCATCATATTCTTTATGTCCCGGCCCCCACTCCCACTAGATATTACTCCTGTCCCTTACTTTGATATCCTGGCTTAGCACCTGTATCATTGTAAACTAACATCAGATTGTGTGTTTATGTCCAGTAGCTAACATTGGGATAGTATAATGTGCTTTGTCAGAAACTTGATCAAGTATTGATGACAAACGACAATTTTCATTACCAGTACTGGTACCAGTAATAAAATAACTGCTTTTTCAGCTATTAACTGTCATAAAATTGTGCGCTTTATGAAAATTATTTTGTTACTACCTGTTAAAAATTACTGTTTCTTGTTTTGCTATTTTAGAAAAAGAAATCACTCCTTTTCTGGCGAGTATACTAAACACCGAGGCAAACCGAGGGATACCAAGATGAATGAAAGCAGGAGTGAAACGTGTATGGGGTGGTGTGTTCTTTTTATTATTTATTTATTGGTGTTTAATGTCACATTTCTCTGCACAACAGCTAATCATGACCACGACAGTTTTATAGGTGGAGGAAGCCAGAGTACCAAGAGGGAACCACTGAGCAATGGCAAGCAACTGTTAGCTCCCCAACATACTACACAAGCAGGGTTAGCCTTGTTCGAAGACAGGGTCACCAACAACATGCAGTATGCCTTAGTATACTGCACCACCGTGCCCCCATATGGGCAATGGGGGTGAAGTGTCTTGTGCAAGGACACAAAGCTGATGCCGCAGGTGGGATTCGAACCGAGGACCTGCAGCTGTACCTACTGAGCCACTGCACCCCTGGTGGTGTAATCTGATTATATAGATAGATTTAAGCAGTATGTCTATGTTTTAATGCAATATTTGAGAATTATGGGTGCTAAAGTAATAGAGTGTGCTGAAAAATCTTCTCATTGGTATTTAGTAGGTGGCTTGGTAATGGTATTTAAAGTGACTGCATCTCAGTAAGCAACAGTGTGAATTGTTAATCACATAGTGACTTCTTAATTACTTCTCTTTGTAGCTGTCGGCAATTGTCTTCTTCGTTTTGACAGAAAAATTTTTATGGATCAATATCATGACATGGGAAACAGTATTTTTTGGAAGTGGTAATTTTTCAGTCGCCAACAATAAAAAAAATCCCGTAAGACTAGAGACATGGTCATCACTCATGGCTGACCAACGGGACCGACGATTAAAAGGATACTGACTTAATTTTTCCACAGTTCTATAAAACGATGGCAATTGTAAAAAAACTGGTCACGTAAAGAAGGTGAAAACAAAAAAGTGTCAACAAATCACCATAAAGTAGTGCCGTTGTCACAGACGAAAGGACTAAAAAGTATACTGTATATTTACAGTAGGTTCAGAGTGTATTATCACTAAATCACCCACAGAGTGGAGATTTCACTCAAACAATAATTCCAAATTTGTTGCAAAGCATGACAAGCAGAAGTTATGCTCTGAACAGCCAATAGACCTTTGGGTTAAACCTGGAGGTCCATTGACTCCAATGGCTGAAACATTGCTTGTGTTTTTTGTCCATATGTACAGAATTTGAAAGTGATGCTTTGGGTGATAACTCCACTCCACAGGTGATTTTGTTGCAATCCTCTCCCCATGTACTGTACATATACCAAATACAAACTGTAGCTTTGGGTATACAGCCGAGCGATACTTATCACAGTACGCCACAAAATCCTACTAACATAAAGCCAACAAAGGCAAAACAATAAACAAAAATATAAATAAATAAATAAATGAAAATTAAAAAAAAAAAAAAACTTTAGAGTTGCCGGAAAAGTTTGGCCGGCCCAAGGCCCAGATAAAATTTGATGAGATGTTTATTTTTGTCAAATATTACAGTGATCTGTTTTATGAAACCCGGTTACCACAAAGCGCCCCATCCATACACAGACGTAACCCATTAATAACCAAGCTACCTACTATACACCAAGGGGTAGTTTTCGGTAACAACTAGGTCTACATGTATATATCTTGCATTTACTCGAATAAATCAAGTAATATCATGTATATTGCTTCGAAAGAATGAATTAAATGTCTGCAATTATATTTAAACCTTTTTAAACAGCCCTGACTTACTTTTTTTTCTTTTCACCTCGGTATCTCTCGGTATACCACAGTGTTTTGTAGGACCCTTTTCTGTGGGGTAGTTTGATTTGGATCAAGTTGCCATAGGATGATTTGGGTTAAATTAGCATCCGGTTTGGGTCAAATTGCTGGAGGACAGTTTGGATGCAATTCTCACTAATGACAGTATATTATAGAACACATGGAACGTGGATTTATTTTTTTTTCTTTATTGGGGTTTAACAGCACTTTTGACAGTTAGGGTCACTTCGTGTCGGACAGTTTTATGGGTGGAGGAAGTTGGAGTACACGGAAAGAACCACCAAGCAAATGCCAGGCTCCCAACATACTAAATACACACGAGCAGGGTTAGCAATGGTTGAGGACAAATGCACCATCAACGTACTGTACACCTTAGCACAAAATGCCACTGTGCCTGCACATGGGCAATGAGGGTGCAGTATCTTGCCCAAGGACACAATGCAGTTGCCACAGGTGGGATTCAAACAGAGGACAACACAGCTTGCATTTCTACCTACTGAGCTGCCGTGCCCCCTTCGAACGTGGATTAATGCAGAGATAATTATACAATATATATTATTTTTTTAGGAGTGAAAAAAATATATTGTAGCGTATTTAAAATATCTCACAGATGTATAACTGTATTGCTTTTCTTTGGAATGAATCTACCCGGGCCGAGTTTGTTTTCCTCAGACCGAATCTTCATGTCCCCGAAAAACGATGACATGTTATTTACGATGGCATTAAAAATCTAAAATGGTTATAAGCTTTCCGCTTTTTTTTGGTTTACCGTGAAAACTACAAACCATTGTTCATAAATAAAGATGGGCATCACAAAGTACTTTGTTTTGATTTCTGACTGGACCGAAAAAGTAACCTATCAATATCGGGTCGTTTTGTCCCAACTGCTCTTCACCCCGGCTGATGTGTTGGTTCCCCGCGGGTCGTCTCGCCCCCTATATTGGGGCAAAATGACGCAGGTATGAGGGAGCGAAAAGGCAATGATTTTATTATTAAATTGTTTTAATGGTTTAAAGTACTTTTCCACCATCAAGTAACATTATAATGCATAAACCTAATACGGACACAACACACCAGCTTGAAAACAATTTTTAACCCTTTACCTAAGATGAAAAGCAGACGACACTTGCAAGAATAATTCTTGAATAACTAATTCTTTTCATTTTTTGTCTCAAAAACATAGGTTATGACCCCTCGTTGGAACGAGCTCGACGAGCTCGTTCCAACGAGGGGTTATAACCTATGTTTTTGAGACAAAAAATGAAAAAAATAATGAAAATTAATTGGCGATTTTTGAAAATAGCGTTGGCCGGTTTTGGCCGTTACGTTAGGTAAAGGGTTAACAAAGGCAGAAAATTAAAATCCACTACCTGTTGCATTGGATGAATGTATTGGTATTATTACAAAAATACGAATGAAATTTCTTATTGGTAGCATTGAGATGAATGACTCAAACTTTGTGGAAACATATGGAGAGGTGTCCGGGGAAAAGAGTAAATGACCCACAGAAGAGAAACAGCACAGGCAGATTGATAATTGTAATGCATGGTTACGGATGTTATATAAATGTACAAATTATACTCAAATGTCTAAAGTTGTGATTCTAAATACTAAACTTTAAAAATAGACAAATACATAATTAAAACAGGAATAAAACATAATATCACTGCAAGTTCTGTTATTATTTAATCCATATTCCATACCTCATTGACATACCACCAAAACCCTCTCTATTTGTCTGATTTCACGTATCAGTCAATGCAGATACTATAAAATTTTCAACTTTGTAACAATTATGAAAATTTTAATGGAAATTGTTTACTTCGTTAAATTTTTTGGGGAAAAAAATACTAAAGTACTAAAGGAAACAATTACATTGCATTACCAAAATAAAATTTAAATTTAGGGGCGAAACCACCCACCTCCGTCTGTGGGGCGAAATGAACTGGGACGAATGAGGATTGGGGCGAACCAACTCGAGGGCGAACTACTATTTATAAACCTTAAATTTAGGATAAATCAAAAACTTCATTTCGTTTTGATTCTTGAACTTCACTAGCTATGTGTCCAAGCATATCTTTATGAAATCGCACCAATATAATCAAGAAGATCGACGGTTATATCCGCGGTTTTTCGATGAAGGTACATAATGTAATCGCCGAATAGGACAAGTTACAACGAAATCAGGAGTGTTCGATCTGAAATAACTAGATTATTTGCTGAGAATATTGAAAAACATCTAAAGGGACAGAATACGAGTGATGTGTAGACATGTAAATATCACGCAAAGCTGAGATGCGAGTTGGGTTGCAACACAAAACGAACGCATTTGACATTTTGTTTGATTGTTGATATCGGCCCAAAGATTCCTTGAGGGGGATAAGCCGATTGCAATTGTATCAGCAATTGTGAACCGGAAGTCACGTGATTTTTTCCCTGAAATTTACTGTCCAATTCAAAATATCGCTTGACGGTATTAGAGAATTCTGTTCTGGAACACATTTATCTGATTGAGTATGTGCAACCCCTTGCGGGCCTACGGCCCGCTAGAGTTCCTATAATGCCGCAAGTGGGAAGGCGGTTTGCAGGTAATTTCTTTGTTTTACTGCTGGGGCTTGACTCACTTGAAAGCCTTTCCCATAAACAACTGTTATCCCAGATTTCACTGAAAGTAATGTTCAAGTTATAATGCAAACAGACATCAGAGTGCAGATGGACATATATACGGACGGACATATGGATAGACTTCAAATGTAGGAGATTGTACCAGAGGTGCTGACATGCCAGTGTCAAGGATAAGGCTGTGTCAGATGACAGACAAAATCTCTCACCCAGTGGACCCTGCAACAAATCTCAGGGCAACAAAAAGTTTTTTTTTTGTGTAAAATCTTTGAAGTGTTCTCAAACCCATTTTAGAACTCAAAACACCAGAGTAACTTTACAGGGTCATGTCATATTAAGAACAGCATGCTAAGCGTGGCATATGCACCCCACTCCCCCCCCCCCCCCCATCTCTGAAAATGCTGAGATGGACATATTTTCAACAAAAGGCATACACACGGGGGGGGGGGGGGGTGGTTATCATCTTTGTTTTACATCAGAGAGAAATCCAACCTAGCAGACATTGTGAGATCAACGTACATCTGTTAACAATAGTTTGTGTCTATCAGATCATCTACATGTGAGATGTGAACTTATTGTCTTTGTTTTGCAACAACATTAATCCCCCAATCCAGTAGTAACTGTAAAGGCCAGAAACAATGATTGGACCATCAAAGAGAACAAAGACATAATGCCACAAGTGAGGAGATGATTTGCATGGATTTTCTTGGGTTTACTGCAGGGACGTGACTCATTTGAAAGTCTTTCCCAATAAACAATCTTCATTCCAAATGTTATTGAAATCTGATAACCCAAACCTGAAATATGAGGCAAACAGGCAAAAAATTGGTATTTTACGAGACAAACAGCAAATTTTCAAAGTTAAAAAGCGGGATTAGTCTGAAAAGTGGAAAGTAATAAATATGATAGAGATCCGATATGTCAAACCCGGTATACGAGGCGAACAGACAAAAAATAGGCTATTTCTGTATATTCAAGGGGCCATAATGCACAGAAAAAAATATTTTCAAGCGCAAAACGGCTGTTACCACTTAAAGATCTTACATGTATGATAGTGAACATGTGTATGAAATTTCAATGAAATCTGAACGGTAATGTTCAAGTTTTAATGCGGGCCGACATCTGAGTGAGGAAGGACAGACGTATGCACAGATGCATGGACACACCGACTCACGAATAAGCGCAGTCCAGTATACCCCACTGGGGGTATAATTAGCTATCTGCGGGCAAGTATGTCAGTACCGTAAGAGTTTCCGAACTCCTTCAGGACATTGCTGCAGTCTTACAAACCAATTATTGACCAAATCTGTAGATATTTGTTCAGGTTGTCATGCTAATGAGCTGACAACAGGCAAAAATTAACTAATTGAGGGCCATAACTCCACTCAGTATGGCTGAACTGTACAAATTTTCGAACTCCTTCAAGACATTATTATGAAAGTCTCACATACCAAATATTGACCAAATCCTTTGATAAGTGTGCAGGTGATGGTTCTAATGATTTGAAAACAGGAAAACATTAACAAATTAGGGACTATAACTCTGTTCAGTATGGCCAAACGGTAACAATTTTCGAACCCATTAAAGACATTGTTAAGAAAGTGTCACATACCAAACGTTGACACAATCCATTGATATTTGAAGTTCTCATACTACCGAGCTGAAAACAGGAAAAAATCAACAAATTATGGGTCTTAAATCTGCTCAGTATAACCTAAACATACCAATTTTTTTTAACTCATTCAAGACATTAAGAAAGTCTCACATACCAATACTGAATCAAATCTACTGCTATTTGTTCCAAGTTATTGTGCAAACAATCGGAAAACAGGCAAAAATTAACGAATTAAGGGTCATAACTCCGTATTGTGACATTTTTTCGATTCTTCTAGCATTATGCAACTGATTTCTATTAAATCCAGAGTATCACATGACAAAAAAACTATTTGTAAAGGACTCCCCCTTTCAAGGAAATGGGACAGCGTTGGCATTCACCACCATACAGCCTTGGGGCTGCATTTTGAATTCCTGTATTTGTTGTTCTTATGAAATATTATTTTATTATTATCAGTTATGGTACAAATATGGTACCGATAGCACACTTTCAGGAACCGCTGATCTCTGATGTCGACTGTGTGTCAGTGCGTGTGGTGCACACGTACTTTTGGGGGTTCTATAAACCACATTCTTCATTTTCCTGTATAATTTGTGTAAATTTATTTGGAATTTATAGAGTTTCAGACTTAGGAATTTCATAGTATTGTTTTTGCCTTAGGTATTGTGCTTTATAAGTAATGGGCAATTTAGTTTGAAAAAGGGGGTTCATGGAGATTTAGCCTCAGGAAGATTCAGCCCTCATACTTTTCCGAGAATATTCGGATTCAGTCGTGGTCGAATCTTATCACTTCAAAGGCCAAATCTTTTTTCTTTAAATGTTCTATGCATTTTTTCTATAGTTTGTTTTAAGGATTTATGATTACTAATCTTGACAAAATTGTGAATATGAAACAAACCTTAATGAAGCTGGAAAAGAAAAAACCTTCCCAAAACAAGCTGAGAGGTTCTCAGTTCGAATCCCACCTGCAGCAACTGTACTAAGGCGTACTGCACATCGATGATGCACTTGTCTTCAACCAATGCTAACCCTGCTTGTTTGGAGTTACTTTTGTTGAGGAGCCTGATAGTTGCTTGCTTGCCATTACTCGGTGGTTCTCTCTGGTTACTCTGGGTTCCTCCCCCAGTAAATATGATATATTTTGGCTAGGAAAAGTGTGGTTAAACTTCAATAACAAAAGCACGGAACTCCTCTCAGGTCTCCAGTTAAAAAAAATGCCGTATACATACGCTCGACAGGTACAGCCCGTGTTGTTGATGTTTTTCATAAACTATTTACTTATGGTAACGATAATAACAGACCAGTGCTGTTCACAATTACACTCTAAAATCAGTTTGGTTAACAGTTAGCCCAAATTAACTGTGTTGAGTGAGTATGAACCGAATTGGGTTCATATTCACTCAACCTAATTGTTTTCGGTTGATTTTTAACCAAACTGGTTTTAGTGTGTGTAGACCTTTCAAAATTATTTTCCGTTTGTTTGCCTCGAAAACATAACTTATGACACCACCTCATTGGATCAAATTCGTTGGGTTCCTTCCCATGAGGGTTCGAAAGCTGTGCTTTTTCAGGCAAAAATGACATTTTTTCTGCTCTTCAAGAATTTGTGTTGTAAAGGTCGTCTTCTACCTGTGCTAAGTAAAGGATTAAACGCAAAACTACAACTTCTCACAGGAACCACTTCTGTAACTGTCATCGCTTTTTTCAGGTGTGGGGAGACGCAGCGACACAAATATTTTTTTCTCTCGGTGTAGCTTTTGGCGGTTTGATAGGTATGGCGAGTTTCAATAAATTCAACAATAACTGCTACAGGTATGGTTTTTATCATATTTTGAAAACACAATGATTCGAGTCCTTTCTTCTCTGTTGGGAACTCATCTAACTGCCAATATTAAGTCGTTAAGTGGTTTTTCGGCTACTTATGAAAAATTAAACTATTTACCTGACGCGACAAGTAGACGACACGAGCAAAAAATATTTTGAGTTTTCATTTTTGCCTTAAAAGCCCCAACGGAAGGAGCTGGTCACAAGCTATGTTTTGAAGGCAAAGCGCGGTGTCTCAGTGCTTACGGCATTGGACTTTAAAATTGAAAGGTTCAAGCTTCGATCCTCAAATGGATCAACTGCGTTGTGTTATTGGGAAAGTCACTTAATCCCGATTGCCAACGTGGGAGTACGGTAGCGCTGTGTACTGATGCGTACAGCTCGTCCAACCAATGTTAACCCTGCTTGCATGAGTTAGTACGTTGGGGAGTCTGACAGTTGCTCGCTGTTGCTGAGTGGTTTTCTCCGGGTACACCGGCTTCCTCCACTCGTAAACCTGTCCGACACGAGGTGTCCCTGGTTGTCGAAAGTGTCGTCAAAACCCGATAAATAAATAAATAAATAAATAAATAAATAAATAAATAAATAAATAAATAAATAAATAAATAAATAAATGTAATTCAATTTTGAATGTCGATTTCATTGAATAGCGAATATGGCAGTTAGATGAGGTAAATGGTTAACAGTGAACAAAATGTTTGTAATATACACCATACACCCACCACACAAGGGGCAATCAACGTGACTGTTTGTTAGTTTATTTGTCTTATTGGGGCCCAACGATGGTTATATCGTATCTGAAATATTACGGGTTAAGGGAGTCGAAGTAAAAAGAGAAAACCACTGAGCAACTACGCCTCACTACAAAGGGTCACTGTGCTTACGGTTGGGCAATTAGGATTGAGGGTCTTGCCGAAGACACAACGAAGATGGCGTCACTCAGGAACGAATCGCCAATATTTCGAAATAAAGACCAATACGCCGACCAGGAAGTACCGATGCTGCTACAGGCACCACCGCTTTCATTTCTTTGATATTTGGGTACGCAACATCATAAATCATTTATGATGGAGAGACAAATAATCATATTGTTATTAACGAACGTATTTTTTGTCTATCTTCAGTATTTACACCTCCGATAGGAGGGTGCATTGGAATCACCCCTTGTTGTGCATGCCACGAAACGTCACGTCACACCAGAATCTAATTTTTTTACTACTGGGCCAAATTAATCCAAAGCTGGGACATATGTTCCCTAAAGCCTAACAGTTCAATTTCTACTTAAACTGACCGGCTCCTAAAAGGAAGGATAATTCCAAAAAACTAAAAGAAATGACTTCTTCTTCAGAACCACTGTACAGCAAGTTTTAGCAGCATCTTTCACTCATATGCCTTCGATTTTATTTAAGTCAAGTTGTCAAGTCCGTATTCGGGCCCATTTGGGAGTCTAAAGGTTGCCCCTGGGCTCCAAAATGCAAAAGTTGTAATTGTCTTTTCAGAACCCCTGCACAGAAAGTGTTGGTTCTTTGGAAAGGAGTATCTTTCGCCCACATAGATTAAACTTTATTGAAACCATGTTTTTGCATCCGTACTTGGGGTTGTTTGCGAACCTCAAAGCTGCTGATTTTTGGGTCAAAAATTCAAAAGTTACACTATTTGATAATTATTTTAGTTTTCCTTTTTCATGTGGCTTGGCTATTTGCAGTGCAGCAAATATTGCTGCATCAAATATGTATGATGTGCCTGATTTTAGCTTCCCAAGGGGAAATAACTTGAAAAATAATTGTTTTATGTAATGGATACAACACTTGCAATTTGTTCGTGAAATTCATGCAATTTGGCATCGTACAGAAACTGATTTTGACAAGTAGCAAATTCCGCTCACAACCATTCAAGTTAGTTCAAGGCAAGTTTCTTCATACACATTTGAGCTCGCTTGGGCGCCCAAAAGTTGCCGCTTGGCTCTAAAATGCAAAAGTTGTAATTTTTGTTTGTTTGTTTTGATGTGATTTTGGTTATTCATACTGCACCAAATGTTAATACATCAAGTATGTGTGTCATGCCTTATTTCTGGCTCCCATAAGGGAGATAACTTTTTTTGTGTGAAATTCATTCAATTTGTTTCTCTTGTAAAATAAGTTGATCAAATTTAACCAAATGTGGTAGATATGTTCTCCATCGCATGGCGATCAAAAGTTGCTCAAATGAGTATTACGGTACAGTTTTTGCTACTTCCTTCAAACTCCCATCCAAATGTCTAGAACCTGTCTTGGGTCTAGTACTGCATCGAGGGTCTGGATCGCGCTCAGAAAAAGCTCTAGTTCACTTAATTTTGAAAGCATATGAAAGGGGTCTTCTTAAAATTCCATTCCTAACATAGAGACAGGTTTTTTTCTTGAATAGGGATGTGCCCAATATTTTTAGCGGTAGAGGGGGATGGGGTAGGAGGTACTTTTTAGGTTGTTGGCCAAACGTTGGTCAAATCATGATTCATAGTATAAATAGTTCGAGTGATACACAAGCAGCAAGCACCATCCTGCTGGTTACCTTTACTTTCACACGTGGTACGTACCATTCAGTCGCTGAACCTACCCTCTACGGGTCTCACTTATGTGCATTTAAATTTTAATTTCAAGTTTAATTTTTGATTTTATAATTTCAATAATGGCTTCCCCCAACTAACAAAGAACGGAGACTCCCTCCGTTTTCCCCTCGCCAATGTAAAGAACACCCGTTTGTAATTTTAAAGCCTATTTTTTAATTTAAATTTCAAGTTGGGTTAAATGTTTGTTAAACATTCCAAACGGCTTACTGAGGGTATTTTTTTCAATAATGGCTACACGAATTGTCTCAGACTAAAATTATAGCAAACGTGCACCGTTATGAAACGAGATTTCATTTCATTTAATGGATAAAGTGTTTATCTTCTTAACTATTCTGACCAAAGCCTAGCTCAGTTCTTTGAACGATGGCTTTAGATACCTCCAAGAGTTGCACAAGTTTAGGAAATCAGATTATTTCCTTTGAGTGAGAGTTTATCATTTGCATAACCAGTTAAGTACCTTTGAAAAAAAAGAATTTTGAATATATTTGTTTTCAAAAGCAAGTAAATGTTGGTGGGTGAAATATCGGGAGAAAAATATCAAATAAGGTATACCTTAACCCTTTACTCAACGAATCGGCCGCATCCGCCCGCGTAATATGCAAATTGAGCAGTTGAAAAAATATTATTTTTCAAAACATTTTAACAAAACCATATCATGTGACCCCTCGTTGGAACGAGGTCGAGATCGTTCCAACGAGGGGTCACATGATATGGTTTTGTTGAAATTTTTTGAAAAATTAAAAAAAAATGATATTTAAAATAATAAATTTTGATATCGTCTGCGTTGCGTAAAGGGTTAACCACACTTTTATAATTTTTTAATAATAGTTTCTATTCATATTTCTTTCGATAACCCCCCAGCAAGCATTATTTTCTATATGGGAGGATCAGAAAGTTGAAAGGCTGGGGGTCACTTTCAAACAGTAAGGAAAAGACATATTTGTTGAAAAAAATGTTAGGTGGACTAGAAAACCCCATCTACGGAGGACTGACATATTCATTAGGTGGGAGGGCGGTGGAGGAGTCTCCATTCTTTGTTAATTGGGGACGCCATGTGTGAAATTCTAAAATCAAAAATTAAATTTGAAATTTAAGATGGGTGGGGGGGGGGGGGGGTTGGAGGGAGTCTTGATTCTTTATTAGTTGGAGGAAGCCATATTTGAAATTATAAAATCAAAAAATTAAGCTATCACTCAAAGTATCACATTAAAATTCCGACAACGGACCACAGGGATTAACTCGGAGGCCCATTGGTCGGAGCTCTGCCTGTAATTATTTTGCTTTGCAACAGATTTGCAATTATTAATCAGGTGGAACCTCCACCTCGCGGGCGACAACACACTCCCCACGCACTGCATGTTCCTTTTAGTTATAACAGGAAATTTGCATTAACATATCTTCATGTTTAATGTTTCTATTGTTCGCTTTGAAGCAAGTCCCACCCACTACTAGCAGCCAGGACTTGGTTTGAAAGCGAGCATGAAATTGGATTAGCCTATTCCTGTGAATAATGTCCTGTGATGTTGATTCTCAAACCAAGTCATGTTTGCCATTGATACTCGCGTTTTTGATTTGGCAGCGTGCATCAGACTGATTTGGCATTTACTTTTATTTTTGTCTGCACCAGAGTGTAGTGATTCATTTCTGTCCTCTTTAATGTTAGGAATGACTGCTCAATACATATATCAATACAATACCTATGCACATCAATACGTCATGCACACACGCCTACGCATACATATATATGCATATACATGCACCTACATGCACATACATACACATACATACATACATACGCACATATATGTATGCAAGAACCCCAACTTAAACTACATTTTGTTATCGTGTATAACATTTTAGTTATTTTATCATTTCCCCATTAGAATATATCTGTATAAATAAGCTGCTAGCCCTGTAGACAAGACAGAAGTACCCGTTAGTTACACCATTCTTTACTTTAAGCCCCTTTATTAATATTTAGTCATGTCTTCTTTTGAAGGCCAGTCCTCGATTTTCCAGTTAATGATATGATTAATCATACTTTTAAATATAAATGTTTACTTTTCTCTTCTACAACATACTTAAGATCTGTCGGTATTGTCGTCAAAATAAAAAGCAAAACCATTTTCATTTAAGAATTATTTTCTTACAAGCGCAGTAGAAATTTTGCAATAAATCGTCTTAAACCTTTTAGAGTTGCTTGAGCTGTACTTGTGAAAAGCTGTTGTAGTCTATACTCGCTCGGGGTGTAATAATAATAGGGCTTGAGGTGTAATTTCCTGATATCGCTTACGCGTTCACATACCAGTACTGCAAGGTATTCATCCCCGGGTGAAATACCACAGAGTGGGCATCTTCTTTCTGACACTTCTATACTAAACCAGTCTCCAGTTTCAATAGCAAGTCTATGATTCCTTGTCCTGAATTTCAAAAGAGTGGTCATTAATTTTATTGGCATTTGGGAGATGTATGTTTTTCTTTCAAAATTGTCCTAAATCGTCCTGAGTTGTTAACAATGCCCATCCATTCTTGTATATAAATATAGCAAATTTTATGCTTCAGCGATTCTTTACACCATGAGATATTAAAAACCGACTGTTCTTCCCACAAATTACCCATCCCTTTGTCGTCTAACGTACTTTTAACATAATTTAACCACGCTGTTGATCTGGACCCCCTGCTTAAACTAGATTTTGTTATTGTGTATAAAAGTTTGGCTATTTTATCATTTTTCCCATTTAAAAGATATACCCAAAATGACAAAACTTTTTGCTGTTTTTAGTACGTATTGGATAGACTCCAAGTTCCCCGTTGACCAGTACGGTTTGAGTTGACGGCTTTAATCGAAGTGAAAATTTAAGGAACAATAGTCCCAGCTTCTCAATTATTTTTATGTTTTCATATCCCCATATCTCACTATCGTATATTAGGGTTGGGACTATTGTTTTTTTTCGAATATTTCAAGCACGCTATCTACAGGTAAGTTACATTTTCTATTTTTATTCAGTAAAGCAAACATAGCTTTTTTGGCAGTTTTACAACTTTCATTTTTTTCTAAGATATAGCTTCCGGTTTTACTAGAAGTCACCCCTAAATATTTATAATGATCTGCTATTTCGAGTGGTTTACCGTCTATTGTATACACAATTCGTTTTTTAAGTTTTTTTCCCAAATATCATTATCTTTGACTTATCATAATTTATATTTAGTTTCCATGCTTTGTAATATTCGTACATGTTTTCTAGTAATGTTTTTAACCCTTCTGTGGTCTCTGACAGCAGTACCATATCGTCGGCGTACAAAAGAAGCAATAACTTTACCAGAACTTCTAAATTAGACGGATTTTGTTATTCAATGCCTGGACTCTGCTTACTCGAAAAATAATATTCTAAATCATTTAGATAATGCGCAAACACAACCGACGAGATATTTTCTCCTTGCCTTACACCCACCAGACTGCTGTAATATTCTCACCTGTAATTATCCATGCTGACACATGACTTAATATTTTCATACATACAACGTACTTTTTATAACTTTTAAAATTTATCCCTCAATATTCTGTGATGTTAATTTAATCCACAATCTATACCTTCAGACGGTGTCAAAGGCTTTGCTAAGGTCAATAAATGCACAAAATAATTTTTTCATATTACTTTTTGTCAATATTCAAGAAATGAAACAGTTGGTGCTAAACATTGATCAGCAGTTTTATTTTTTAACTGGAAATAACAGTAATAGTACGTACTCACGTGTTTGGTAAAGCAAAGCACTTTTGACAGAAGGAGTTTATAAAGTTTATAAAGGCATTTTTTTACTAAGCCCAACAAGCTCGTTCCACTGTGGCGGAGAAGGAGGGGGTGGGGGATAAGGTATTTTGAATTCGCAAAATGAAAAATTACTAAAATATGAACAACACTAGTCTTGTTAGCTCAACCGACTGAAAATGAACATGGTGTTGGCACCTTCTTATCCAAAACCGCAGAACTGATTTCAGTTGAATTGGAGGTGATTGCTTGTTCTGACATCGCATTTTGTTTTTGTTCAAATCAACTTGCCCAGCTCCAGTGATGGGATGTGGAAAATGCTCCCAAATTTTAAAAAAAACATCTTATCATAAACCAATGGGTACAATGACTTGATATGGGGCTTCCTTTTGGGGGTGTAGAATCAACTTTGTTCAAACGAAGTTCCTGGAGCAATATTTGCCTTTGTAATGGGAGGGGCACAAATTTTGGTCCCGTCCTAAATTATTATTTTCTGAACCGATGGGCCGATTTGAACCAAAGTGGGTGTGTGGTATTACTGAATCATAGGTTCTTGATTCATCCCATATTTGCATAACTTAAAAAAACAAATTTCTCCGAAACCACTTATCAGAATCTTTTAATATTTGGTATACAACCTCCATGGGGTGGGGGGGGGGGGGGGGGGGGGGGGCATTTAGGCAGATACAAGTTTGTTGAAATTAAGCCCCTCGGTGCATATTTGGACTCAATACGAGATCCCGAATTTGAACCTAGGGCAATATGGGCAATAATCTTTAAAAATCTGCTTCTTCCGAAATACCAGCCAGAATCTTTTAATGTTTCGTATACAGCGATGTTATGGGGGTCAGATTCAAGATTGTTCAAATCAAGTCCCTCAGTTAATAGTTGGGCTTCCTATGGGTTCCCAAATTTTAATTCTGTGCAGTATGGAGGATAATCTTCAAAAATCTTCTTCAGATCCACTAATCAGAATCTTTTGATATTTGGTGCGCAGTATATTTAGGGAGGTTAGAAGTAATTTTGTTCAGGCCAAGTCCTTCCTATTGGAGCCCAAATTTTAACTTAGCCCAGTATGAGGAATAATCTTTAAAACTCTTCTTCTCCACAAATAGTGGTGAGATTTTTTTTAATACATGGTATACAGAACCCTTACAGAGGTTGAATTCAAATTTGTTCAACTCAAGTCCATCGGTTAATAAATGGGCTCTGTATGAGAGCGCGAATTTTAACCCTTTACCTAACATGAAAAGCAGACGACACTTGCAAAAAGAATTATTGAATAACTAATTTTTTTCATTTTTTGTCTCAAAAACATAGGTTATGACCCCTCGTTGGAACGAGCTCGACGAGCTCGTTCCAACGAGGGGTCATAACCTATGTTTTTGAGACAAAAAATGAAAAAATAATAAAAATTCATTGGCGATTTTTGAGAATCGCGCTGGCCGGTTTTGGCCGTTACGTTGGGTAAAGGGTTAACTTAGTGCAATATGGGAAATAATCTTTAAAAATTTCTTCTTCAGATCCACCAGTCAAAACCTTTTGATATTTGGTATACAGGTTAATATTTGGGCCCCTTATTGGGGCCCGAATTATTACTTAGACCAATATGGGGAATAATATTTAAAAACTCTTCTTCTCCAGAAGTTGTTAATGTATGGTATACAGAATCCTTACAGCGGTCAGTATCAAATTTGTTCAAATCAAGCTCATCGGTTAATAATTGGGCTTTCTATGGGAGCCCGATATTTAACTTAATGCAATATGGGGAATAATATTTATAAATCTTCTTTATTCAGATCCACAGTGCAGAATGTATTGATATTGAGTATACAGTATCCATACGGGAGTCAGATTCAAGTTACTTCAAAACAAGTCGCTCGGTGATATTTGAACTCCCTATGGGGTACCGAGTTTTAACTTAATGAAAGATGGGGAATACTCGTACAAATCTTCTTCTAGTCCCAATCTTTTGATATTTGGTATACGGCATCCTTGAGGTGGTTAGATCTCATTTTGTTCAAACCAAGTCCCTGCGTTCACATTTGGGCTCCGTGTTGGAACCTTAATTTTAACTTAGCCCAATATGAGGAATATTCATTAAAACTCTTCTTCTCCAAAAACACAATCAGAATCTTTTAATACATACAGGTCTCTCCAAGGAAAAGCGAATTTTACTTAGTGCAATATGAGGAAAGAATATTTAAAAATCTTCTTCAGATCCACCAGTCAGAATGTTTTGATATCCGGTATACAACATCCTTGGGGAGGTCAGACCTAAGTCTGTTTAAATCAAGTCTCTGGGTCATTATTTGGATTCCGCATTTGGGCCTGAATTTTAACTTAGTCCAGTGTGAGGAATAATTTTTGAAAATATGCGTCTTGAGATAGAATCAGAATCTTCGGATATTTGAATACGGCATCCTTAGAGGGTTCCATGTGATCAAATAGAGTCCCTGGGTGAACATTTGTGTTCAATGTTGGGGAGGGGGATGCAAAATTGGTAATATTCTCAAAATCTGCTCCAGAACCACCAGTCAAAATCTATTGACATTTGGTATACAAATATCCTTCACGTTTGTTCATGTTGGTCCGTAGGTTGATATTCAGATTCCCTAATTTGCATTAAATCTTGACATTATTTCTGTGGTAGCATCCCGATAACAGAACAAATCATCAGGCATGGACAACATAAAAAAATAAATAACTTCATTCCTTAGTGCTGTTAACCAGCCACAGATGCCAAATAAACCCTTCAAACAACGATGAGCGCCTCAGATCCCATAGGGGCCTCTTGTTGTATACAGCATCGTCAGAATAATCAGATGCCTTGGGTATAGGGTTACACTCCAAAATCAGTTCGGTTAAAAGTCAATACAAATCAGCTAGGCTGAGTGATTATGAACCCAATTGGGTTCATATTCACACAAACCAGTTGATTGTGGTTGATCTTCAACCCAACTGATTTTAGAGTGTACCTTAAGACACCTAATCGTTAACCTCTGGTTTTTTGCCCCCTTGAAGTTTAACTATGAAAGGTCTTTCATTTTCAGTAGTTTTATTTTCTGGGTACTGAGGCACTAAGGTCTTCCACGTCACAAACAAAGAACAACAGTTTGAGTGTATTGTTCAAGGGATTACCAAAAATGGTCACTGGCCGATTATGGTTATGTGAGCTATCGATCAGCCTATTCTGAAGCCATTTCCGATTGTAATACCGTGCTCTACTAGACAAGTCGAGGCTCGAAAGAACTACATCAAACCGAATATTTTTCACAGTGTTAAACTTCGTTGACGATGTCGCAGTAAAAGAACCAGTCGTGCACACTTGGACGGTAAACGTGGCTCTCAGAACCACGCCCAGGTGCGTGTGACTGGTAATTTTACTGCGACCTGAGTCAATAGAGTGTAACCTTCACTTTTCCGGTATGAACTGGCGATTGCCGCAAGACGCTCAATTGTAAGCTTTACATGTCGTTTAACTTGTATATCCCGTAAAGAGGCGTCTAGAGAGATTAAGAAAACACATTGTAGTTGTTTCTCAACGTTTTTGAATGGTAACATTGACATCATGTTACAGAAACAATTGAACAATTGCAGAAGATAATAAAATGCTGTTAATGAATCATCACAAAATGCTCGGCAACAATCGGTTGTACCGATGTTCCGGGAACCCTGCCGTTGTCATCCGATTGCCCACAATCAGCCGATTATGGTGGCCGGTTCCGATCATTGGTTGAACACTATTTGATTGTAATGACTCTAATTATAATAAATCAGTTTCGTCAGTTCACAACAATGGTCACTCTGATGATTTAACAAAAACATGAAGTACATAAGTTTGGGAAAAATATGAAATTTATAAAGATGCCACTACAAATTTTTTCATCTAAATCACTGAGCGTGATATACGCATATCATCAGAAAAAAACGTTGTTGAACCTTCATGTTTTTTGCTTTGGAAATCACACTGATTCAGGGGTTCCAGAAATGACTTTCAGTTGTCATTCCTGGTGTTGTGTGGCCGAAGTGTTACATTCGAAAGATTTGATGTACCGGTAGAGTAATTCGCTGCAAGAACACTATCTTGTTGGAGTTCAATCCCGATAAATAAATTTCCAAGTGAAAACTTTAAGAAGAAAAAGCAAAATCTTAGCTAAAGAACCTCCGAGCTGAGGTCGGAGGTCAATCAGCATAGAATTTGCTTGCGCTTTTTAACATGATTTTATAGAGATACATGTTTGTCCTGTACAGTGTTTGGAGTGGTGAGAAATTAACTGTTTTCATCCTAGAAGTAAAGGTTACCCACAACATCTGAGTCACGCAAAACCTGGAGAATTCTTTTGGTATTCGCGAGAGAACCTCTCTCCGTCCCCACATCACCAATTCACCCTGTGACGTTTTTAAAAGGTTAATGAACACAAATCAATTGAAATGCCTTTGCAGACTCATTCTCGGTAAGGTTGTGCTCGAAGAGTCTCAGTGAGAAATTCACAATTCTTGTATTTTGGTTTTGTATTTCAGAGATGCAATATTGGTTGCAACTATAAATTGCTGTACCAGTGTGTATGCTGGATTCGCTGTATTCGCATTACTCGGTTTTTTGGCCCACAGCACAAACCAGTCGATCAGAGATGTGGCATTAGGCGGTAAGTGAAGTAGCAATTGTATATTTCCCGAAATGTCTCTTTCTTTAAGCGACGTGATTGTTTCTGCATTGTGGGTTTCGTGTGCTTCATATGATACTACTCTGAAATTCATAGCAGATGACAACTGATGCTCATGGTAGGTCGGTTCACTCTACACCTAGTCCCTATACTACACATGCCCTAACAGAGCAATCTGTCCTACCGTGTGAAGCCGTGGTCAAGGTGGTTGTAGCTAATTGGGAACATTAAGGGGAGTGAGTTTATAAATCAATGGAGGAAAATGAAACAGATCACAGAACTAGTTCGAATGGAAATTTAGGAAGGCACTTTTAGGACATCTAACATCTCGTATTCCTCATGTGCAACATACATTAATCCACGTAACAGTGCATAACCGACTTTGAATAACGTTGACAACTACACTCTAAAATCGTTGGTGTTAAACATGAACCCAAAACATCTGGGTTGAGAGAATATAAACCCAACTGGGGTCATATTCACTCAACCCATTTGTCTGAAGCGTTACAGATGGCGTTTTGTTGCACACAGTGAATAATATATGCATCGGCTGGGATTTATCCTCAATGGTGAATGACATATGTATGAGGTGCTATATTTGTGTCCAATTCTTTTGACGAGTATCCTATCATAAGGAGCAAATCCGAAGACATGTTACCAAGCATATGGTGCAAATAGAGTTTCATTTCAGATGGAAGCATAACATATTGACAATTTGCATAGATTTGGATTCGACAGCCAGCCACGAGGCTTATGATAGCGTCCACGAGTCAAATGTTTGCAACTATGTATTCATATCGAGGCAAAAGTAAAACGGAAGAAAAACAAATACAAGAAATCAAGAAGTTACATTATTAAAATGACAATGCTACGGATACGGTGGTGTTTATTGATACTTCCAAGAATTTATGAAGGATGACACTACACCTTTTATTATTTTCATATTTTCCATAGATCTTACTCAAGTTTACAACGTACAGCAATAAAATAAAGATATCTGATCACAGAAATCACAATCGGTAAATTGATTTGTAAACTCACTCCCCTTAATGTTCTCAATCGACACCATCCTCGGAACATTGAATCTCAAACAGATCAGATAGAATAAATACTATTTAGTCTGATTAATATATAGCAGCTATAGCATAATCGCTTATTTCAATGTTAATATTTAACCTGACCTAAAATCCATAAAAAAATCTATGTTCAAATTTTGTAATCTGTTTCAAATTTTCCTATAAAATATATGATACCCTGAGCTAATTGTGCTAACAGATGTCGTTGAAAACCAAATTCCTTCTTGCGATCATATCATTAAGGGGAATGTGTCAGTAGTGATTTCGAAATGCTGAACATTCAGCCTAATCACACAGTTAGATGGAAATACCTCCCACTATTTATATAATTAAAACACCTCGTCGGAGCGCCATGTTTTCCATTCCAGGCAAGATCATTGATTTATCTTAAATGATGCCATAAATACTGATTTCAACACATATCGAACCAGGATTTGGAAATATAGCGCTCCCGATCCTTTTACAGGTCGAACACGCATGGGTGCTACAGGCTCTGTAATTGGAGTGATTTTTTGCTTATTGGGACATTTCGATCTTGTTGTATTCGAATTCTTTTTATTGATAGTTAGTGGAGATATTGAGCTGAAACCAAAGGACACAGGCAGCAATATATCACTAGTACACATCAATGTTTGGGGTATCAGGAACAATACGAAGTTGATACAGGAGGAGCTCGGTCAACATTATGTCATTGCCGTTACTGAATCTCTTCTAAGTCCGAATGTTGGCGCTGAAGAACTCAGAATAGAAGGATACGATTATCTACTTATTCGGAAGGACCGCGAAGATGGCCGCCGAGGCGGAATACTGGTGTATTTCAAATTGGGGTCAATTTACGATCGGAAAAGTAATTTGGTCAGTGACTTGTCTCCCTTTCCGAATGGGTTCCGGAAAGGGAGACGAGTCACTGACCATTATAGTCAATGAAACGATTGGCTGTATGGAGTTGACACAAGTACTCTTGCAGTCCCCGTTAAATAAACACAAACTATATGTGAAAAAGTAAATTCTCCCAATCCCAAAAATATAGCGGAATACAAAAAATACTGCCAAATTTTGAACCGACCCAAAAGAATGGCTAAAAAGAATTATTACATCAGCACTCTACTCGCCAATATAAACAGCATAAAAACCTTGTGAAATTCTGCGCAAAGCCATTAACAAAACAGAACAAATCCCACCATTGCCGTCGTTCTTCTACAATGAAAACAACGAACTGACGGATCCTAAAAAAATTGCCGACAAATTTAAAACGTTTACGTTTTTGGTTAACTTAGGCAAATCAATAAGATCAAAAATCCAACATCAAACCGTCACTTCTCTCATTTATAAAGGAAGCAAATTAGCTATCCATCATACATTTTTAAAACCGTCCATCCGGAGACAAAAACAAAAATCACCCAAATCACCAAAACGTAATTAATTCAAGACCAGTTGTCATAAAAATTAATACTCTAGTGCACATTGACAAGAAGAAAAGGATATAGAGAATCCTCCAAGAATACACTTCATTTTTGTACAGATAATTATTTCCTGACTGATTGTAATCTAGCGATTACATCGATTCACGGGTACGATGTGAATAATCATGAAATTTCACCCCCAACTTGACGCATATAGTGCAAAGGACAAGAAAATATAACTAAACGATTTAAATATTTCACTAATAGGTAATCACCAAGAAGAGACATCATTTAAATTTCTTGGAATCCACATGGACGAAAATCTGAAATTCAAAGAACATGTTTGAGTTCTTTGCTTCAAACAAGTAGGCGACCTTTGCTATAAAGGGGCAAAGATATTTACTCCTGTACAAACCTTAAGCGCCTTGTACTTCTCACTTATTCACAGCCATATGTCCTTTGGGATACTAGTTTGGGGACATTCAACCTCAACAAATAAAATTGTTAACATGCAAAAGAAAGCCATTAGCGTTATAACAATCATGCCCTATAAATCACATGCTGACCCCCTATTCAAAAGCTGCGTTATCCTAAAATTCAGTGATCTTTATACATTGCATTCGCTCTTGTTCATACATGATTGGTTCAACAATAAACTACCCGTGTCCTTCTCTAACATATTCAACATTTACAGGAACCCATCGGGTATGAATACTTGTTAGACTGGGAAACGACACACATATAAACCAAGAACACGTTTTACAGCTGAACGTCCGTTCCACACTTTCCCACGGGTCTGGAATGAAATTGGTCCAGCAATTTAGAATTAGAGTAGGCATCAATTCAAGAAGGCGATAATGGACAAGGCCCTAAATCCATACATTACAGATGTGTCTTGTAATAACCGTAGGTGCCACGATTGTACCTCTTTCTCTTCAGGATCTCATTATACCTAATATCCACAACGCAAATAATACTTCTTTGTACTGATAAAAACATGTACTAACTTTTGATAATGCAGAATTCTTTTCTAAGCCTTTATGGCAAATTGCTCCTGTCCTTGTTGTCAGACACATTTACTGTTTCTTATGGGAATGACAGAAAGACAGCCTTATTAGCTATGCCATTTTTATGCAGTAAACAATTATCTCTCTGTAAAATGCCACAAGCCAATTATATACATATACATACATTATGTAACTGTATGCGATAAAGTAAAGACAGATAGTTATTTCCTGACTGACTGTAATCTAGCGATTACATTGGTTCACAGGTACGATGTAAATAATACCCTCACCCACTTAAAATATTTTAGCACATTAGTTTAGCCCGATGTAAAAACATGAATATGCAGGCAATGTGATTTCTTTTCAAAATTCATAAAAATAGTTTATGACAATTGCATATGTATTAAAATTAATAGTGCTGTTCCTTGATAAAATAATCAAATAATACCTTTAATTTTTGTTTTTTCATGACAAAGATTAGATCACTGATGGAACTATACTTTAATGCGGAGTATTCAAATATTCTTTCTTCTCTTTTACAATACCATTTGGACAGTATTTGTTGGCTTTCTTCTGTTGTTTTGTCACATTGTAAAAAGTCTCAGCATCTATTTATACTCATCGGTGATCAAGGAACTCACTGATTATTTCGAAGAGCATATTATTGACCGATTCATTTATATTTGATACAACTCATCATGAATATTATAGATATAACTCATTATAGTATGTTTGGCAGAGCTCGTAAAGCTCTGTCAAACAAAATATGATATGTTATTTTCCTGTTCTGCAGAACTGAAATTTTACTCCAATGTGAAGGAACTTAGTGAGAAGAAAAATTGGCTATCCATATATATTCCAGGGCGTATTGGAATTTCCACTAGTTTAAACTAGTTTAAAAACTGATACACCCTTCGGTTGCGCCTCTGGGTGTATCAGTTTTTAAACTAGTGTAAATTCCCATACACCCTGTGCCGAAGGGTGTGTCAGTTTTTAAACCAGTCTAAATTTCCATACACCCTATAATATACATGGATGATTAATAATATTACCCAAGAGGCAGATACACATTTCCAAAGGGCTTCTTTTATTCCGAGCTACTTCCATCACTCTCTTTGGTCACTACTGGGTTGTCATGTAAAAGCACACAGTTGCGAATTTGAACAACAAGTCGTAATATCATCCAAGCGGTCACTTGGATGAAAGATGAAGTGAACGTAACATATTTTCGCAGTTGACAGGTAATCCGTTTTAGATTTTTTTTAATTTTTCAGGTCCCGGATTGGCATTTGTAGCCTATCCTGCCGGTATAGCACAATTACCAGCCGCTCCAGTTTTCGGATTTTTGTTCTTCTTTATGCTGATAACACTTGGTCTTGACAGTATGGTAAGCTGTTATGGTCATTTAAAGGAAAAACATTGTTTTGTTCATCTCTGAAAATGGAGTATCTATATATCTATTTCTATTTGAATTTTTTTGATAAAAATGTTTCATATACCCGCCCATGGAGATGGTGTCATCATGGTGATGTAGCGCCCCTCATTTTTAGCTCACCTGACTGAAAGTCAGGGTGAGCTTTTCTTATCACTCTTCGTCCGTCGTCTGTCGTCCGTCGTCCGTCGTCCTTCGTGAAGGTGGTGTTTGAGCCTCTTTCTCCTAAACCATTGGCCATATTTTAATTACATTTCATGTACATAGTGGTTATATAGGGGCATTTTGATTTTTATGCAAATTAGGTTTCGGCTCATATTGAGCGGAGGGGTGTGGAAAAAATGGCCAAATTTTTTGAAAAACTTCTTCTAATGAACCACCAGTAGCAGAGACTTGATATGTGGTATACAGAGTCCTTTTGAGGCTTAGAATCAAGTTTGTTCAAGAGAAGTTTGTTGGGCATTATTTGCCTTCGTTATGGGAGGGGCACAAATTTTGGCCACGCCTAAAATTTCTATTTTCAGAACCGTGAGGTCGATTTGAACCAAATTTGATTTGAGATGATAATGGGTCATAAGTAGGTGAATGGTGCAAACAATTTTTTCTCATTGCCCCGTGGGAACCTTGGGAGCTAAAAATAGGAAAAACCTTAAAACTGCCATATCTCCAAAACTACACGGCACAGAGAATTCTTATCTTGTATAAAGCTTACTTTTATCCAGTAGAATAGAATGGTTAAAAAAATCCCTATCGGTTTGATCACAAGGTACTTTTTTCAGGACTTTGAAAAAGTGCTGAGTCCGCACTTTTTAACACTGTAGGCAATGGGAAAACATTAAAAAATCTTCTTCTCCAGATCCAGCAGGCAGAATCTTTTGATATTTGATATGCAACATTGTGGGGTGGATCTGATTCAAGTTTGTTCAAATCGGCCCCCTGGGTTCATATTTGAGCTCAGTATAGGAGCCCGATTTCGAACTTAGTGTATTTCAGGCAAATTTCTTAAACAGCTTCTTCTGAAGATCCAGCAGGCAGAATCTTTTGATATTTGGTATGCAACATTGTGGGGTGGATCTGATTCAAGTTTGTTCAAATCGGCTCTCTAGATTCATATTTTGGCTCACTATAGAGGCTCGAATTCGAACTTAGTGCATTTCAGGCAAATTTCTTAAAAAAATTTCTTCTCCAGGTCCAACAGGCAGAATCTTTTGATATTTGGTATGCAACATTGTGGGATGGATCTGATTCAAGTTTGTTCAAATCGGCCCCCTGGATTCATATTTGGGCTCACTATAGAAGCCCGAATTCGAACTTAGCGCATTTCAGGCAAATTTCTTAAAAAATCTTCTTCTCAAGATCCAGCACGCATAATCTTTTGATATTGGGTATGCAGCATGCTTAGGGGGGTGAGATTCAAGTTTGTTCAAGCCAAGGCCTGGGTTAATATTTGGGCTCACTGTGGTAGCCTGAATGATAACTTAGTTCAAAATGAGGAATTTTCTTTAAAAATCTTCTTCTTCAGATCCAGCAGTCGGAATGTTTTGATATTTGGTGTGCAGCACCCTTGGGGGGGGGGGGGGGGGGGGTGAGATTCAAGTTTGTTAAAGCTAAGTCCCTGGGTTCATATATGGGCTCCCGGTGGGAGCCCGAATTATAACTTAGTTCAATATGAGGAATATTCTTTAAAAATCTTTTTTTTTTAGATCCGCTGGTCTGAATCTTTGGATATTTGGTATAAACTTTTCTTAGGAGGAGCAGATGCAACTTGTTGAAATCAAATCTCTGGGTTGATATTTAGGCTACCATGTCAGGTGAGCGCCCTCAGGCCCCCTGGGGCCTCTTGTTTGTACTCGTAATGACCCATTGCATGGTACGATGACCAAAAGGATACATTTTTCCTACATAACTAATCATATTTAAATCGCGTTCCCAAGTTATATCAAGAACACTCATTGCAACTGGCTTATAACTCATTCCAATGAGAGCTCGTAACCTATAGTTTTGGGAGGAAAAAAAATGAATTTGAAAGGCGATTTCTTGGGCTCTGTTGATTTGTTCGATTGGTTAAGCAGTCAGGCGCGTCGCCAGGTAACCTAATTAGTGGGGTGGGGACATTGGTCCTTTGCTGGATCCAAACATTTTTGTGCTGTTAGGCATATCACGTAGATCGAAGTCTTGAGCTGGAGAAAGGCATTACGGTAGTGTCCCTCACGAATTGATGTGGCGGGGGGGGGGGGGGGGGGGATTTTTAAATTTTGAAAAATATGCCCCCTATGGTGCCACTAGAGGCTCGGAAGAACATCAAGCGTGATATGTCATATTTTATTTCATTAGTTGGCGCCTCTTGCAGATCGTAGAATTTAGGACTTTCAGGGGGATTTTGGAATGGTCAAGGGTCCCCAGCTCCCTCTACCGCCATTGCCACCGCTCTTGTACGCATTAGGATATTCATTGATGACAATCACCCTATCACTGTTTTTCTTTGTTCTAATATTCCGTGAAGTATACAGTAATGAATTCTCCAGTTTATAACAGACAAAGGACCAGTGTATTCAGTTTTCAGTGTTCGTACACAATATTAGTTCATCCGTCTGATCTGTCACCAGGAAACGCGTCGTTCACATTTTTGTAATATTTTTCAATTTCTGTTCCCAAAGCGTGGGTACTTTAGCCTTAGAAAGTTCTCTTTGTGCTTCAAGTGGTATGAGGTTTAATTATTGCACGTGGAAGACCCAGGACATTCATCTTCAACTAAAAAACAATTTGTCTCCCATTTCATTTAGCCTGGCAAGGCCCCTGCATGAACTTGCTCTAAACATGGAATTTAATATTCACAAAAAGAGTATTTGTCGAGCCGCACACGACAGCAACAGTAAGATAACAATAAATAAATAAATAAATAAATAAATAAATAAATAAATAAATAAATAAATAAATAAATAAATATTTGAGTTCCTCAAATTTCACATAGAAAACAAAACAAACGTATTCAAAACATAAAATATTATACTCATTTTAGAAAAGATATTTATTTATTTATTGGGCTTTAACGACACTTTCAAGAGCCAGGGTCACTTCCTTTCAGACAGCTTTACGGGTGGAGGAAGCCGGAGTATCCGGAGACAACCACCAAGCAACGACGAGCAACTGTCAAGGCTCTCCAACTAACTCCACACAAGCATGGTTGGCATTGAAGACAAGTGCACCACCGATGTGCAAGACGCCTTAATACACAACGTCATCGTGCCTCCACGTGGGCAATGGGGGCGAAGTGTCTTGCCCATGGACACAGCGCGGTTGCCGCAGGTGGGATTCGAACCGAGAACTTCTCGGCTTGCAGCCTGCACCTCTACCAACTGAGCCACCCCGCCCCATCTTAGAAAAGATGCACCATATGACTTAATGGACGTTCTTATGATCTTTGACAAACAGCCTCGACAATAACTAAACACCTCGTTACACTATGATGGAGGTTGGCTCCGGTGGGGGTGGGGTGGGGTGGGGCTTAGGCTTCGAAGAAACTGAAATGAATGCAAACATTCACAGAGTCTGATATATCATAATGTCAACCGAGCATGACATTTCCCCAAAATTTTAGAAACAGGTCACATTAAAATGTAAATGTGCCAGTTTTCCAAAACCACACGTTTAAATAAAACTATTTTCCATTTTACTTTCAGTTTGTTACTCTGGAAGCAATAGTTTGTGCTATAACTGATGTATTTCCACGGTATTTGAGGAAGCACAAAACACTACTCACCTTCATTTGTTGTTGTTTTGGATTCCTGTGCGGCATTCCCCAGGCTACGAAGGTATTTGACGCTATTTTCAAATTTTATTTCATTGCCAAACATTCAAAGAATAATATTCATATAAGATGCAGCACTATCAATCATTCCCATTCAGCAATTAATTAAACTATCTTGTATTCTTAACTCAATAAAAGGTTTCTTTTTTTATTTAATGCCCAGGCATCAATTCACGCTGAAAAATTAAGTCATATTCCCCTGTCGGTCGGCAAAACGAAATATCAAAATGATATTTAGAAATCGATATTTCATCGTAGGTTCGGATGACGAGTCACATGTACTTTAAACGAGTCAGCACATCAGTAATGAATTCCAGAGTCCCAAATACAAACGAATTCGAATAATTGATAGTGACAGTGACTAAATCAATTCATTAAATCAGCGGTTTCAAAGTTTGACTTTCTCATTCACCTTCCAGCGAAAAGCTGAAATCACTTTCAAATTTCTTCAGTTCAACTTCACACGTCTTCAGTGCATTGAGTTCAAAAAAAATAAAATGACGTGTCTTGTTATTGAAAATAAGAAAGTGGTGTTTTTTGTTATTGTTCTATTTCTTCGAAACACATTGCGATTATTTCAATTCGCCAGCCTTGGTAAATCGTAAAGTTAGGGGAGAAATAAGACGGGACTACTTTTTGTGCGGATATTCACACATTCCAATGGTTGGAGTTTGGTTGTTGTAATTTTTGTATGGACGCCGGTTCGGCACATAAATTTTGCGCCTTAATGGCAAATAAAGGCCACAAATTGGAGAGTTTGTAGTCGTAGAGCATTAAATAAAAAGAAAATTCACGAAAAGTTCGTGGCTACAAGAAATGCAGTCGCGAGTGAAGATCCTCATATTTCTTTGTAGCCACTCACGAGATATTTTCGGTATTCATCAAATTTTCGTGAATATCCTCTATTTATTTTCAAAATATATATTGCCACCCTTATGTGTATGTACAAAATTTATTAGAGTCGAGCTATTGTTTCGAAGGCAATAGCTCGACGAGTCGAGCTATAACCTTAGAAGCAAGAGCAAGACTTTGATACAGCATTTTCATTTAGCATTTCAAAAACATAATAATGATGATAGATTTATATTGCAATTCTCAAATGTAGTGCCAATATCTTGATTAACTGGCCTTTTAGTTTCAGATTTCATTTTCACTCATAAAAACAGGTCGTTTCGTTTGAAACGAAACTGTATACGCCTGACTTAAACTTTCCCGATCCTCGTATAAACTAAAAGAACATTTTTGTTTAATCCTTTACTCAACGTAACGGCCAAAACCGGCCAGCGCTATTCTCAAAAATCGCCAATTAATTTTCAAAATATTTTCATTTTTTATTTCAAAAACATAGGTTATGACCCCTCGTTGGAACGAGCTCGTCGAGCTCGTTCCAACGAGGGGTCATAACCTATGTTTTTGAGACAAAAAATGAAAAAAATTAATTATTCAAGATTTTTTTTTGCAAGTGTCGTCTGCTTTTCATGTTAGGTAAAGGGTTAACAGTTCGTAAAGACTGTGTGCTGTAAACCTGTTGTTACGACTTGCATGCTTCATATGATTCAGATACAGAAACATAAAAGCAAAGTATTTTAAAAATTTATTAAATTATAATTTGAGGTAGTTTTCCCCTTCCCTAGATAAAAACGTATATAATCTCTTGCAAACGAATTTGAAAGCGTGTAATGTTCTACAAATAGTAACTAAACAAATCGTAACTGATCACTCGCTTGTATACTGCGGTTGCAAGATACAGATCTTGTATCACAGGCCCCGATACACAAAGTATTGGAGTGATTAGCGACTGAATGCATGCTTACAGTAAGATAAAAATAAGAGCCTGCCCATGTATTGCAACGAGTTCAACGGGATATTTCAATGATGGACTTTAACAAACATACCTTTTGGAAACAAAAACAACAAAAGTAAAATAGAAAGTAAACTAATAAGATAAAAGAAGCGTTTCGTTTCATGTTCGCCATAAAAGGGTAGACATACATACCAATGGTTTTACACACTAGATGCAGTGGAGGATTGTGAAGCGCCACTTTTCAATTATGGGCGACAATACGAAGCATCATTCGACGCGCGTAGTGGCGAATTGGGGTCAGCACAAGGGGGGCATCCCACTTTAGTAGGCTGGTTCGTGATCTCCCCATGTAAATTTTGGAAGATAGAAGGTCAGTGTGTGACTCTCCAGTGACTTATTTGCACACTATTTTCCAGCCAACATGCATCCGCAATTCTATATAGACGAATTTAATTTTTTTACAAAGAAGCCTGTTTATACTGACTCATGGGAGACACGAGCAGGAGCTATACCTGTATGCATAGGTACGGTGTTATCCGCGATGCAATTACCTCTGGTAGTGGTTGTCCTTGGGCTATCGGAGATAATACCGCTGCCCTCGGTGGTTGCGAAAATATGGAGTTACATGATTAGGGCAGGGGTGTGCTAGGCGTGCCCCTACTGGGTCCACTCATGAGACGAGATGCGAGAATCGCGATGAAATGATAAATAACAGACTTTCTTCTCAGTTTACAATTTCGATACAGTGTGATACCTATTATTTGAGCGTAGTGTATCAAATATATGTATTAACAACATCGGGACCAGTGTACAAATTACAACATAATATCCAGGGCTTCATTTCGGAAGTTTGATATTGACTCTTTTTGACCCAACAACCGAGATACACCCTTTTCTCTTCCGCCTATAATATCATCAAAGGGATATACAAACCGAACAATAAATATCCACTTTTGAAGGCTATATTTCGATTCGTCTCCCACTGATTACTGTCAGAAAAAACAGCCAGTTTAGCTTATCAGGGAAGTAGTTGTAATTAGCCCTAAGTATATTGTCAGTATGCTAACCGAATACATCTCTCAGTTGGTAGAGGTGCAGGCTGCAAGCCGAGAGGTCCTCGGTTCGAATCCCACCTGCGGCAACCGCGTTGTGTCCTTGGGCAAGACACTTTACCCCGAATGCCTAGACGGGGGCACGATGACGCTGTGTATTGGGGCGTACTGCACGTCGCTGGTGCGCATGTCTTCAACCAATCTAACCCTGCCTGTGCTGCGGTGCAGAGTTCAGAGTTACGATGTTGGAGAGCTGACAGCTGCTCGTCGTTGCTCGGTGGTTCTCTCCGGGTACTCCGGCTTCCTCCACCCGTAAAACTGTCACGGTCACGATTAGCCATTGTGCCTTGGTGTTTAAGGTATGTGACCTTAAACACCAATAAATAAATAAATACCGAATACATCTCTGAAATCTCAGCGGGATTCAAAAACGGTCGTTTTCAAAGTGAAATGTAAGCATAAAGGTAAGCATCAATTTTGATTTTTCTCTTTCTTTTCCTATCTTTACTTTTTCTGAAACAATGTCGTCCTACTTTTTGTAACACCGGTAAATATAATAATTTAACTCTGGATCAGCCCCAGGGAGCCGTTTAAAAAAAAATTCACATAGACTGAGTTTTGCAGAAAGAAGAGTGCTAACCTTAAAAGGAAATGGGAATACTGAAACATATACTACCCCCATACATCATTGGATAGCATTTGTCATGACCTTCGTGATTTGATATCGGGCTATTCACAAGATTGAACTGTCCTTGTTTTTTTATCGTAACTTTAATTATTTTATTCATATGGCCCTGCTGTAAATTCTGAGCCGTCCATGACTTTGAGTTTCTCGCATACGAACTAGAGGCGATAAAAAGTTGCCCATGTCTTATAATTTCTAATCCACACACCAGGCCTATCTGAGCTTTAATGTATGGATGTGGATTAAGAAGGAAAGCAGATCACTGCTATAATTTAACGAGTGTATCAAGGTACTTAAATCATTTAAGTCCCTGTGGGTTCACTGAAAAGCATGTTTACTGTGGAAAACAAGTTCTGCTTTACTGGTAAAATAGGACCCCAAACTAACGCCTGCGATGGATTTCCTCCAAAGTGGGCATCGCAAGTGTTAACGATTCTGCTAAACTTGACGTCATCCCTGTGCTGCCGTCATGAGATAGCTAAAGATGCTCAAATTGACCTCAATCACCGATACATAACATAAACCAGTAAATAAATAGATGATTGAATCATTTACACTACTCAGAGTATACCTGGCAACCAAATGGTTGGATGGCTACCTATACACTTACTGGGTACGCTATTAACACGTATGCAGTTTATGCAGCACTGGACACTCTATCAATAATTCATGGAATTTGCCGACTATGCCATTGTGTGTTGAGTCGTCAAGTTTCTACTGGTGTCACGTGTAAGGGAACGGGGCGGAGCTCACCCATTGCGTTTCTGGGTACTAAAACATCCTCAACTTATTGAACGTAAAAAATAATTTATTTATTTATTTATTGGTGTTTAAAGTCACATACGTATGCGCAGTGGCTAATCGTGACCACGACAGTTTCACGGGTGGAGGAACCCGGAGTACCCGGAGAGAACCACCGAGTATCGACGAGCAGTGGTCAGCTCCTTAACATTCTAAGTCTGTTCAAGCAGGATTATAGTGGTTGAAGACATGTGCACCATCGACGTGCAGTAGGCCTTACTAAACAGCGTCACTGTGCCCCCATGTAGGCAACCGGGATAAAGTGCCTGCCCAAGGACACAACGCGGGTCGTCCCGGACGGGGATCGAACTCGGGACCTCTAGCATCGAAGTACAACAGTCTACCATTGAGCCACCGCGTTCCCACGTAAAAAATGTAATGTACATTATTATATACCTATTATTAATGAGGCTCGTTGTCGGTATCAGATCTCTCATTCAATATCAGACAGAGTATGATACTGTTGATACTGACAAAACGAACACAGTGTGACACTACACAATCGAAAACAAGACTGGGCGAGAATTGTGTCCTCTTCTTCCACCTCGCGCTATGAAGTGTGCTCCAAATTCACAAATCATCAATGTATTATCATATCTTACGACTTTGTCGTGGCACAAATGCATCAATTCATTTTTCTACGAATGTTGTCGAGCCTACATTAGATTTGTGCCAGATAAAAAAAGTTGATAAGGTAGATCGAGTCCACCCAGTTCAGAATGTGGTTAAAGAACAATACAACAAAACATTTGTCGTCTGCTTTCGTCCAAATTTCGAAATAGAGACGGTAATAAATACCCACGGGTTGGTACATAACCAAATGATCACTTGCACAGTGAAGTTGTTTGGTGTTCTGCAACGCATCTCGTTGAGGACCTTCACCAGGCAGTAGCCTATTTGTCGGCAAAGCCGACTCGTGTGATATTGCTTGGATGAAGTTCCTCAGCTGGATACGCTATAGTACACCAGAAAGCTTTACTGTATTGATAATCTATAAAAAACAGAAAACAGTTCACTGCTCGGATTCGAGTACGATTTTTAATCTCGAGTGGGGCGCACGGAGTATTATTTCACGCGGCGTTGGCCGCGTGAAATAATACGCGCAGCCCTCGAGAATCCGAACAGTGAACCTTTGTATTTCTTTTATTTTCTCCTTATTTGTTTTCCCCAAACAACCTTTCATAATTGATTCAACTCAACCAATTTGTAAACAATAATAATAAAAAATAGTCCGACATCGTTGTGAGTGGAATACGGTGCTGGGAGTGGAATACCATTTTCGGCGAATGGGGGTGGGAATACGATTTGTTTTGGGGGAAGAAACACAAACGAAAATAAAATAAAGTGTATTTATTGGTTCTCGATATCTTTCTCAGAATCTTGAACTAAGGGCAATAACATGGTTGTGACAAACATATTGTTTATTAAACATTCAGCTCTGTGTTTTAGATACCATTAGATATTGAGTTTAGGTTTCTATGTTCATTGGTGTTAATGTGTTTCATGAATTCCTAAACCGGGGGCGCGGTGTCTCAGTGGTTACGGCATCTCTCCAGGGGCAACTGCGTTGTTTCCTTGGATGAGCAACGTAATCCCGCTTGACCAGGTACGGTCTTTTTGTTTATTGGAGGTATGTGTTAGAGATCTGTTTTGGCCTGCTAAGGATTGGTTTAGGTTTCCTTGTTTCTTGAAAAAATGCCATATTATGATTCCGTTTCGGGGTGAGGTTCATTCTAACATTTCTAGCTACAACTCACTCAAAATGGTTTACGACTGTGGTCATATTGCATTTTCAGGTCACTTGCAGCAAGAACAACACCGTCATGTGTGGATGAAAAACTAGTTTTTGTTCATGATGTTGGGAAAGTTTGAGATCTTGTTGGTTTAATGGATGTTTGGATCAGTTCAACATTCCTGAACTCTAAAATCAGTTCGGTTAAAAATTAACTGGGTTGAGTGAATATGAACCCAATTGGGTTCATATTCACTCAATCCAGTTGATTTGAATTAATTTTCACCCAATGGAATTTAGAGTGTGGCTGTACTCGCGAGCAGACGAGACGTGGAATTCTGCACAACACATGTCGTGCATATCACCTGATGGATCTAGTCAAATCCACAGAGGAGTGGTTCAGATTCATGTGTGAAATATGTAGAATACCTTTTACGATTACCAAGTTTATAGTGACATCACGAAACGTTTATTTAGTTAGGTCTGGAGTAGGGAGTAATTTATGCGGTATCACATCGCATTCTTCGCGTTTAGATATGCCTAATGCCGGAATCACTAAACGAATTAATCTCAAAAGAAAAGTCCTCAAATTTTCAGCCCCCACTTTGGAGCGTGCTTGGAGCGTTTCTTTTCTTGAAAGGTACTTGATTTTCTGTATTTGGTTTCAGTTTACCCATTTACCCCACGCACTCGATATCGAAATTTGTTATATCAATTATTTTTTTCATTTTTTTCTCAATACATTTCAACACAACCATATTGAAACGAGTTCGTTGAGCGAGTTCCAATGGGAGGACACATGATCTGGATTTGTTGAATTTAAAAAAACAAAATCAACTGCCCACTTTGTAAAATACGCCAGTGGGTGCGGCCGATTCGTGAATAGATTGTTATGCCATATTTGTCAGAGGGTTAATAGATCTATTAAGCTTCATATTTTCCTGACTACTTTCTCGTGACTGAAAATTGTAATTCAATCTTTATAATCATGTTGTAAGTGTCTCCCCGTTAAGCAATTTGTGACGCACAATTTTTAAAGTAAATTATTCCTCGGTCTGGATCAAGCCTTTTGAGAGGTTCAAGCAACATTTTACAATTAATTATTGATGGGTTGAAGATGATTCTATTTATCACTTGATCCATATACAAACAAAAGATACCTACGTGGATCTAAAAACAAACAATGTTTCCTTTTGGTGATATTTACAAACGTCACGAATTAATCGAGTAATCCCCCTTGCAGCCCATCATCTTATGAAGCGGACCTAAACGTCTCGTATTTACTCTAAGCATTTCATTACGAGACACATTCACGATTACGAGTTTTCTTCCTCAAGTCAACATTAATGACCCGGTCTCCCGAATTCAGCCTGCGAATTTACTTTGAACTGCCTCTCATGTCACATCTGATCTTGACGCAATGTATCTGTGTTATTTTTCATTTCCTTTCCCTCTACTCTGTTTGTGTGTTTCCTTCCTTTATTATTACACGCATGTTCTATGAAATTCACATCTACAGCGACACTAAACCGTGCGGAAAATAAAAATCTGTTCCGCACATATGTGCGGAACGGAAATCGTTGACAAACTATTTTTAAATAGAAACGAAATTTCACTGGAATTTTCTACAAATCGTACAACGCAATTACAATTTGAATCACTAGCGATAGCCGAAAATCGTCCCCTGGGTTCCATTGTGTTCTATGTGCCAGTAGGCACATAGAACACATTGCAACCCAGGGGACGAAATATTAACACGGGTTTCCTTCGCAAATTTGATTGGCGATAAAATGTGTTGTCTGTTTTAATAGTTGTCAAATGAATTGCCGAGTGTCATAATAATTGTTTTATAGACGTGAAGGCGTGTAATAAACACAGAATGACACACGCGTGTGAATGCGGCCTCTCGTTCTATCCCTCCGCACTGGCACTCGTGCCATATCGATTAACCCATTCACACGCGTGTGTCGTTCTGTGTATGTATTTTATCCTGCTTTATTACTTATTTGATTATATTTATTTTAGGGGTCAATGAGAAGACAGCCGATCTGGCTACCTTGTACCCCAACAATATACATGTGGGAATGTTGAAACTTGATTGTTATGAAATTATTGTAAATACTTATAGATGTATATTGTTAAATTTCAGCGACTGATTCGCGCTCCCGCGTCGTGTCCTTGGGAAAGCACTTAACTCCGATTGCCTACACGCAAGGCACGATGACGCTATGTGCTAAGGTGTATTGCACGTCGACCGTGCGCATATCTTCAACCAATCTAACCCTGCCTGTGCCGCGGTACAGAGTTCAGAGTTACGATGTTGGAGAACTGACAGCTGCTCGTCGTTGCTCGATGGTTCTCTCCGGGTACTCCGGCTTCCTCCACCTGTAAAACTGTCACCGACATGATATGACCCTGGCATTTGATGTGTTGTTAAACCCTAATAAATAAATAAATAAATATTGTTAAATAAATTCAGTTCAGTTCAGTTCAGTTCAGTCAAACGGATGGTAACCACGATGCAGTGATTTCAAATGTCTATTCTTACTGAGAAGATTTAATATCAGGGCGCAAACAAAGTTTTATGCAAAGCCTTCAGGATTATTCCGGCGATCGATTGGCAGAAGCATTTGTGCGTGTTTCTATTGCAACCCTTTTAACCCCTAAGTGTTTGTATAAAGTAAAAGTTCACTGTCGACAGTCCCTTAGTTGGCAAGGCAGTAAATACACAGAAATAGAACGGCACACGCGTGTGAATGTGTTAAACGATATGGCACGAGTGCCAGCACGGAAAAATAGAACCAGAGGCGGCTAACCCATTCACACAAGCGTGTCGTTCTGTGTTTACTACATGCCTTCACGTCTATAAAAGCAATAATGAGAAGGGCACTCAGCCCTTCTCATAATTACTTTTGATTCAAATTGCTATCGATTCAAATTGTCATTGCGGCGCACGATTTGTAGAAAATTTCAGAAAGATTTCGATTCTTTATGAAAATAGTCCGTCAACGATTCCGTTCTACACATGTGTGCGGAACGGATATTCATTTTCCACATGGTTTAGTGTTGCTGTAGATAGGGATTTCATAGAACAGGCTTGCAGTAAACACCTGATTGGAGAGAAGGGTCAGTGATAATTTACTCCCACAACCCCATAAGGTTGTGGGATCAAATTATTACTGATTCCCTCTATAAATACATGGGTGTCAGTGTTTGAATTGTTAAGAAGTATTTTCCAGCTGAATGATTTGGTAATAATCAACTTCCCATGCTGTGTGCGATACAAACGTAAGCATCTGTCTCTGACCTCTTATTGAGGTTGAACATTCATGGAGTTTGCTCAGCGTTTCAAGGGGGGGGGGTGTAACTTAGAAATGCTGTCAGACAGAGTGGCAGTCAATGGCCATTAGGTGCAAGTACCGATGGAAGTGATGCTTATGCACCCTGAGTCCCCACACAAACAGCAAAATAAACGTGGTCTTAACAGTTTATCAAGCGGCATATTTTCGTCACATCTCGTGACCCATGTGCTCCACAGTGCATCCAGGGACCGTGGTGGGTGAACAAAGGTTCTATCATTCTCCCAGGGGTCCTACATCCGACTTAAGAGGTTGCACGCCACTAACATTAGTCTGTAAATATTGCTGGACAGCCTTAATTGCTTGTTTGTTATTTATTATATCGCTCACCTTTTCCTTTGTTAATGACATACTGGCAAGCCACTTTATCGACCTTCCTGGAAGTTTCACCTCTCTGCAGATAATATTCTTTTCTGTTTCAGGGTGGCATTTATGTTCTAAGCTTGATGGATTGGTACGTTAGCGGCCACGGACTAATGTTTTTAGCGCTTATGGAACTGATAGCAGTATCGTGGGTTTATGGTGAGTACATACATTCGTGACCGGGCGCCTGTTACTAAATTTAGAAATCATCCATATTTATGACAAGGGGTGCGCCCTGCAAAACGGGGAATAATTACATTGTCGGGTGCTACAAATATGGATGTACATAAGATGCTACTGAAAGAGGTTTTCTGTAGGGCAATTCAGTAATGAGGCACGAATGAAAATATTCCGCAAATCTTATCAGTTGTGTTAATTATCCATTATCCGGAATTATCGACACCCCACCTCACGATATACGTGCAACGGGATGACGACAATCCCCGATGAACGATAATCGACACCGAGGCGATTAAAACAAATACAAGGGATGGAATGGGTGGCTTGCTAGAGTATTGAATGAACACAAGTAACAATTATAAAAATATATTTCAACCTGATGAACAATATTTACAAATTAATATTTTTATATGTAAAGTGTCAGCTTATTTAATATTGTATTGACATGAATTTAATAGTATGTACATAATTACGAGATCGACCCGGATCTGTATAAAATGCTGTGCTAATAATTTCTAATGTCAATATATAATATAATTCAATAATCCATAGGTCGAATTTCCATCATTCGGCGCATGCGCAGAGGAGGCCTACTTCGATCCTTATAATCATTATTATCTATCCACTTATTCGAATAATGTATCCTTATTCTACTATTCACAACTATATTCATATAATTTCTTAAATTATTCAGCTAATGCTTAAATCACTCAGTCGGCCGTTATTATAATCTATCAATTAAAAGCACACTATCTGTTCAATTAATTATTCTTATTAACTTATCAAATACTAATATGCTATACTGTGTTTACGAAATTCAACTCTATGTATTGTCAGGCATGAAGCCCGTTATTAAAACTGCTAAGTACTATCTATATAAAGCTATACTTATCTCGATTCGTCCAAGTCCGTATGACTACTGTATAAAGAGGCCCGGGTCCCACACGGACAACGCAAAAACCAATATCACATACTGAAAACTCCTTGTGTCTTGAATCCCAGAATCCGACTGTCCCTATCCAGAAGATGAAATGGTTTTCGCGCCGAAGGTGCGCAGGGACGCTGTGGGGCAAGCCCCTTTCGGCCCTCTTTACCTGCATAAGATCTTTTGTAGCTACATGTCCAGGCGCGTTGAAGGAGGAAAAGGGTCGGGTACTCGGCAGATGTCTGAACCGGCGGATGAGGACCAGAGCGAGAGGGGGTCCTCTCAGCAAAGGAGCTACCTCTCCCAGAGGGTGCTGTGATGTTTTTTCAGTCAAGTAAAGTCTTCCACTTAAAGAGTAGTCATGTAGTGGTGGTGGACCGTCGTTGGCAAGTATAGTCTAAGTATAGTCTGCCTCAGGTGGTCGATGGTAAGTGGAGTTGGTTCATTTTATTGGATTCTGTTGAGCATTTTGTCGAATCGTGGAAAAAACAACAACGGTCCCTTTCTGGGACCACCCTGAGAAAGACCCGCGAACTTCCCTGGTTGGGTGGCCAGGCCTGCATTGTAACTTATTTGGCCGGGGCAGAGTGCGCGCTACCGGCGCTTACAAAAGGGGTAAAAAAGGGACGCAGGACCAACGCTCGCCTCCCAGGAGATGGATGACCACTTCTAGGGATTGAGCGATGAATGTTCAGAGTCATGGAGGTTACTGTATGCCATATCGGTTAAAGTTTTTCCATAGCGGTTATAGGGGGCTGGAGATCAAAAAGAAAGCATATGTGTGTACCTGCTAATAGGGAAAGGCAGAATTAGTGGGTTTTAAAATTAACAAAAATTTGCAATAACATCGTTGTAGGTGATCGATCCCTGTGAGCAGCCCATAATGTTTCTGTGGCCTCTTTTTTAATTTCCTAGATACTTGCTATTAATAGTTAAGTGATTATGATAACTAAATAGGTGAAAACAGCCCATTCTGGAAAATGGTCTCAGCTGAACTGTTTTTACTGCATTTTTATTCACCTTCCCTAAGTTCCTAGTCACCTGTTATTAATGGTACTTTTTATAGTCGATATGGGTCCAAGAGAGGAGAGCAGGCTTCACAATCAAATGCCACACCCGCCGCGGCTTTACGGGGTGTTTAGATTAAATTGTGGCGTTTTTAAGTTTTTGTCGGCTGGAGCAAATGTCTTGGAGTTCGGATATTAGTTGGCTGTGGGTGAGCCGTTCGCGATTTCTCGCGGTCAGGGAGGCGCGACGGTCCTTTATAGTTGGAATTTCGGCTCTGTCGTGGATTATTTTGATAGGTATATTCCAGGAAGCGCGGTGGGCGACCCGAAACGCGTGGTTTTGAACCTTTTGAAGTTTTCCTATATTGGTTTGATTTAAGTCAGTTAGGATTAATTCCCCGTACTCGAGACCTGGGCGCACGAAAGCTGTGTATAGTTTAAGTAGATTTGTCTGGTTGACTCCCCAGGATGTGCCGCGTAGCATTTTTAGCATGTCTTGTCGCTTTGCCGGCAATATTGTTGTTGTGTTTGTTGATGGATAGGTTCTGGTCAATGGCCATGCCAAGGAATTTCGCCTCTGTGTATTCAGGGAGAACTTTATCCAGTAGTTTTAGGTCAAAGTCCCGATTGTTTTTCTTACGGGTGAACGTAATTCTTTGGGTTTTGTTAGCGTTCAGCTGGATTCTCCATTTGGCACACCCTTGCTCCAGGTCATCGAGAGCGCGTTGAATAGGTTTTTGAACTAGATTGGCGGTGTTATTAGAGTCCCAGAGACCCTTGTCGTTCGCAAATTGTGAGATTTGAAAGCGATTATCGGAGATTTTGAGATCATTGACGTAGATGATATATAGGAGGGGCTGAGGACGGATCCTTGGGGGTGCCTGCTTCGAGGGTGGGTGGGGGCACTATCGGACATTTCGTTGTTGAAGCTTATTATTTTGCGATCGTTAAGGAAGGAGGAGAGTAATCTAGGCAGTTTCATGGGGAGATTCATTCTTGATAATTTTAGGCGCATTCCGTTGTACTAAACAGAATCGAACGCCTTTTCTACGTCTAGTAAGATTGCCGCGCCTATTTGCTGGTTATTGATCGCAATTTTCATTTGTTCGATGAGGCGGTAGATATGCTCTATACCTTCTTTACGGTTACTATAAGCTCTTTGCCATCAATTGAAGAAGATTAGACTGAGGGAGCACCTTGAAGAAACTGTCCCTATCAGTAGAATTTAGAAGCTTATATACATTCACGAGTTACCTAGGGTATGTCTAAACTTATGAGTTGATAATTATTGCGCGGTGAGTTTATTTACTCACTAGACATGTTGTCTGGCTGTAAATAGTATTTTAGCCTACATGAAAGGATGCCAGAGTAGATCGTGGCAGTTATAATCCGACACCTCTGATAGGGAACGCGCTATGATTTGTTATGTTTGAATTACTGCTTATACATTAATGACTTATTTGTATTGGTTATACATTTACCAAAGAGCTGCAGCGTGCATTTGTTTTACAGTGTAGTAAAGGCCAGAATTCATAGTCACGTGACCTAGTTACGTCATGTTTCGCTGTCATGGTAACCCGTAGCATGTTGTTAGGGTGACACGTGTTTCCGGCGTTCATTTTGTATATTGGAGGTTGCGATCTTGGTTTCTAAGATAGCATGTGGTTGGTATGAGCCTGGAAATTTTACAGAAGGATGGGGCAAGTTCGGAGGGTGCGTTTCTTCGTATAAAGGTAATCTAATTACCAAAATAGACCCGGCAATCCCTTCAAATAATCAAAACAAACAAAAAACAAAACATCCACCCCCAACTCACCAAAATGTGTTGGTATTCCCCGAGAATCCAATAATAGACGCGTTCCTTTGTATAAGAGTAGCTTTACTGATTCGGATTCCTGCAGAATTCTCGTTTTTCTGTCTCTCCCAATCTATTCTGTGGCTTATTTATTATTCACCAGTCAGATTGCTTCGTCTCCCGTAATCTGTACATACCCTTACCGAGTTATCCCCCTCTCTATAACGAAATTCTATATGCTTCCAAAGGACAAGAGACAGTCGAGCAGGGACAAGTATTGATCGAACGACTCGAATCGTATCGAGCAAATAAGCCATCGACTAATTGCTCGAACGAGTGACTCCACATACGCCTCTTCGACTCGTCTCAAAAAAGGAATTCTGTTACCACAGACATTTCCCAGTATGGAAGAGGGGATACCCTCAAGTGTTTATTCCAAATCACGAAATCCCATTTCACGGTGTCGGATAGAATCCCACTTACGGAATCCCTTTTTAGGATATGTCTGTGGTTACAAAATTCCTTTTCGTCGTATGTTCATCTGTGCTGCGAGTGTTGTGCGCACATTGTGCACTAGTACATATCAGCACATCCAGTATGTCTCTATGTGCAGTATATGATGTACACACATTATGCACTATCACACCACCACACCCTATCAACCACGAGTAGCACGTTCCGTGGAATCCCTTCTTTAGTATGTATATACCTATAGAATCCCTTTTTACCGAATGTGCCTATGAGCTGCAAGTGTTGTGCGCACATTGTACATTTCAACGAAAGCACATATGCCCATGTGCTGCATGTGATGTGTACACATTGTGCACTTGCATTTCGGTACCACCAACAGACCATTTCAAATATGTAATGTACCCTAGCGTACGTCAGGTCAATGGAATGTAAAGACCAGTGCGATCTTAGATGAATGGAGCAATTTGGTTACGCCTGTTAAAGATCTGATAGATGGCAGAGTCATGCGACAGGGTCAGGCATAGTTAGGAAGTAGTATGAAGTAGTGCTACAATTCAATAGGAATGGTAATCAAAGGACAGATACATGTAGTTGACGACAAGGTGGACATCAATGGTAATACTACCAAGAGCTGTAAAGAAGCTTGGAATCTCACTAAAAGAATCCCACTCACGGAATCTCTTTCAAAGAATTCCTACAAAATCCCTTTTGGGAAACGAATGTGTTTATAGCATCCCTTTTTTGAGATACGTCGAAGAGTCGTATGTGTAGTCACTCGTTTGAACAATTACTCGTTGGCTTATTTGCACGATATGATTCGAGTCGTTCGAGCAATACTTCTTTCTACTTGATTGCCTCTTGTTTTTTGTCCTTGGAAGAATATTAATGATACTTGGCATTATTGTTGCCCACTGTCAGAGAGTGCGTTGCGGGGGGTGGGGGATTCTTGGACAGGGCAAGCCTAATTGAAATGGTAGGATCTTAGTTTGGGTTGACGGAAATGACGGTGATGATTAGGGCATGTGGACTGTTATGAGAGTTTACATGACAAACTCCAAGTAGGGTTGTCTCTCCTCGGTACCCTGTGCCAAAGAAACTGAACGGAACTATTTATATCTAAATATAGATGTAATGATTTTCCGGAAAAAAATGAAACGGGAAGTGGGAAGAAAACCACATACGCCATCGAAATCGCCAGTGACTGTTTTGAAATATTTCCTTTTCATGTTTGCAAAGAATTAATGTTACATATTGCAAATTATACAATCCAAGTGGCAAAAAAGCGAATGTTCAACTACTGATTGTATTTTTAAGGGGCGGGGGTGAAGTTGCTGAATGATAAGGAGTCCATCGCTATGTAAAGTTTGAAGAATACCTCTTTCCGGAAAAAAATGCTTGTTGGCTCCCAGCACCGTTAGTACACCACCACTTGTGAGTTTTTTTTAACTTGTGAGGTGCGAAAAAAACACTTGTGAGTTGCGCAATTTTCCCCATACCTAACACTAAAATCACCTCACAAGTACATCCGCGGTAAAACGTTCGTCCGCCCGGGCCACCGCAGATGGCCTTGCGAGGTGACCGTCCGTGTACAGTCGTTACTTCTGAGGTTGTGGGATAAAACCGTTAGTACACCAACCACTTGTGAGGTTTTTTTCAACTTGTGAGGTGCGAGAACTCACTTGTGAGTTGCACAATTTTCCCCATACCTAACACTAAAATCACCTCACAAGTACATCTGCGGTCCGTCCGTCCGTTCGTCCGTCCGTCAATTGTCCGTCCGTCCGTCCGTCCTTATTTCTGGCCCTTAGCTCTATTATGTTGGTATGTCCGTCCGTCCGTCTCCGTCCATCCGTCCGACCGTCTGTCCGGCTCAAAAATGAAGGCAATGATGGATATTAATGATACTTAGTATTAATGGCGCGCATTACTAGAGGGTGTACCTCGAATAGGTTGGAATGCCTGTCTACAAGGTCAAGGTCACAAACTTAGTTCAAGTTTTCTTACTCTCACATCCAAACCAACTATAACAGGTCTTTCCCGGCTTAGAACCTTTGATAGCCTTGAAGGATATTCACTCAACTCAGTTTATTTGGGTTAATTTTTAACCCAACTGATTCTAGAGTGTAGGCAGTGTTCTTGAATAAAAAATATAGATTTCACGATATTTGTAATTATGGAATGGCACGACCATCTTTAATTTATGCGCATGTAGCGTTCCATTAAAATATAATTAGATGTGGGCGGTGAGTTTTTCCCGTCATGTTACATAATAATATAGTGGGTTAAGACAAGTCCTATATCGACGAATCAGTTTTATTATGAGATCGTGTTCTACTTCACATTAATACATACGTCAACGAATGTCACACATCTTTTAAATCAAAGATATACAAGTCGGCCTTGTAAACAGATACGGAATGTTAGCTCCTCTAAAAATGGGAACTGGACTTTTCGGAACTAGAGAAAATGACAGACGTCTTGTTTTTCAGGTATCTGGAACTTTGCAAAAGACTTCAAAATGATGATGGGATTTAAACCAAATATTTATTGGTTATCGACATGGTTTTTCTTCTCTCCTGTCGTTATCATTGTAAGTAACTACTTTTGTAACATTTTTTTCTATCAGTTATAATTTTGTATGACCAATTATAAGTTGGGTTAAAAATTAACCCAATTCAACTGGGTTGATTGAATATGAACCCGATTGGGTTCATATTCACATAACCCAGTTGCTTTTTAACTCAACTTATTTTAGAGTGTTCCTACGATTCGTTTGAAAAAGGAGGAAAGGTTTGTCAAACACCCCATTCACATGACCAGATATTAATCATGAATTATACTGCATCGTAGAGTAAAAAAATTCTCCATGATCATTTTTTTGGTCATGTAGACGATTTTCATTAATTAAGAAAATTGGAGATTAAAATTTGCAGAAATACTCAAGCTGGAGGTGTGGTGTATTTCCAAATAATCTAGAAGTGCCTTTAGTTTGTAATTATATGTTAATTTGTCGACGCAATACAGCACAATCCTTGATAAATGTGAGAAGGTATTGTAGGAACTTTTATCTTGCAATCAACATGTATTTTGTCTGTATTAACTCCGCAACTGTCGTGCATCCGACCCCCTGATACAAATGTTTGTATCAGGGGGTCGGATACAAGCACGTTCCTTTCGCGTGAGTTCCATTTTTTTCTTTTTGTTCATTCGTACGAATAAATAGTTCGTTATATATTCTTCTACATTTTTGACTTATCCCCAATATATTGTAAGATAAAATGATTATTTCCATTATGTGGATGTACAAACTATGTATCCGAGTCTCGCGCCTGGTTCTAAGGGTAGATCACGACTTGTCTTCGACTCGTCGTGATCTGGACCGGAGCTCGACTCGGATACATATTTTGTACATCCACATAATGGTAATAATCTCTATATATTATTAACACTGATTATTATGCTGCAGAGTTGATAAAGTTGTTAACATATAGCCCAGTGCCCCCAGGGCCGAGAATGTGTGTGTGTGTGGGGGGGGGGGGGGGTAGTAACCCCGATGCACGGAACTGTGGGGGACCCGTCTTGGACCAGGAGTCCAAGATTCTTGGTTCAGGTCTGAGCCACCCAAGCCAGGGCCCCAGATACCCGCACGAGAACCAACAAGATAAGCTGCCAGTCGTACTGGAACACTAGTTGCGACTCATGAAAAGAAGGAATGTGAGTGACCTGTGGAGATGCCCAATCTATATATAAAATATGCACCTGACTCGGTGTTACTCAGGCTTCCTAAGCATTCCTACAATAGCAGTTGAGCAGCCTCAAGCTATTTTATTGGGAAACCGAAACCAAAACAGAAAGGTTTGAAACATGCTGCTGAAAAAGTCATTTTGACGACTAAAAATAACGTGATTTTCATCCTAAAATCCGCCAGAAGTCTCCATTTCATAACTGATTTCAAAATTTTCTTAATAATAATAATAATAATAATAATAATAATAATAATAATAATAATAATAATAATAATGCAATGTTAACGTCTAGAATCCAACGCAGTGCTCTCTGACTTACATTATCATCCCGTATCATAGGCGAACACACCCTTTGATCATTCCATGACATTCTTAGCTCAATTCAACTGAGCATACTGCCGGTGCTCTACAGACGGGTGGCCCGGCAAGAGCCTCAACGGGTCCCTATTTTACACCTAGGTTACGGTGAGGATTGCATAGTGTTGGTGAACATTCCCAACGTCCACAAACTCCATATCGTCGCCCGTGCCTTCGGCATCTGCATCAGTATCCCCACACTTTTGAAAGGGGGCCCGTCACAGAATTGACCAACAAACCAACAACACCTATTATAGAACCAAAAACCACTACTTCTAAAATGTCTTACTCACTTTTGCGATGAAAATGCCATCTCACCAAAAAAAACCAATTTTTAAAAGCATATAAATGTAGTTTATTTTCGTGCTTAAACCCCTGATTAAAATTTACTCCCCGATTAAAAAAGGCACATTGTCAATTTCATGTCATATGAAATGCCCTTTCGAGAAACGAAGCACAAATTGGCCAATTACGGCAGAGTTTTGGTCTGCTGAGATAAGAAAGATTTCATAAGTCAGGTTAATCAATTCTTCACGAGTGCTCTCAGAATACACATCCAACTTTCTTCAATATTTAATTGAAGTTATGTTATCTGAAACGGTTATTTACGTTTCGTGGACGTCAAACATTTTTTATGGATTAAGCATTTTCGTATATTAAACTTTAAAAGCCTTTTTCACAGTTTCTTGACATTTTCAATATGCCATATTGTCACTAGTAATAAATTCCAGTTTGGAATTTGTCATTTAGTTTTCAACTTATATCTGTGTTTTCTACTGTATAGTTATTTTTGGAGTTGTTCGATGCTAAAATTAATTTTTACACCTTTTAAACCTAATACTCAACAGTTTGATAAGGCTCGATGTATTTTCCAAGGGCGGTATCTGATCTTTAAACTTCGGACACAGACGTCCCCAAAGACAAAGGGAATGATGTCGAAAAAACAATTGCATCTCGTTTTTAATGCTCGCGCACCCAGAGTGTTGTGGACAAAGATCGTAAATATTTCCCAGGCCCTCCCGCGTGGTACTTTTGGCTGCCACATGCTGTCTTTTTATAACCAATTCAAACTTGAAAAAAAATAAAAATTAGTTGGTTACATCTGATATTTTACCCAAGTTAATAAAATTGATAAATTTGTCTCTTGAGTGCATCAAGACTTTGCAATGCTTTAGCATTTCAAAGCCTTTTTGTACTCAATGGACGAAATACACCACCACCCATGCTACTATGTAGATTATAGGGCCTAAAACATAAAACAAACCACGAACATAGACTTTTGATGGCAAAGAAATAATTACAAAGATAAAAAGTGAAATAAATAGTCGCCCGCCCGCATGCAATTTTACAAAAAATGGCTTGAGAAAAAGACAATCTACTTTGTGGGGCCTTACACATGGGATTTTGTCAGGTCCTCTGACACTGTATACCAATTCACCATATGAATATATTGGTGCTTTGAAGGGCTTACTTTTTCAAGAAAAGAGTAGAGTATAAGCTGTCATTTAAAGGGGATCAAATCACATCAAAACCCTTCCGATCACACAGAATAATATTTTAGAACGCGTCATATCAAGCAGAGAGGCTCCGTCGAATTGCTTTTAAAATTGTATTTGAATGTTTACTCCATCACACTGCATACGCAGCAAAAAGGAAGAGTTATTTTCCAAACAAAACTCTAAAATGTAGGTCTGATCCAGCTAAGACCATCGATCAAAATATTTTACACGTTTTCTTTTTCAGTTTAAAATATCACTGGCAACGCATACCTCTTCTTAGACATTCTCGTTTCAGCCTGGGTGTCATTCCTTTTTCTCAGCCGAGACAAACAGCTCTGTATGTGTCGGTCGGTGATCAACGAGTTTTAAGCTCAATATTTTTTGAAATACTTGGTGAAATTATGTGATATTTGGTATGCAAGTGTATCTTTCGGATGTGTAGCCGTCTCATTCTCAATGCAGGTGCTATTTGAATTATTTTTGTCAGAGTTTTTGCTCAGTGGCGTCATCGAATAAACCGAAAAATCGTACATACGGATGGTTGTGGTAATTAATTACACTTATGGTTTCTCAGTTTCTTCAATGATATTATTGGTGAATTTATGGTCACATAGTGATACCTGACGTCACCAATTCACAGCAAATGCCATGTACTATTCTACTCTTTATACATGTAGAAAAAGACCATGTACTATAGTGATGGCGTTAGAGTAAGTATTACCAGGGCAAGATACTATATTCCGTAATGCATTGCAATGTGACATCACAAATGACATCACGTCCGGTATGACACAATAACATGGTTGGCTGCACAGTTCACTGTGACAACCTATGTGGACTGCGACTATGGCATCACTTCTTGTTGAAGATAACTGTCTTCAGTTAATTATCTTCAGAAAAATATCCTCCACAAAGAATCCCTTTCTTGGAAACGTATGCGGTTATGGAATCCGTTTTTCCGAGATTCATCGTTGAGTCGTTCAAGGAGTCACTCCTCGGACAATTAATCGATAGTTTATTTGTTTGACAAAATTTCCTTTGTTCGAGCAATGCCTGTTAGATCCACTGCTCGATTGACTTTCAAACTTATTCGTTGGAAAATGCCTCTACACTCATAATGCACACTGCACAGGGGGAATAGTTGTGTACACTAGGTTTCAGTGACGTATGACTTCACTTATGACAGATAGTTGAAACTATGGCAGAGGACAATGGTAGATGTATCATGACAACCTGGAGATTGTGAGGGAATATCTAGTGTAGTGAAAAGAGATATATGCACCAGAAACCAAGAGAATACTGCTTACAGAATATTTTTTAAGACACGCTTTTCGAGATAACGTCTGTGGTTATGGTATACCTTTGTCCAGGATGAGCCTTCCAGTAATTCACTCCATCAAGCAGCTGCTCGATAGCTTATTTGCTGGACGAAATTCGAGCCATTCGACCAATGTTTGTTCCATTGCCCGATTGACTTTTAGACTTGTGATACACATAGGAGTCCGTTATAAACAAGGGATATAATACTATGTAGGCAAATACTGTGATTTTGGGATGGCACGCGTGGCCCCATACCAGAGACGTGCAGAAGACATAAGGCAGTGTCATTCTGAAAGAATCCGCGAACCAAGTAAAGTCCGTTTCGGTACTTTTCGAGATGTGTGATTTTAGGTAGTTGTACGGTTGTTTTCGGTGTAATTTTAGGTAGTTGCATGTTTGTTTTCGGTGTACTTGTAGGTAGTTGTGTGTTTGTTTTCGGTGTAATTTTAGGTAGATGTGTGGTTGTTTTTAGTGTCAATTAAGGTAGCTGTATGGCTGTGTTTGGTGTGTTTTTAGGTAGTTGTATGGTTGTGGTCGGTGTAATTTCAGGCAGTTGTGTGGTTGTTGTCGGTAAGCAGTTATACTTCACTCGAACTGAAAGGTCTATAGCACTAGTTGCTACTCATCCACGCATGCACATGGAAGAACCCCAGCCAATTAAAGTCCGTTTCTGTGATGGTAGGTAGATGTCGAGTCTTTTTTGGTAATTAGTCGCATTGAATCTAACATAATCGCCAAAGAGTCCCATCCCATTTCAGGACTTTCAGTTACATAGCAACCACGTTCCGTCATAGAAACCAATATGGCAGCCTCCAGTAAACAAGATGAATGCGGAAATATATGTCACCCAAACAACTCGCCCGGGACATGCGCACTGACACAACGTTTTACCATGCTGATGACGGCACAACTTGGTCAAACTCGAGGGCTGCTATGACAGCCCAACATGACGTCACTTCCGAGGTTGTCCACGGATGTCCTCAGACAAAAGGTTCACAGGGTACACGATTAACTACTTGGCAAATATATTGCAGCATGTGGTTAGTAATTTACTGTGATGTAAATTAGTGGATTTAGTGTAGATTTAGTCGGACAAGCATGTGAAGACAGGATATGGAGTGCACACATAGTGGTGATCTTTGTCATTCTTTCACATGTGTTTCTGTAATGAATCGTCCCGGGTAATCTCCTCCAAGGCTAGTAAACGAATGAATTTGGGATTCAATGGTAAGGCCAGTAATTATTTGAGCCTACAGTAGTATAAAAATATTAGGGCCATTAAATTTTCACTCCTCTTGCGGAATTTTGTTATTATTCTATCAGCTGATCAACAAATATTGCATTTTATTGTTTAAAGAGATTACTGTTTTTTGAACTACGAAATTTAATCCTTTATCTAACATGAATGGAAAATAACTGAAAAAAAAGTTGCCCCCTCTCCCCCCCCCCCCACCCCGACCCAATAAAAAACATTCTTCTCAAACACATTGCTCATAACATCTCACTGGTAAGGGCTCAACGAGGGGACGTTAGCTAAAGTTTTGAAGCAACATATGAAAAATGAATAAAAGTTGATTGGTGATTATGGTGGGTAGCGATGAAGACCGTTATGTTAGGCAAATGGCTTACACTTTACGAAACGAATCGTCCGCATCTGCCCGCATAATTTACCAATTGAGCTGTTGAAAAAAATCCAAAAAATTCAACAAAACCGTAATAAAAAATGACCATGTGATTCCTTATTGGAACGAGCTCGTCGAGCTCGTTCCAACGAGGGGGTCACATGGTATGGTTTTGTTGAAACGTTTGGACAAACTAAAAAATAACAAATTTTAATATCATGACTGGTGAGTGAAGGGTTAACGTCACAGTAGACACAATGTGAACAACCAGAGACTTCTTTTATCTTTCAGTTTACTATGGTAATGATGGCTATTAGCTATAAAAAGGCAAATTATGGAAGTTACATCTTTGAGGATTGGGCGCAGGGAATTGGATGGATCATTGTCGGAATTCCCATTGCACTGGTACTGATTTTCATGACTGTAGAAATTATAAAGTCAAAAATGAATGCAACCAGAATGGGCGTCACTGTGGTAAGAAGTTTCCTACAGCGATTGAAGATTTTAACGTTAGAAATTATTTCTTAGTAGCCGCTTTCAGTTACTTTGATTTTTTTTCATGGAAGACAAAATAGTCCAAAACTATGCTGTACTATATACAAGAGGTGATAGTGAGAACTCCAGTGTACTCCCAAGTGAATTTTTCATATCCATGTTCGGCATGTAAGTAGTATTTTCAGCAGATCTGTACCAAGTAAAAATGCGGGGAAGGTAGAGTTTTGGTTAACTATAAGTATTTTGGGCATCCTTGTTGAAGGCAATCATTCCCCGGAACCTTAGGAGCGAGAGAACCGAAAGTAATGTAACTATGTCGACCAGACCATTGTTAATTCAAAAGCTTGTTGGTTTGTTAATGTGTTGGATCTTAAGCAACCATTTTCATAGGTGAGGACAAAAAACACCGGAGGGGTCATAACCTATGTTTTTGAGACAAAAAATGAAAAAAATAATGAAAATTAATTGGCGATTTTTGAGAATAGCGCTGGCCGGTTTTGGCCGTTACATTAGGTAAAGGGTTAACAAGATACCTAATGGTAACCATATCTGATACGTCACGTATCAACGTCATTTTCGCATAACTGTCTTAATAATGACCATTTCATTATCATGCTTTAATGGAACGTTTTGTCCATACAACTGGTCTTAATGGTGTGTTCGATTTCTATTTACAGAGTATTGGTGGCGCAGTCCGCAGAGCTGCTCATTGCACCGATGACTGGGGACCAGCATTTGACGAAAACAGACTTTTGGACACTGAAAGATATAGCCCGTTATATTCGTTGGGATCTGACAGGCTGGCTGACTTCAGCAAACAGTCGAAAGAAAACGCTGCTTTTGAAAATACAGAAAACGATTTAAGCGCGAAACTGTAAAAAAATGCCTATTTGTTAATGGCATAACCTCGTTTGCGGCGAATATCAATGACTTAAAACATGTTTCAACATATCATTCGCTGAAAGACATCACCCTTTGAGTGGAACAAGACGCCATCTGCAGTGCTAAAGCACTGCAGATGGCTACCTGTACCACTCAACGGACGACATAATGTATTCGGAAAAGTAAATCGGTTTATGATGTGATTTTCTTCGTCATGGTCAGCGAACAGACGCACGGAGTTACAATAGTCACCAATGGGGTTTGCTTTGAGAAGTTTATTTACTCGGATGGCCTTTGAAGGGTCATGCAATGTACAATGGCCGTTACCACGTGGTCGAAAAACTACTGGAAACACGCTACTACCGTAAAGCTTTTAAGGTAAAACGCCCAAACTTGATGCAGTGGAAACTCCTTTTCTTCGACCAGTAAAAGCTGAACATATGCGCTGAAATTTGCATTAGTTGAATTCCACAAAAAGGCTGTTCAGTACAAACTTTTTTGACAGTGTAATAATCCACAGAAACAGGAAAGCCATAAAAGTGATTGTCATCTGTACTGATAACAAACAATTAGTCAGGCAGAAAAAGTCAAAAGTACTGCAGCAATTCAATGGAGGGAGGCTGGAAATAAATTATACGAACGAACTGCAGTGTACTATAGATTTTAACCAAAATATTTATAAGAAAAACATTTTGTGCAAGCACAAGCGCGCGAGAAAATATCCACGAAACACCCTTATTTTGTGCATATATCATGCAATCTCTTCAGATTAGAACATAAACAAGAAACATTCTGTGAACAAAGTTGAATCTCTCTCACGAAAAGAAGGTGGATACCACATCTCAAAGCATTATGACTGAGGATTCACAAGAAATTAGTTCTAAATAATTTCAAGTTTTTTTAGACAAGGTTTCAGACTTTGGGAGCTGACATCTTCCTTCGAGAAACTTGAAAATGCACCCCTCCCTTATACATCCCCCCCCCCCCCAAAAAAAAAGAAAGATAGTTTTTCTGGACGAATAGTCTGTATGAAACTCGACTTGACTTGGGACAAAACGCCGAGGTGATTTTGAGAGGAACTGCCCTAGCATCATCCCCAAGTATTGTCAGTGGTGGTTCTCGATTTTTAAAAAAGATTTTGGACCCCCTCCACACAAAATAAACAAAGCAGAATGCTTCAGTGTAGGCTACAGACATACCGAGTTTTACTGAGGCTGAGAAAAAAAGACAATAGCGAAATCACTCTAAAAACCCAAGAGGCCGAGAAAAGAAAAACAGTCGCGAACGTCATTGTTGAAAAAACTTTAACCCTTTACCCAACGTAACGGCCAAAACCGGCCAGCGCTATTCTCAAAAATCGTCAATTAATTTTCAAAATATTTTCATTTTTTGTCTCAAAAACATAGGTTATGACCCCTCGTTGGAACGAGCTCGTTCCAACGAGGGGTCATAACCTATGTTTTTGAGACAAAAAATGAAAAAAAAATAGTTATTCAAGAATTATTTTTGCAAGTGTCGTCTGCTTTTCATGTTAGGTAAAGGGTTAAAGCTGCCAAGTATTATACTTGCTTGTCCAAAGCCCTTGTAAAAGATGAGGGGAGTTGATCAATTAAAAGAAACAGCAAAATTCACTGTAGAAAAAAACCGTATGAATCTGCCAAATTTGGTAATTGCCGGTCCCAAGCCTGGGTAAAGGATGAGGGGAGTTGATCATTTTAAAAAAGAAAACAGTAGCACAATTCAGAAAAAAATCTAAATCTGCCATCTATTAAAGTTGTCAGTCTTAAAACCCTGGTGAAAGATGAGGAGTATTGAATGAATGAACGGTTTCGCGCGCTCAAGCGCAAGGGCGGGTTTAAGCAAGCCCCTTTCGACTCTGTTTTCTGCAGATCACAACCATGGCAGGAGACAGCAGAGGAGGAAAAAATGATGGAGTAGGCTTCGGTGTTCTTGATGTTTCCGATTAGTTGTTATCCTCCCTCGTGTGAGGACTAGTGTGAGAAGGGGGGGGGGGGGGTTCTCTCGACAAAAGTGCTGCCTTTCTCCGAGGGTGAAGGGATGGTGTCTTCAGGCAAGTAAAATCTGCCACTGTTTTGTCGTGTTGTTTATGAGGCCGTCATTGGCAAGTAGAGTCTGCCTCTGGCTTATCTTGGAGAGGAAGAGCAGTTTTCAGCCTCGGCGTGTAGGCAATTGTCAAGCAACTTTCACAACCAACGGCCCTTTTCGGAGTCCCACCAAAAGAAAGACCCGAACTTCACTGGTTCTGTAGAGGAATGGCTCTTTGAATGAGGGTCAACAAGAATTCGGTATACCACCCCCACCCCCGACCCCCACACTTCCTGTGTGGATAGGAACGTGTTGGTATGCCGCTTGTAACATTTATCCTCCATTTCCTACTTTGCCACTGTTGGAAAAGGATTAATTAATAGTTATGTACAGGCCGATCAGTCCTCATTGGGGAGAACTAGGCGGGAGTCCTACCTGTGGTGAAACTCATTTGGTGGAATTGGTCACGTGACTATACCTCCTGGTAGAACTGGTAATCTGCTATCTTGAATGTTCATCATAATGGTGATACAAGGTGTTACGTGCGCATGTCAGCGCCAATTGTTGGTATTTTTTTAGCTGGATCAGAATCTCACGAGAATCCTCTGCAAAAGGACCATGGGGCCGCCATTTAGCATTTGTACCGACACAAGTTATCTCCCCTGTCCTGGAAGTAACAAACGCCAGATGACTGATCCCTTTTGGGGTGATCAAATAACCACATGATTAGGGTTAGCCATCACAACGCACACTACGACCGTCAATCCTCAAAGAAGTGGTTGCTGTTCAGGACCCTTAAGCCTTATCCTAGGATGATACCGATCATAGGATGATCCTGATACTAGGATGCTCAATAACGATTCAACCTGATTCCAGGATGATTTTGGCAGTCACTCCCCCGCTCATCCCTCTTCTCGTCCCTCAATCATTCCCTCTTCCCTTTCATCCTCTCCCTCCTCTGTTCCATCCTCCCTTCCCTTAGAACTTCTTTAAAACGAAAATCGGTTATGTGACGCACCTCCCCCCTCCAAAAGGGGGTCAGACGACTGGGGTATGATATTCCAAGAGCAGGAAAGATAACTAGCGTCGGCTCAAATACTCTCCGGGTGAGATAGTGGCCAACTAATTCACTGCCATTGAGACCCTGTATATCAACCACACATGTTCCGTAATATCAGAAATACGGACATTCGGATGATATACCAAACATTTGCCATCATGATTGTAAATAGTGTATATCCGCCAAATCGCTATTTGCCAGCATGATGGCAAATAGCCGCTGCCTTAAGGGGTGGCCTGGTACGTTAAAGGCGACAGACACCTTTCTCTTGATTGATGTTGGCGTGCTTCGTTGGATGGCTTCTGGAACTTAGTTGTTTATTATTATTATTATTATTATTATTATTATTATTATTATTATTATTATTATTATTATTATTAACAACCCTATTTCTTTTCGTTTTAACAGTGCGCCGCATCACAGTATTTAACCCTTTACCTAATCGGCCGACCGCATCCGCCCGTGTAATTTACAAACTGGATAGAAAGAAATAAAATGTTATAAAAAATTCAACAAAACCATATCATGTGACTCCTTATTGGGACGAGCTAGTTAATTAAATGGATTGAGGGTTGCAGATGAAGACATGAAAGGCTGTAGTTACGTTTCTAAAACAGATCACTTCGCTGGAAAACAGTTTGCTTAATTTCATGCAGCCATGTCAGGATTGGATGAAAAATATGTTGAAAATACTCGGCGAGTAAAGAGTTAAACGATCTTGTAAATTTGTTTTGACTGACGGAGAGCTGAATATCTCCACAACTATTCCATATTTGTGACAACAAATAGATAGAACAGCATTCGCGTTCGAACTGTCATTTTTATCGAGAAGCCGCGTTGAATATCGCCACAACTATTCAATATTTGCGACAAGGTCCATTTACCCAATACTACCAATATCAGTGGCGGCGCCATGGAGGGGTATGTGGGGGTACTTACCCCTCCATTTTTTCCTCAAGCGTAGTAAAACAATACTATCATTTTAATTTCTGTTGTATTGAACGTTGCGGTGTAATGGTCGGTATGCTTAATCCCATATTCCCAAGCGCACTAAATCAGAGAAGTTTAATCCCATATTCCCAAGCGCACTAAATCAGAGAAGTTTTGAAATTATGTTTACCCCCCCCCCCCCCCCGTCCCCCCACACACACGCTAGCTGCAAACAGCAAACAAAAGTCGAGGGTCCAAACTGCAACAAGGCATACCGCGTTTGAACGGACTGAAACATAGTGCTTAAGAGTATTCGACGAATGCTAGAATCGAGAGCGTGCAAGGCATCCGTTTGGAATTCAGCCTACAGCAATTTGAAATAAACAGCTGCGCCACGAGCGCATGATACGCCCGTTATTAATTTCAAGAGGGAACCACACAATATGAGTATACATGTGTACTTGTCAGGTTACATATACTTGCCACCAAAAAACCATGAAAATTGCTCAAAGTCCAACATGTGGAAAATTGCCTATATTTTGTTGAATAAAGTCCCATAACTCTGGAATGACTAATCGAACGGCGACACTAAACGAAAGGGAGCTTCCCTTCATCGATATACATCACCTACCCAAAAATCACGAAAATCTCTCACAGGGTTCTCGAGTTGTCGTACGACGTGTAAAAAATCAACAATTTTCTAGGTAATAAAGTCCCATAACTCTAGAATGACTAATCGAACGGCGACACTAAATGAAAGGGAGCTTCCCTCCATCGATATACACCACCTACCAAAATATCACGAAAATCTCTCAAAGCGTTCTCGAGTTATCGTACGACGTGTAAAAAATCCACAATTTTCTAAGTAATAAAGTCCCATAACTCTGGAATGACTAATCGAACGGCGACACTAAACGAAAGGCAGCTTCCCTCCATCGATATACACCACCTGCCCAAAAATCACGAAAATCTCTCAAAGCGTTCTTGAGTTATCGTACGACATATGACCGGACGGACAGACGGACGGACAGACGGACCGAGGGACAGACGGACAGCGGTATACCATAATACGACCCGTTTTTTCAAAACGGGCGTATAAAAATAAATAAAATTTAATATTTTAGAAAACATTCTCAAAGGTATAACTCAATGAAATCATGCAAATATGAATATCATTGGAACCGGCTTGTTCAGCCGGTTCCAATGATATCCATATTCGCATGATTTTGTTGCAAACGAGTTAAAAATTTTCTCAACTTAGAGAGAGGACCCCCCCCCCCCCCGAAACCCACCCCAGCTCGGCGCTGCCCAATCCCCAACTGTCCCACCTCACTTTTGTAACTCTGGCGCCGCCACTGACCAATACCACCCAATGCTTACCCCAAACTACCCAATACTTACCAAATACATTCTCAAATATTACCCAATACTAGGGCCTTGCGATTACTCGAATTTCGAGTCGAATCTCGAGTCGGAAAGCAAAATCGACTCAACTCGTTTCCGATTCGCGGATATCCTTTTTCTCGAGTCGATTCGGTCCCTGATAAACGACAGAGTTTTCAATGTGAGTTCTTTGTTTTGACTGCACGAACAACCCAATATGCCGTGCCTAATTTGGAAAACGTGTTAAAACTCCTCAAAATTGTTACTTGGTCGTTCTAACAGGCAAGAAAGGTCGGTAGCTCGTACCAAAATATATATGTATACATGGAATAGTTAGTCGATTGAAAGCATCATTTGCGCGATGAAAGAACGTTAAATCCCTTTCGGCTGAGAAGAAATCGGGCCGTCGGTTTCATAAGAATCGACTCGAAAAATGACTCGACTCGCGACTTTTAAACTAGAATCGAATCGAGAAACGACTCGAACTAAAATATCCGACTCGCAGAGCCCTACCCAATATTTACACAATAGTACCCAATTGTTTATTTTTATTTATTGGTGTTTAAGGTCATATACTTATGCACAATGGTTAATCATGACCGTAACAATTTTACGGGTGGAGTAAGCCGGAGTGCCCGGAGAGAACCACCGAGCAACGACGAGCAGCTGCCAGCTCCCCAACATCGCACTACAGCACAGGCAGGGTTAGACTGATTGAAGACATGCGAACCATCGACGAGCAGAACGCCTTAGTACACAGCGTCGTCGTGCCCCCATGTGGACAATCGGGGTTAAGTGCCTTGGCCAATAGTACCCACTACTCACCCAATGCTACTAAATATTACCCAATACTTCTAAATATCATCCGTTTCATATCAACTTTGACCCAGTATCGTCTCAAAATAGTCCCCAAAACAGTCCAAGACCTGCCACAGACTACCCCATGCTGCCTAATGATCCAAATCATTTATTTACTTATCATCATTGCTTAACGAGAGGGGGTAAAGAGGAGGAGATGTGGAGGAAGTGGATGAGAGCGCCGAAGAGAGAGTGAGGTATTGGTGGAACGGGGGGGGGGGGGGGATAGAAAAAAAGAAACGAAGAAAGAGAGAGAGAGAGAAGGCTAGGAATGAATCAAAATTGTCTTGATTGAGATTTTTACCGAGGCGATGAATAGAAAATTACTTTGAATGCATTAAATATTAAAAATATTATGAATACCTTACAGGTGAAATGCAGTGCCCCTACCTTGGACTGTTTTTTTTATCGTCTGCAAATTTTCCGATGAAACTCTGATCCGAAAAATTGAATTGAAACACTATTGACAATCGAAAGGATATCGGGACGCTTGTATTATATACCGAGTCAAAAAAGAAAGTATAATAGAAACAAAGGTGAAAAAATAGCATAAAGGATGAAATATAATAGTTCTAATGCTGCATGTTTGTGGACAAGAAGTCGTGCACAGAGTTTAATGACATGTTGTTGTTGTCCACACAACTGTATACAATTTTGCTACGGATTTCAAAATAGCACGTGCTACCCGAGAATGTCAAACTGAATGGGTGACCGACGATTTTCTTTGTGTTATGTTGTGCTAGAGAGCCTGGGGTTATTGAGAAAACACGCTAGTTTTTGTCTTCCGACATTTTAAAAAATACCAAGGTAAACCGAAAATCAGAGGTTGCGTGCCATTGATATGCATGAGGATCGAAAACCTCCAAATGAGCTTGCTGCTGAGCTCAGAGTCACCGTGGCCACCATTTACCGTCTTGTTGGAAGGTATAGAACCACTGGATCTACTGCCGACCAACCGCGTTCAGGTCAACCAAGAGTTACAACCCCTGCACAAGACCGACACATCAGGACGTCTCACTTGCGGGATCGCTTCCTTCCGCCGTCGAGGACAGCAGCAATTACTCCTGGTAGAACTAACAATAGAATCAGTGCACAAACTGTCCGCAACAGACTCGCTGAACACGGCATCTGAAGTAGGCGTCCATACCACGGACCAATCCTTACACAACGTCATCATACCGTCAGAATGGAATGGGTACGTCAGCGTGTTCGCTGGACTCATTAGCGTTGGAACACAGTTCTTTTTAGTGATGAATCACGATTTTGTCTGCGGCGCGCTGATGGTAGGGCAAGAGTGTATCGCCGACGAGTAGAACGGTTTTCTGATGCTTGCGTGCGGGAATGCGACCGTTTCGGCGGGGGTGGTGTAATGGTTTGGGCAGGAATTTCCTTGCACCATCGAACGCAGTTGATCTTCATCGATGGTAATCTGAATGGACAGCGAAATAGGGACGAAGTTGTTCAACGCTAACGTCGGATTGCAGTTATTCCAGCAAAACAATGCCCGATGTCACGTATCTGTCGTGACTTTCTTGAATGGCAGAGCGTCCAACTTCTTCCCTGGCGTCCACTTTCGCCAGATTTGTCGCTAATCTTTGGGATTTCATATCACCGCATATCTGAATTACGGCGTTCTGGCGTGACGCTGACAACAGTAAGAACATGAAATTATGCAAATTCATACAGCTAGACTCGAAATATAAATTTACAATAATTTGTTTGGCATTAAAGTCGGTAATACTAAAAACATTGCTCCTCGAAGTTTATTATACTTTCTTTTTTGACTCAGTATATTTGCAATTTAGAAATTCATACTTAAACCTGCTACTCACATGGAAACATGTAGAATTTTTTGTTATCGAGGTGTAACTGGGAACTGATACACACTAGGTCCTGCAAATTGAGAGAGACAATGACTGCCGCATCTTTTGTGATCAAATGGATGTATTGTCATTCCAGTCTTTTTCTGAAGTTAGTGAGGGCATGGATTACCTGACAGATACAATATCCGAGGAAGCGGTATTCCTTATTCATTACTTTGATATCACATATGCTGGTGATCAACTTCGCAAGCAGGCAGCTGGTTAGGTTAGTGGTATACAAACTTAAGGCTGTAAAATTATTATATTATATTATATGGAACAAGATGTAAACTATAGATGGGCGGTAAACCATAAATACCGTTTGGTATCAGTATCGAGCCAATACCCAATTACCGTACCGAGGGAATCTCAAAATACCGAAATTTCGGTATTGAAAAATATTCCCAACAAAAGTTGGCAAATGAAATGGCAAACAACAGAACATTACGCAAAATTCGTGAAAAGAAAGGCCCATGGACTGGGTATTTTTTTTTCCTTTGAAAATTAAATGCTACTTCAAAATACCTCTCTCATATACATTTTGCTAAAAAAAAAACAAAACAAAATACATGGGTTATATAGTAATTTTGATTAAATTTGTCTTGATGGAATTCGTCTTGTTGGGATGACCATTTTCGCCATTCGTCTTGTTGGAATTTGTCTCTTTGGGAATAAACCGATTAAGACGTGTACCACCTTTATTTCTGCCACAAAACTGGAATATGCATGATGTTACTCTGGCCAATAATTATCTCATCATTAGGAGATATTATCTCATCACTAGAACATATTATCTCATCATTAGGACTTATTATCTCATCATTTGGATATATTACCTCATCATTTAGGAGATATTATCTCATCATTAGGACATAATTATCTCATCATTAGGAGATATTATCTCATCACTAGGACATATTATCTCATCATTAGGGCATAATTATCTCATCATCAGGAGATATTATCTCATCATTACAAGATATTATCTCATCATTAGGAGATATTATCTCATCATTAGGACTTATTCTCTCACCATTAGGTCATATTATCTCATCATTAAGAGATATTATCTCATCATTAGGAGATATTATCTCATCAAGGGATATTATGTCATAATTAGGAGATATTATCTTATCATTAGAACCTATTATCTCATCATTAGGACATAATTATTCCCTAATTAGGACTTATTTATCTCCTAATTAGGACTTATTATCTCACTATTAGGAGATATTATCTCATCATTAGGACTTATTATCCCATCATTAGGAGATCTGCTCGTCCTATTCAGTGAAGAGTCAAATGTCTTCACATTCTCCTCGTAATGACTAGAAGGTCGGGGAGGGGCATGTCAGGACAGAATGAAGTGCGGAGGGGGACAAAATATTTTACTGCTGCCAATGGCGGCAGATAAATGCTTTATCCCTCCACTTCATTTAATCTCGTGCTGGGTTAACCCTTTACCTAACATAACGGACGGACAAACCTGGACAAAACCGGTCAGCGCTACTCGCAAAATAACCATTCAATTTGCATTATTTTTTTCATTTTTGTCTCAAAAACATATCTTATGACCCCTCAGTGGAACGAGCTCGTTCCCACGAGGGGTCATAGGCTATATTTGAGACGCAAAAAATGAAAATAAAATTTAGTCAAGAATATTGTTTGCAAGTGTCGTCTGCCTTTCGTGTTAGGTAAAGGATTAAGATTGTCTATTCCCCATAGGTGAACGTCCGGGGGGGGGGGGGGGAGTAACTTCCTATGCCAACTTGAGAACCATGGGTTCTTTTTGAAGGCTTAAGTACCCAAAGAGTGTAAGAGTAACCATAGAAAAGTGACCCGACAAATATCAGAGTGAAAGTACATGAACCAGTTCTTGGGGTTTCAGGTATGAATATATATTGTGTTTCCATTTTTCAGGAAAGTGGGGGTGGTGGGGCGAGTCCCCCTCCCCATTACAACGCCACGGAGTGGTGGAAGTTTAACTGTTCACTGAACACGACTAGCAGACATTTTAACTGAACTTTGAACCCAGTTGTCTACCAAACTCCCTCGTAACTCCTTCCCAGTGACCGGAATGAGACTGAACCAGCACTACAAAATTTAACTAGACTTCACTTCAAGAAACCCCTAACTATTAAATATCTCAATTGCGCATGATTGACCACCCGTAGCGGCGAGCTGTGAGCAATCACGAGAGGGGGGTATCCCATTCTCGTTAGTGGGGCTTGTTGTTCTGTGGAAAATTTTGGAAAATGGAAAGTCAGTTAGGCTCTCCAAGGGCTTCTTTGCACAAGAGCCCACTTTTTCCCGTAAAATTTTCCTTATACTTGACCTGGAACAAACCTCATCGCCATAAACTAGGAATAGATTATATCTCCTAATGATGAGATAATAAGTTCTAATTAGGAGATACATAACTCCTAATGAGTCCTAATGATAAGATAATAAGTCATAATGATGAGATAATAGGTCCTAATGATGCGATAAAATCTCCTAATGATGACATAATATCTCCTAATGATGAGATAATATGTCCTAATGAATACATATCTCCTGATGATGATATAATGAGTCCTAATGATGAGATGATGCGTCCTAATGAAATATCTCTCAATGATGAGATAATAAGTCCTAATGATGAGATAATATATCCTAATGATGAGATAATAAGTCCTAATGATGAGATAATATCTCCTAATGGTGAGATGATATCTCCTATGTCCTGATGAAGAGATATATCCTAATGATGAGATAATAAGTCCTAATGATGAGATAATAAGTCCTAATGATGAGATAATAAGTCCTAATGATGAGATAATATCACCTAATGATGAGATAATATGTCCTAATGGTGAGATAATATCTCCTAATGATGAGATAATATGACCTAATGGTGAGATAATAAGTCCTAATTATGAGATAATATCTCCAAATGATGAGATAATATCCTGTAATGATGAGATAATATCGTCTGATGATGAGATAATTATGCCCTAATGATGAGATAATATCTCCTAATTATGCGAGGATAGATCCTAATGATGAGATGATATCTCCTAATGATGAGAAAATATCTCCTAATGATGAGATAATTATGTCCTAATGATGAGATAATAAGTCCCAATGATGAGATAATAAGTCCTAATGATGAGATAATATGTCCTAATGATGAGATACTAGGTCCTAATCATGTGATATCTCCAAATGATGAGATCAAATCTCGTAATGATGAGATAATATCTCCTAATGATGAGATAATATCTCCTAATGATGAGATAATATCTCGTAATGATGAGATAATATCTCCTAATTAGGACTTATGGGATCCATTTTTTATACTTGTTGGCACCAATACGCTTCCATAACAACGATCTCAGCATCTCGTCGCCCGAGTGCTAGAATGTCCTATGTCCTCTTTGGGACATAGGACATTCTAGCACTCAGACGACGATCTGGAGAAGTTAATTCAGTGTCTGCAGGGTGAGTGTGCACTTGTTATGGACATTCTGTTGCAAATTGCGCGTGGAATCATATCAAAAAGAGATGCAAACAAGGTTATAAAGAATTTCAGTTACCACTTCGTAACTTGTATGAAGATAGTTTTTTGGGTCATAAAACCACCCCAGAATTCCTCCATTTTCGTAGTGATCAAACAAATATATAAAGAAAATCATAAGCTATAGGTTGGAAAAAAGAATATTACCCAGAGAAAGTCATTTTTCTTCTAAAACCTAGCTTTAACTCATCTTTTGGAAATGAGAATAAAACCAAAATTCTAAAATTTTGCTTACTCTCTCACTTGAATCAGCTCAAGGAGCCCACAAGAAATTTCTTTTTTCTTCAACGTATTATGTAAAATAAAATTGGTGAAGGTGCTATAGTTTGCAGAGCAAATGCATAATAAATAGAAAAAAAGACTGGTACCGGTACAAATGAAAATATTATTTTTATTTTTATACACTACTCAAAGTTTGCTAAGCACCAAGTATATCCAGCTTCCTGTTTTACGTTTTAGTTCAAATATTGTCATGGAAAGTGTATAAATTTTATATTTAATTATTTCTTTAAAGATGTGAGCACAGAAATTGAGATTTTGTTTGTGTTTGACATTATTTTTTATCTCTTGAATATGATAACCATAGAAAATGGATATTATTGTTAAAAGAGGAATTTTTCAAATTTGCCAAAAAGTTGACGGAGCGAACTGATAGGGGTTCAAGATCGAGTATGAGACACATTATTGTTAATTACAGCTTGACAACGCCTTCTCATGCTCCCAATCAAGTTCCAGATGGTCCTTTGTGGGATGTTGTTCCATTCTTGGCCCAGCATGGCACCAAGTTACTGAACACTTCTTGGTTGGACTGGACGGACTGAAATTGCAACTCATTCCAAACATGTTCGATTGGATTGAGGTCAAGGGATCTTGCTGGCCAGTCCATATGGTCAATCCCCTCCCTCTGTCGGTACTCCCGGGCATGCTGGGCGACATGAGGACGGGCATTATCGTCCATCAGAATGAATCTATCACCCACTGCACCTGCATACAATCTGACGTGGGCATGCAGGATCTCATCAATATATCGCTATGCAACCAATGTACCACGGTCAAGGCCACATAGCTCTGTACGTCCATACCAGCTGATGCCGCCACAGACCATTATCGGCCCTCCACCATACCGGTCATGTTCAGCAATGTTGGCGGCATGGAATCGCTCTCCTGGTCTTCTCCATACCCTAGAACTCCTATCTGTGTTGTCTAGGCAGTTCCGTGACTCATCTGTAGAAAGGACAGGCCGTCAATCTTCTCTGGTCCATCCAACGTGATCCATGGTCCATTCATATCGTGCCTGGCGGTGGTTCTGGGACAGCTGAATACGAATACATGGTCTTCTCGATCGGAGACCACCTTTCTTCGTGCAACCTTGCCCGGGTAGTCTGCGTCGAAACATTTACCCCGGATGCATTCTGACGGTCACTGGGAAGCTGGGTTGCTGTGTCAAAGCGGTTCCTACGGGCCTGAATGATCAAAAACCGGTACTTAGCTGCAGATGTTGCCCTGTCTTTGCCACCACCATGTCGCCTGACTGGTGTGCCATACTGCTGAAGTCTTGCCCAGGCTGTGGTGATCACCGTATGGTGCACACCAAGGGCTTCACCAACCCGACGATGGGTAGCCCCTTGTTCCACCATCCCTACAGTCCATCACATTTCTGCTTCAGTCAAATGTCTTCTTACATTTACATTCACCATATTCAGTCATTAAATCACAAGGATTTGTGTTGAAATGAAGACTGAACACCCTACACATCTCATGTACACGTAGACAGTACACGAAAACATCATGGAAATCAATTGGTACATGCTTTCCATGACTGTCACGAAAAGTCTGCCTGTCAAGAGAGCTAATGTAAACACTGGGCACCATCTCAATACATTCCTCAATCACTTAATTGATTGATAACAATATGAATCAAATAAATGAAAATCCAAGATGGCGTAAAAATGTGCCTCAAAATAGACGGAAGTCGAGTTTTTCGACACTTTTTTCGCAAAAAACTTATACAATCATGATAAAAAATGAGAAAACTGTAAACGTTTAGATGTTAAGTTGATCTCAAATTATTCCCCGATAATACCCAGCGTGAGCATGCACCATTGAAAGCCGGTGTGGAAAACAAGATTGCCACCAGTGCGACCACCCGTTTTCGATTTTCCCGCTTTTGTAATGGACAGGTTTACACTATCTCAAGTTTTGCGATCGTTGCGGAAAAAATGTTCGATACAGGGCACAGGAATCAACTGTATAGTATTTTGGACACTTTTTCTGCGTTTGATAAAACCTATTTAGTCAGTGAATATCCAAAATGGCTGCCAGAAAAATGCCTCGAAATTGAAGAGACTCAGTAGTAGATCATGTACCCGACCGCATGGACTTAGTGGTGGATCTAGGAAGTGACGTCATGTCACGTGACCAGCCATCTTGTGACGTCATAGTGATACGTAGTCTGAGTGCCCATACAAAGGCATGTTAGGGTGACACATGTTTCAGTCGTCCATTTTTATACTGGAGGCCGCCATCTTGGTTTCAATGGCATCACGTGGTTGCTATGTGACCCAAAACACTACAATAGGACAGGGGTATGTGTGAAGGGTGTGTTCGATTGAATAGAAGTGAATCTAATTACCACAAACAACCCGACACTCCCCCCAAACCACCCCAAATTACCTAAACGGATTTTATTTTGTTTAGATTTCCCCATTTAGGGTTTATAATAGTAGCACGGTGTGCTATAGGACCGAGAGATCTCCTGCAGGTAAGTTCGATCGAATTGGAGAAGCTTGCTGGTTCGGATTCTTCCTATTTATCTAGTTCGGATTCCTTTAAAATCCTCGATTTCTATCTGTTTTGTCTATAACTGCCCCTATTCTGAATATATTAGCAGCCTATCTAGCCTCAGCTGTCCTATCCTCTGACCTCAACTAAGTCATATAAACACCAGTCAGATTGCTTTATTTTCCATAATCTGGGTATATCCATACCGAGTTATCTCCCCTGTGTATTACGAACTCCATATTTGATTTCCAAGGCCACGCGGCAATCGAGCAATAACAAATATTGCTCGAATGACTAATAAGCTAACGAGTAGTGACTGGAACAGACATTGCTCGACTCAAATCGATCAAAAAAGCCATTAATTAATCCAACGAGTGACTCCTCTTACGACTCTTATCCTCATCTGGGTATTGGAGGATACCCATGACATTACATGGTGATGTAGTGGGGGATAACTTTGGAGGATACCTATTAGAGGATACTTATCGGAAGATATCTATCTGAAGACAGTTATGGTTCCTAGTGTCTGTTCAGTCCCTTGCATCCAGACCTCCCCATGGTCTCCATAGCTCCAAGACCGTTATTGCTGACTTGTCCAATATCGCCACCGTCTGTATCCGCCAATACCGAGATGAGGATATAAGAGGAGTCACTCGTTCAGGCAATTACTCGATGGCTTATTTGCTCGATGGGATTCTAGACGTTCGAAGAATTTGAGATAGTTAGGAAACGTGCAATAGTGCTACAAGTCAGTAGTAATGGTACAATGCTGGAAGAGGACTACAGGATTGGACGATTACGGTTAAAGGCTTGGTCGAGCGTAGAGTCAAGACATTGATATTCAGCATGTCTGTAGTAGTGCTACAAGTCAGACGTAATGGTTCAAGGCTGCAAGGGTGGTAGAAGACTATGGTATTGGGTGACTGCTGTAGAAGCTACCGATAGGACAGATGATAGTGAATATGTGTAAGTCAACAGTAGTGGTCTTAGAGCTATAAAAACCGTAAGCCGACCAGGTACCACGAACTATAACTATCTTCAGGTAAGTATCCTCTAAAAGGTATCCTCAAAAGATATCCTCCAGTATTACATCACCATGTCATAAGTATCCTCCAATACGGAGATGTGGATAAGAGACGTAACAGGAACCACTCGTTCGAACAATTACTCGATGGCTTATTTGCTCGATGGTATTCTAGTCTTTCGTGCAATTTGAGATAGTTAGCAAGCCGGCAGTAGTGCTACATGTAGTAGTAATGTAAGTAATCCCATCGAGCAAATAAGCCATCGAGTAATTGCCTGAACGAGTGACTCCTCTTATATCCTCATCTCGGTATTGGCGGATACAGTAGAAGCTAATCATAGGACAGACGGTGGCGATATTGGACTAGTCAGCAGAAACGGTCTTGGGGCTATGGAGGCCATGAGGAAGTCTAGATGCAAGGAACTGAACAAACACTGGGAACCATAACTAACTTCAGATTAGTCCAGTCACTCTATGCGTAAAACACATCTAACCTAGAAAAAATGGCAACACAATTTCTTCTAACGTTTTTGTGTTCAAGAATTCACCCTTTACAACATATTAAAAAAAAACATCGATATATCCACGGAAAAAGTGTTATTTTGGAGTAAAAAGCAGAAAATTTGTCAAAAAAGAGTGAAAATTGGAATCCTTCTAAACATTTCTGTTCATGAACAAAAGCTATTTGTTTCTTGCATTTTATCGTTAGAGAATGTCTTCCCAAGGAAATAGAGAAACGCATATTGATACCATCAGGAACGATTGGCTATTTTGAGGGAGAAGAACAGGAAAATTTAAACAAACGGTGAAAACTGGAATCCCAATGATGATTGCTCTATGTGAAAGTTGTCTTCAAACACTGAAGCATGTTTTGTTTGGAGGTATCTTAACTCAAGTACATTTCGAAACTCAAATTGAGAGGACCACCTAAAAGGGGTTGATTTTGGGAGGAAGGTATGAAAATAAGCAAAAACAAGTGAAAATTGGAATCCTACAAAATGGCTCTACTTGAACAAAACATAATTATTTTCCTTATATTTGCATAGTCATTTCATTACTATAATTAAACATCTGACTCGTTATTCTCCTAATGAATGATGTTTGGTGTGTTGTCACAGTTAGTTTCTTGACATAGCCCACATGCACTGGTACATTCCCTACCGCTCTTCCGACATCCACAACGAATGGTAGCGCAACCAGTAGTACAGTTACAATGCACAACTTTCAGCAAAGATTGTGTTGCTGGTGGCAGGTCGGTGGGAACAGACATTTCCCAGATTCTGACAACATCCAATCCTACTTCAGATGGTCTAGTCTGTCGGAACTGTCTATCCATACGCGTACCTGGAGATATGCACGGAAACTGTGCAACCTCATCGCCGCATGTGCAGGTGGGACGAGTTCTGGTTTCACGAACGATTTTGCTGACGTGATTTTTTCAATTAAAATCCGGTTGCGACATTTACTGAGTCCATCACCTGAGTTTCCATTATATCATCACAGGCCGACCGGGAGAGATGAATTTGTCAGCAAGAATACTTAAAGAACGACCCTTAATTAATTTATGAAATACCATATTCTTAGAACTTCCGAATATTTGAGAATGCGTGGCATCTTTATGCTGGTCGCTGGTTTTGTACGGAGTCTCAGTTAACTTCTGCATTGCCAATTTATATTCCGAACATATGGACATAGAGAAAAAACAGACCGCTCATTGTGTTTCACTTACCCCGGTACCACGTGTCAAACCTCTCGTTGTTTTCAGGGACCTCATTAAAACTTGTTTTATCAACATGTCATGAGGCAATCCAGCCAATCGCGATCAGTACGTCAAACTACATGTCGACCCTTTATGAATTGATCATATACTACAGGATGTTTCAGTTTCAACTGTAACATTGTTTGTAAGAACAGATAAGATGACTTCAGATAATAGTGGCGTCCTGCTACAGAAAAAATAGGTAAACAGTCATATAGACATAATAGTAATTCAAAGGAGCCTATGCGATCAAATGCTATAAGCTTGTGAACCTTTCCCCTGAGATTCAATGTGTTCTATGTGCCAGTAGGCACATAGAACACATTGGAACTCACGGGACGAACTGTTGAAACCATTTCCTGAGAATGAAACTACAACTGACTAGATTTCGAAATATTTTCGAGATCCGCTCTCTACGCCGATAACAGGATTGCTATTTCTGCCCGAGGCTTCGTCGGGGGTACATCAAAATTTCTTCACTTATCACGTCATAATTTACACCTGTTAGCTTGCTTGACTGTTGAGTTATCAGGCCATTGGGCTCATTTGGAAATGTTTCTTGTATGAGCAAATTAAGACAGTGCGGTATCAAAGAGCATATGCGCACTGATAGCTCTCGAATAGGCTTTCCCGTTAAGTATGTGTGTTACTGCGTTTTCTGCATAATGTGTTCCAGAATTTTGCAGAGATCCGATCCATTCATAGGAGTTCCAATCAATCCGAGAAGATTCATAATAGTGTGAAATCTGACAAGAAACAAACAGATATCGTGAAGATCTTCATATTCACATTTTAACATTGATGCCTTCCAAAACAAGGGCTGATCGAACACGATTTACAGATAGCTGGTATGTCGTTCTTCCTAGCTAACAGAGAGAGGAATGTTAGTGTAGAGAGAATGCGGCGTGACATGTCACCAGCGCTGAGGTGGAATATAGAGAGAAATGTTACTGTTGACGCGGGTGAATGCTCAGGATGGACTGCTGTTTATCGTACACAGTTTACATCATTCCTGTCCAGCTCGGTCTATAAGGTTTGATGCTCCATGAAATATGCCAAAGAAATATCTAAATCACAAAAACAGGAACTCTGCTGCCGAAGTTCAACAAACTTAGCGAAGAAGACATGCCTAAAATCTCTGTGCTCTCGTATGGGAATTTCTGCGAATTTCTTCAATACTGAGTCCGTAATACCTTCACATGGGACAGAGATCTTCCTTTTAGAACCAGCCGTGATGGTGTCGATCATTCCCATCTCATGAAAGGTATAACGTCTGTCAATGTTGCAAACATCATGATCAACATTGTTTGCTACCATAATAGCTGATGACATCGTCATTAGATCAAGTAATTCTTAGTGTATTTATTGCAGTAGAGATCACTTGCCGTATCTTAGAAAATCACCCATAACGCGCAAAAGAGAACCTATCGTTAACTATTCGTCATAATGTTTCTCCAAATAATTGCACGTTTCTATGAATGCTTTATATTGGATCTCTTCCACAGAGCAACCAGCTCTTGACTACTTGGCAGGAGTAGGTATATTATCGGCATAGTCCAGTGGAATATTTTTTCCGGTTCGAAAATTCACACATCACGCAATCAGCAGCATGCGAGACCTAATTGAAAAATTCGAGCCGTCCCACTACAGAACAGGCACAGGCATTACTCCGAACTCTACACTGATCTTTAATGGTTACCGCAAAGGCACTGGTTCTTACTTTTTGAAAATCATTTGGTTGACTATGTTTCGGACTAAAATTTACTTTATGGAAAACTGGTGCCGGCGCTCCATCCGGCAGTCTTTTTTTGTACATCAATATGCCTTTTAAGACAGCTCCCATGCACATTAAACCAACTTGTACAATAATGTCAGTGAATCGCAGTCTTCTACTAGCGTCATTTATACTGCACGCACCCTTCTGTCGCAAAACAGTAAGATGTACGTTTGCCTCTTCTCTATATGTGATACATGCCTATGCCTGTTTGATGGGTTTGTTGTATCTAAAAATAGCCAAGTGAAGGAAACTTTGGTGGTTTCTACTGAGTAAGCGATGTGCTTTTGCTGAAATAACAAAATGTTAATTCTTCTTATATGCAAAACACAACTTATCAGCATCTGTGACCACAAACACAGATAAAACCGTCAACGGTGTAACTCATATAATACATAATTTATGTTGAACCAGGTTTTCATACTACTGAAAATGTGCATGACTCCTAGAACACACGTTGAAATATTTGGTCACATTTTCAACTGGTTCAGAACATCTGGGATAGGATAAATATATGGATGCATAGGGAAATTATATCAAGTAAAAGTATATTGACTAAAATGAACCTTTTGGGCGACATAAAATCAGATAGAAACATTGACGTTCCTATACTGCTAAGAATGTATAAAGTTTCGTCCCGTCAATTGTAACTTTAGATTTATGTGTAAAACATGTTGTCAAACACACTCTATCTGCATTCATTTCGCCAATTTACTAGTGGGTTATTGACTAAGATTTATTTTTATATAATTATAAGTAATACGGCAGCGTGGAAGCGACACTCTATGTTTTCCTACTATCTTGTTTAAACGAGATAGCTAAGTCGTTTAAACGAGATAGCTAAGTCGTTTAAACGAGATAGCTAAGTTGTTTAAACGAGATAGCTAAGTTGTTTAAACGAGATAGCTATGTTGTTTAAACGAGATAACTATTGACCAATCAAATTCATTTTGACACGGGCACAACTTTTGAACTGACGAACGACAGCAGTGTTGAGTCAACTACAAACAGAAAAATGCATCCGTCCGTGGAAGGTGAATGTAATGTACACTTAGGGCAAATGTACGGCGGCCCATACCTGACATGCATTATTATTTTTTTTTCAAATTTTCACCTTCGGTTGCGTATAATCTCATATATCCAGTGTTTATGAAATGTGGTGTGGAAACGGGATTAGGCTATCGATATGTGGTCACCGTAGATGGACCCTAGGTTGGCCCGAGGTTAAGGGCTCAGGCGTTGCGCAGGGGTGCGGTCTTAACATAGTGGCACGCATATAGAGGAATGAGTATCGGTGTTCTCATTTGGTTGTGCGCAAGGTTAAGCGGTTCGGGTGAGAACGTAACTCCCGTATAGGTTATGGTTTGTTCTATGCTCCTTCGAGGGAGCATGTTTTTTTGTAAATATGAAGGCAGTGAGTATGTATAGGCATCACTGTTTCTAATATTGTGGGTTGCCCTGAAAAAGGCCGTTAATTAGCGTAGTGTAGGGTCTACAACCAGGATTCTTCCTTGTTGGTGGACGTGGATTCATCCGGTTTGTCCATCGTCTCTGGGTCAGTAGCTGCTTTAGATGTTGCTTGCAGCAGTTATTTGGCTACGAGCAGTGAAATCTTGGCAGCCATGTCCGCAATCTTCTGATCGTCACTACTGCCAGTGTGCAGGTTAACAGGGTCTTTGACAGCCCACTGATTAAGGTGGTTCACAGTGGTGTCTTTGACCGCCTGTTTATACTTCTCCATCTGATCAAACAACTGTGCGTCAAGCTCCTGTTGGTCAGGAATGTACGCGGTGGATGGAGGGCGAGTTCCGTAGGTCCAGTCAGATGATTGGACATGTTCAATCCAATCGAGGGCGTGCCTCGTTCTCTGTTCCCTTAAAGCTTCCTCCCTAGGCTTGGTATGATCTAGTGGCGGCATAATGATTCCAGTATGCCTAGGTGGAGGCTGGTACGGTCGTGCCGACGTTTTGTGCTGGTTGTTCGATCTACGAGTTGTTCTAAATGGTCGCATGGTTGGAAGCAGAAGTGGTTACGAAAGCCGTTCGGTTGAACCGGGTATAAATCAGTCCGTGGCGGACGTAATAGAGATAGCGCCGCTATAGGTATTGGTGTCAAGGTCAGAGTGGTGGGTAGCAGCTGGTATGATCATGAGTTCAGATAGTTAATTGCCTATAGTAAATGTGCTCATCGAGCCAAAACCCCATGTGTGTGTGTGTGTGTGGGGGGGGGGGGGGGGGGGTAGACCGTAGGTTGGTACCGGTTAATTGTGGTGGGTTGTACTGCCAGTGGGAGACCGGATGGTCGGTGGGTGGGTCTCCCCGACACTATGCCTTGTAGGCGGTAGTTGGGCACATACTTGGGTGTCATTAAGGTCCGTGCCGCGTTTGAATGCCAGACTTGGAGGCTCCGGGAATATTCTACGCAGTGTGGTACTGCTGGATATGAGTTCCCAATATTTTAGGAGTGTCTTCTTGATGTTAGAAATATACGGGTTGAAAATCGTAGTGAAAACCAGAGGTGGCTCCATATGAGCTTTATTTGTCCGACCCCGATTCGTGTTTGTAAGCAGCGTGGGTCGATCCATGAAGTTGACAGTGGTGAGTACATGTGTTCAATTTCCTGCATGGTGTAACCCCGTGGTAGGCGTTTATTCACAAACTGTTCTTTGTGGTATGTATAGCGTGTTCCAGATGAGTTGTTGCGTATAAAGCGCGCCAGTTCACTCTTGATGAAACCCTTTGGTTTGATGTGGAAACGCACATCCAGAACGCCGGTGGCTTGGAACCGATCACCTTTGTAAATCTTTGGTATCAAGGAATGTGACCTCGGTGGTCGAGGCTTCATAAACAAAGCGAAATGTCGGGTGTGATTGGTTAGCTATTTCCATGAAGCTATGCAGGTCCGCTTCGGAGATCGTCCAGATGATAGATAGATAGATAGATAATTTATTCGACAGTATGCATAAATAGATACATCAGCAGACTATACAGCATGTATGTTACAAGCAATAATTAATAACTAAGTAATTCTGTACAGAAGAGGGCAACTGATATGCATACTGTCGGGGGATGTCATAGCCAGATTGGCTGTCTACCTGATATCCCCCAGGTAACAACACCGTTTCAGACTGCTTCTTATGATTGACGTCAGGATAGGAAATCTGTAATTAGTCATAAATTATGTATAAAAATAATCAAATGCAAAATTATTTTGCACAGCGGGAATCGGAGGTTGATCAGATGGAAAAAGCATCTCCCCTCTCCAAATGTTTGTTTCCCAGTGAGGCCATGTAACTAACAGAAGTTCACTAAACCCTGTAGTTGATTACATCTGTGGTTCCCAATCTAAGGTAAAATTGTGAAGGGAGTGAAGCTGAGAGACATGGAGAGAGAAGAGTTGTTTCGCGACGAGCTGGCGAAACAGACATCTACCGCGTGATGTAGGAAGATAGAACACATACACAAATACACTCACATACACTTATGTGGATATACATACATACGCATGCATAAACTATCCGTGTATGTAAGCGTATATGAATGGACAGTCAGGAGCTACACTCCGGACAGTATGGGTTATTGCACTCAACATGGCTCGAGTAAGTACTGAATATTTTCGCAACGATAGCTTTTTTAAACGTAGTTCGGTTTCGCATGTTACGCAGACCTGGTTCCAACTCGTTCTAAAGTTTCGGAAAATAAAATTCTGGTAGGTGATCTAAAGACTTGGTTCTACTTCTGAGCTGCAGTAAGGCAGCTGTATTTCTGGTTTGACGACGTTGGTTATTAGTGGAGAATAATGAATCAAGGGACTGGGGAAGGCGCCCGTTCTGCCAATCAAGCAGGAAAAGTAGTGCATGTATTCTGAATAAGTCTGTTACTTTTAATATTTTGTCTTTCAGAAAGAGGGGGTCCGTATGGGAGTTGTGACGGCTGTTATTGATGATTCTAATAGACCGTTTTTGCATCAAGAAGAGTTTTGTAACTGCTTTTGAACTGCCCTATGCCTGTATACCATAAATGAGATGACTGTGAATTAGGGAGTAATAAAGCATTTTCATTGAACTGTGGGGTAATTGTGTCTTGACCTTATTTAAGGCGTAATTAGCACAAGCTATCTTTGAGCATAGTTGGGAAATATGGGACTTGAAGGAGAGACGATCGTCGATGTTAAGACCCAAGAATTTAGTATATCTGTCACATTCATGTGTTCCTACTCTATTTAATTTTACGTTGTTTATGACAATGGGTCGGTTAAGAAATAGTTTTTTTCCACAACTAGGATTGATTAAAATATACTTTGTTTTTGGGAATTTAGGAGCAGCTGGTTCGCTGAACACCAATCGGATATCTTTTCATGTTCTTTGTTTACATATGATGTTAGACGGTTTACGTAAGCGTCCGATGCGTATGCAGTTGTATCATCTGCAAAGGACAAAAGATTAATTGTAGTAGCAGACCGGATATCATTAATATATATTAAAAACAATATTGGACCGAGAATGGAACCCTGAGGCACACCACACGTAGTATGTGAAGAGGTTGATTGTTCTGTATTATACGTAACATACTGTGTTCGATTAGAAAGATAACTTTGGAACCATTTATTTCCAATACCTCTAATACCATAATATTCAAGTTTTCGTATCAAAATATCGTGGTTTATCGAGTCGAAAGCTTTTGAAAGATCAAGAAAGATTGCCATGGTGATATCCTTACTCGCTTTGTTATTTTCAACTGCTATGTGTTTCAAAAGATGCATTACAGGATGTACTGTGGAGTGATTTTTTCTGAAACCGTATTGAAGCGGATTTAAGATATTAAAAGTGTTTAAGAAATTTGTCAGCCTGTTATACATTATTTTTTCCATGACCTTAGAAAAGACGGGCAGTATGCTTATAGGTCTATAATTGTTAAAATTTCTATCGTCACCTGTTTTGAATATCGGTATTACTCGTGCAATTTTCATACTGTCTGGTACAACACCTTGCTCGAATGAAATGTTGATAATATGCGCGAGTGGTCTCGCAACTAAATCAGTACTGTGTTTCAGTACTTGTGATGTGAAGTTGTTGTAGTCTTTGCTAGTTTTTGATTTCATTGCGGTGATGACACTACTGACTTCTAGATGGGTAGTTGGGCTAATATAAAAACTATTTGGGTGATTGTTATTCATAAATTCATTATATGTCTTTGATACATGAGGTATTTTGGGTCGTGTAATATTTCCTATATTTACAAAGAGGTTGTTGAATTTTTGTGCAATTTCCCGTGGATCTTTAATTTCGATATTATCGTGGACAAGAGAAGACGGCAATTTAGCTTCCGTCGTATGTTTCTTTATGGCTTCATTTAGTATTTTCCAAGTTTTCCGTAGATCGTTTTGATTTTCTATTAAAATGTTTTTAAAGTACATAGCTTTACTTTGTTTTTTAATCCTATTAAAAATTTTGCAATAATTTTTATAATTGGCAATGTTCTTTTGATTTGGATTTTGTAATTTTTTATTGTAAAATTTGGTTTTGTTATTTGAAGAAATTATGAGGCCTTTAGTCAGCCATGGTTGACGCCTGATAAACTTTTTGTTCAGATGCACTTCAGAAAGTGGAAATGCTAACTCAAAAGCGTTTGAGTAAATGTCGATAAATTTTTCATAAGATGTATTTGGACAATTTATTTCAAGTACAGATTCCAAATCACTCTGTTCTAGTAAGCTTAGGAAGTATACAATAGACTCATCATTTATTTTACGTTTAAGTATAGATGTTTGCCTCGGGGCCTTACTTTGATTATTTTCAATATAAAATGTGCCGAAATGGTCTGAGACATCTGTGATGATTATTCCGGACGACGTAGAAGCGGAGACATTATTGGTGAAAATGTGGTCAATTAATGTGGCTGAAAAGGGCGTTACACGTGTTGGTTTGGTTATATGTGGTAGAAAACCCTGCGAAAACATTAAATTGATATAGGCTTCTGTTTTGGCGTGAGAGTCCACCTTTAAAAGATCAATATTAAAATCACCCATTATGTACGAGGTTTTGTTTTCTTGAATTAGTTTATCATTTATTTCATTTAATTTTACCAGGAAGAGATCTATGTCCGCTTTAGGTTGAGTATTTGGCCTGTAAATAACGCCTATGATTTTTGTTTTATTACAGAGTTTTACTTCTATGAACAGAGTTTCTATTACATGAGGTATGAAGACAGACAGATCATGCCGAATTTGAAACTGAATACCTAGTTTGACGTAAAATCCCACCCCGCCGCGTCCGTCGTCGTCGTCTGGGCGTGTGTTTTTTATAAGTGGACTGTAACCTTCAAGGTTGTAATTCATGTTGGACGGAATTTTGAATACTTCACTGAGTCCAATAATATCAAATGTGTTGTCAGCCGTTTGCATATTACTCAATAATTCAATTAAAGAGTCCCACTTAGCACTCAGACTCTGACAGTTTATGTGAAACAGAGAGAATGATTTGTCAGCTTGATGGGATTTGGAGCGGAATTGTTCAGGTGAGTAATAAGTACATGTGCCAGCGATATTTTCAATTGGGAAATTGCTTACATCATTTGCATCAGTTAAACTATTATATAGATCTACAAAATCATAGTCTGCATTATTTCGGAGCTCGTCCATGCAAATGCTACCCGCCATGGTGTAATATCTGGATACCTAAGAATCCCGCCTTAACAAAGAAAGGTTCAATTTGTTTTTGACATTCTAAAGATAAACGCACTAATAATGAGGAAGATGTTGAAGTTGATCGACGAATTAGGTGCAATGAGGAGAAATAAGAGCATTGTTTGGGAAGAAGTTCTGTATTAGCCAGGGAGCAGTCTGAAACGATGTTGGCGAATATGATTGGACACAGCATTACGTAGCTGCAAACGGATATATGGAATATCACACAGAGGAGAATATAACCATCAGAGTATGCAATTGAGTTATGGATTAGTAGCAATAAGAAATTTGTTCAGTCGGGTTCAGCAGTTCAAAGATAGTCAAATACCAATATTGACAACAGTACTAGTCACTTCGAATTAGTTTGGATGTCACGTTCGATCCATAATTAACCCTTTGAACACGAGGCGCGGAGGAGGGGGGGGGGGGTGGGTCAAGATACGTACAATTTCATTAACTGGAATGACTGCTGTGTGAATGTGTGGGGTAGACCAATCAATATCCCCAACGTGCTGCCCAAACATCCGCACAGGCGTTGATTGTTTTTGCCAACACCTGTGCGGATGCATAGACATCAAATTGCAGTTATATATGACACTTTAAAGACAGGCGCGTGCGGGAAGCGGTCTATTTCATATTGGATAATGGTTATTATATTGAGCTCAGATAACAGTTATAACTGACAGTTCAAACATCAAAATACTGATGACTTTGGGCGAGCTCGTGGATTTTCAATTAAATGAGTTAATGGGAAACGCAAATATATGCAGTTATATATGACACTTCAAAGACAGGCGCGTGCGGGAAAGGGTCTATTTCATATTGGATAATGGTTATTATATTGAGCTCAGATAACAGTTATAACTGACAGTTCAAACACTCAAAATACTGATGACTTTGGGCGAGCTCGTGGATTTGCAATTAAATGAGTTAATGGGAAACGCAAATGTTAAGGAAGGTGGAAACACACAGATATAAAGGGGAGGGTCTTTCGACTGTGAATATCGGTAATGTCTTACCGTTTAGAACAACAAATATAGAGGGCATTGAAGCAAGCTCGTGGAACTCACTTCGATGACATGTAAGTTTGTCAGCTTGAATGGTAAGGGAATGAAAAGTAAGGGGGAATACATTTCTTACATAAGATGATAAAGGTATTATCACGATATCGGAGCCGTTTGGGGATTTTGCTCTGGCCCATTGAAAGTAGTGTGATCTCCCAGGTATGGGTCGTGATATCGGCTACTTCAGGACTGGCCTTACTGCCCATGGCAGCTCCCAATGTTTGGATATAGGACTGTCCATCAAACTGGAAGCAGTTGCGCTCAAGTATAAGCTTAAGGAGCGTTAGTAGTGAAGTAGTCGATGGTCTCGGTATGAGATATGGTAAATTATGGTTCTCAATCAGAACTCGTTCGACAGATGCCATAGCTTCCTCGTGCGATATGTTGGTGTACATATTGGCAATGTCGGCAAAAACGAGGATGGAATCAGGAGGGATATGTGCCTCCTCAATGAGTTGGATGGAGTGGGCAGTGTCCCGTATATACGTATGTTGTTTCTTCACAATGGGAACCAGGAAAAAATCGAGTAGACCGGATATAGAGGTAGTGGGGCTGCTGCAACCCGCAATGATCGGTCTACCCGTTGTAGGCGGGTCCTTGTGTATCTTTGGTAGAAGGTAGAGGACAGGCTGTTTGGTCGTGTCTAATTTATCTAGGTTGAAGCTATGTATGCATTTTATTATCAATCTCGTGGTAACTGTACATACGTTCCAAGTGATTCCGAACGTCGAGTGTGGTACGTGACGTTATATCATGGGGGAACGGTTTATAGTGGAGGGTCGAGGTAAGATGACGAAGGCCCTCAGCTACATGGTTGGTAGCGTTGATTAGAACAGTTGATTTGCCTTTATCCGACTGTTTGATGTCAATGTCGCGGTTCCGCCGGAGGTTATTTATCGCAATTCGCTCCGCCTTGGTCATATTATTGCGGCAGATGCGAAGGCATGAGGGGTTAAGACATCGTAGGAGTTCTATTTTCGTCTTAGATAGGTATGTTTCCACTGCAACATTGTGACAAGTGGTTGGAGCGGTACTGGTCCTCTTGTGGAAGGGGTTAATGAAGCCCCTGTTGGTCAGCATGTATAACTCTCAGTCGCATTCGATTATGAAGCAATTGGATATCCTCATTGAAGAAAGATTTGATAGGTTTTGGAGGCGTTGGTATAAATTTAAGGCCCTTGCCCAGTAAAATCTCCTCAGGTATACTGAGGGTGTAATTCGATAGATTAGTGATGTAATTGCTAGTTAGTGTGCAATGTCGTTCCATTCGAGGTCGTGTACGCTGAGTCTGGTTATGTTTGACACGAGAAGCCACGTGTAAATTGCGCGCGCGGCAGTGGCGCTTAGGTCTACGGTAGCCTGTAAAAGAGTGAAGATCACTGATATGAGCGTAATGGCCTAGTCAAAGACCCTGTTAACCTGCACATTGGCAGTAGTGACGATCAGAAGATTGCGGACATGGCTGCCAAGATTTCACTGCTCGTAGCCAAACAACTGCTGCAAGCAACACCTAAAGCAGCTACTGACCCAGAGACGATAGACAAACCGGATGAATCCGCGTCCACCAACAAGGAAGAATCCTGGCTGTAGACCATACACTACGCTAATTAACGGCTCTTTTCAGGGCAACCCACAATATTAGAAACAGTGATACCTATACATACTCACTGCCTTCATATTTACAAAAAAACATGCTCCCTCGAAGGAGCATAGAACAAACCATAACCTATACGGGAGTTACGTTCTCACCCGAACCGCTTAACCTTGCGCACAACCAAATGAGAACACCGATACTCATTCCTCTATATGCGTGCCACTATGTTAAGACCGCACCCCTGCGCAACGCCTGAGCCCTGCCTTCATATTTACAAAAAACAAGCTCCCTCGAAGGAGCATAGAACAAACCATAACCTATACGGGAGTTGAGTTCTCACCCGAACCGCTTAACCTGGCGCACAGCCAAATGAGAACACCAATACTCATTCCTCTATATGCGTGCCACTATGTGGAGACCGCACCCATGCGCTACACAGCAGGCTATATTTCCAATCCTGAGCCCATAACCTTCAAATCCAGATCATATCACCAAGCAACAACGCCCCCCCCCCGGGGGGCGGGCTTATAGGGATGGGCTACCATGGCCCTCCCCATCTCGCACCGCTATTAGATGACCGCATCTGAAGCTTGAGGGTGAACCTAGTGGCTACTATGCCCCCCCCCCCCCCTCCAACTATCACATGGTGAAAATTAATTTGCACCATGGTGAAAAGTAATTTGCACCATGCTGAAAATTTGGAGAAAAAAATAATAATGCATGTCAGGTATGGGCCGCCGTACATTTTCCCTAAGTGTACATAAAATTCACCTTCCACGGACGGATGCACTTTTTTGCTTGCAGTTGACTCAACACTGCTGTCGTTCGTCAGTTCACAAGTTGTGCTCGTGTCAAAATGAATTTGATTGGTCAATAGCTATCTCGTTTAACAACTTAACTATCTCGTTTAAACAACTTAGCTATCTCGTTTAAACGACTTAGCTATCTCGTTTAAACGACTTAGCTACCTCGTTTAAACAACTTAGCTATCTCGTTTAAACAACTTAGCTATCTCGTTTAAACGATTTAGCTATCTCGTTTAAACAACTCATATCTCGTTTAAACGACTTAGCTATCTCGTTTAAACAATTTAGCTATCTCGTTTAAACAACTCATATCTCGTTTAAACGACTTAGCTATCTCGTTTAAACAATTTAGCTATCTCGTTTAAACGGCTTAGCTATCTCGTTTAAACGACTTAGCTATCTCGTTTAAACGACTTAGCTATCTCGTTTAAACAACTTAGCTATCTCGTTTAAACAAGATAGTAGGAAAACATAGAGTGTCGCTTCCACGCCGCCGTAAACTTGTTATTCTTACTCCCCATTATACTTTTCATTGATAACCAAAAACAATTTCAATCACATTCTCTTATTTCCGTTTTTAGAGCACACGACGTAAACAATTTCAATCACATTCTCTTATTATTTCTGATTTTAAAGCACACAACGTAACTCTGGAAGACTGCAGGTACCGAGGGGCGAGTAGAAAAATCACAGAAAAATACGACAATTAAAACCATCTTTTAAACATATTTCCCAGGGAGGGATTCATGGGGAGTCTTGACATGGTGTTCCGTGGGGTATGTGGATTTCAATAATAAGAAAAACTTTTGTTTTGAATTTTTTTTCTATGTTGAACTTTAAAGTGACTGGACTAGATAGATATCTTCTGATAAGTATCCTCTAAAAGATATCCTCAAATGGTATCCCCCAAATTTATCCTTCAGTACTATATCACCATGTCATATGTATCCTCTAATACCCAGATGAGGATAAGAGCCGTAAGAGGAGTCACTCATTCGAGTAAATACTCAATGTCTTATTTTCTCGATTAGTTTCGAGCCGTTCGAACAATAACTGTTCCAGTCGCTACTCGGTACTGTTCCAGTCGCTACTCGGTAGCTTATTAGCAGGATAAGATTCGAGTCATTCGAGCAATATCTGTTCCTGTTCGATTGCCACTTATCCTTGGGAATCATATAGGACTTCGTTATACACAGGGGAGATAACTCTGTATGGATATGCACATATTGTTAGAAATGAAGCAATCTGACTGGTGATTATAAGACTTGGTTGATGTCAGAGGCTGGGACAGAGACAGCTGAGACTAGATGGGTTGCTAATATAGTCAGAATAGGGTCATTTACAGACAAAACAGGTAGAAACCGGGGATTCCAAAGAAATCCGGACTAGGTGTCCATTACATAAGCGGGATAATTGGAAACGAGCCCCAAGGCTGCAGGTTGAAAATATTAAATGGCCTGTCCCCAAATAATGAATATGGACTCTTCCAATTGCTGCCATTGAACTGGCATGGAAGAAACCACCAGTGTTCAAAGGGTTAAGGTCACTTTCAGCATCTTTGGCTATCTCATGACCACCACATAGTGATGAGGTCAAGTTAAGCCAAGCGTTTACACCTGTGCTGCTCACTTTAGAGGACTTCCACTCAGGCGTTGGGCGTGGATCCTACTTTAGCGAACGGAATTAGTTTACCACAGTAAGCATGCACTGCTCAACTTGACTGCTTGTACCACGCCAGGCCCCCATAATGTACCATGTTGCAATCAATCAATCAATCAATCAATCAATCAATCAACGTTGCGTGTACTTTTGTATGGTACTGAACTTAGCTTGTAAAACTTGATTTTACAAGTATTACTTATTCTATATCATACCGATCAAAGTAGGTACAGTATCGGCTGTTCAAGATCAATTTGATAATTATCCCAGCTGCCCTTCAGGTTATCAGACGTTTGTGAAAAGGAGACAAAATCTGAAATTGTGTACATGATGAGGCACAACTCTGTGTAATCACAAAGGTGCAAAATAGTACGTAGAGTTAGCTCCCCTGTATACTGATGAGGCGATCATGCGCGAAAAGCAATAGCAGTTGTCACATTTTAACTTTCGAGAAAAATACAAATTTTACGGGGGGCAACAACTACCACGACAGAAAATACTACTTTTCACCATTTTAATACTGCCGCGCGTACAACACTCACAGCAAAACATACTTTAAAATATTAATTTTATCGTGAAACACGCACGGCATAACATGCTTTTAGATATTAATAGTCTTGTGAAACACTCACGTCACAGCTTTCCTTTAATTCAATGGTATTTCTGGTGTGAAACTTCACCAGTGAGTTAGTTGAACCAGTTTATCCACTGTTCTATTACAGATTTTCTCTTTCTGTAAATTTCATCACGACAAAAAAATACGTTTCGTTACATTACAAAATTCTTCATCAAATCACTGCGGAACTTGACTCGCTTCGCAAGCTGTGTAAACAAGAGATTCGAGTGGCAACATGCCATTTGTGAATATAAGTGAAGATGTTTCTACAGAAGTATACACTAGGAACCAATTATACAAGAATAAAACCCTCAGTGTCCCCCGCTGTCTGGGAGGGGTTTCTCACTGTTTGAGAGAGACTTCTCAACGTTTGTAATGGTGTCCTGACTATTTGTGAGGGGATCCTCACTGTTTGGGAAGGGCTAGTCACATTACCTCACTGTTTTCGGGAGGTCATGAAGTTGTGATGAAATCCATCTCTGGCCCTCATACCCTCATACGGTGAAAGTCGGATACGCAAGACAACATATTCTATGGATTGAAGTGGGGATGAGGTAAACTAGCCTCACTCTCAAACCTACCCAACACCCTCAATGTCCCTCCCAAACAGCGAGGGACAGTGAGGGCTCCCCTAAATTATTCCCCCCCATCCTCATACGGTGAAAATCCGATACTTCAGACTGTATTTTATGGATTGGGGTAGGGCAGGTAAACTAGCCTCTCTCTCACAGCAGTGAGGGATTTCTCACTGTTTGTGAGGGAAAGTGGGGGTATGTACAGCTGGAAGAGAGGGGCTAGCTTACCTCATACCCCGCTTCAATCCATAAAATAAACTATATAAAGTGTCGGATTTTCACCGTATGAGGGTATGAGGAACATGAGAAAATCACTCGTTGAGGTATTTTCTCACAGCCCCATGATCCTCTCAAAACATTGAGGTAGTGTGAGGATGTGTCCCCCACAAACAGTGAGAAACCCTCACAAGCAGAGAGAGGCAGTGAGTGTTCCCTCCCAATTGATTCCTCCTCCGATCCTCATATGGTGAAAATCCGATACTTCAGACATAATGTATTCTATGGATTGAGGTGGGGGATGAGGTAACCGCGCCTCCTGCCACAGCAGTGAGGGATTCCTCGCGGTTTCTTAGGGGCCGTGAGTGTTCCCCAAGTGATTCCTTCCGTTCCCATTCGGTGAAAACCCGATTTTTCAGACGAAGTGTATTTTATGGGTTGAGGTGGGGGGAGGGGGAGGGGGGTAAACTAGCTTCTCTCTCACAGCTATCCCATAACTCATCATTTCATCATAAAGCTTTTAAATACAATGCTGTCGGTTGGCTTGCATCAGTTGCCAATTTACATCTGTGCTCTTGAGATATGCTACTGTGTGATTCTTGTTGAAAGTTTTTTCTCCATTAGATAACTTGTCGAGACATCGTAGAGTGTACTGTTCCCAAATAATAATGGGGTCCAATCAATGTTTCAAGGTGCAGCCCCGAGGCTGCACGTTGAAAATATTGATTGGTCTACTCCTAATAATGAATATGGACTCTCCTAATTGCTGTCATTGAACTGTCATGGAAGATACCACTACAGTTCAAAGGGTTAAAGATGCATTTCTCAAAACTGTTTTCCACATAGCTAAGGAGGGTAATTGACCTGTAATTATTAACTTGATTTGGATTAGCCTTCTTATAGACGGGGGATACATTGGCTTGTTTTCCATTCGACAGGAAAATAACATTCGTCCAAAACAAAGATTGGATAACCGCATTAGTGTATGTAGTTGGCTTTTGGAACATTTTTAAGAACCCTTCGGCTTACAGTGCCTGTTCCACTGATCCACAGGCGTTAGAGGCATTAATTGCCTTGAAAGCTTCGGCTTATAGAGGTTCGATGTTGTCTAAGATAGGAATTCCATCAGGGATAGTATTTGATGGTAAAGATGCTGCAGAATCGTCTACAGATGACACTGAGCAAAAGTGGTCGCTGGACGCCTCAGCTTTGTCGATATTCGCTGATAAAAGACGGTCCGTGCGTTTAGAACTGGTTTTATTGGTACAAATATATTATTTGAGAATATTTCACCAGAATTAGGATGGAATAGATCGGCTTTTCAGAATGCTTTCTATTTTTTTATGAAAATTTTGTTTTGATTTTTTGTCAAGTGTGATCGTTTGTTTCGTATTTGCCGATAGCTGGCACCATGCATGTGGAGATTTTTTTGTTTTTGGCTAGACGGTGTATTAGTTTACGCTGGCGTATCAGACTTCTAATTTCGTTGTTTATCCAAGGCAGGTCGTTCTGCCTGGACTCTATCATCTTTGTTGGTACGTACCCCTCTATCTAAAATGTCATTGGAACGGCCTATTATTATAGATCAGGGCTTATTGAATAGCTGCTCATCCCAACCTAAGTGGTTAAGCTCGTTATTTAAAACATCAAATCACAGTCATCGAAGCGCCATATTTTGCGCTTGTATGACTTAAGCCGATCTATCTTGTGTTTGAGCTCGGCAAAGACTGGACCATGATAACGAGTTGGCTGGCAATAAAATAGGCCTCCAACACCAGAGAAGAAATCTGTCATGTGTCATTGGTGGTGTGGGATGTTTCCGTGAAGAGGGATGGTTCCTTTAGTACCTGTGATATGTTAAACTCTTGCAGGAGGCGATTGACGGGACCACTGTGTGACATTTAGTGATCGTCATTGAAATCACCAGTTATGGCAACTTGATGACAAACAGAATCGATGGTCCATTGAATTGAAGCTGAGATATCGCCACATATTGCATGCTCTGAATTAGTAGGACGATTGAAGGAACCGAGTAGTCTTTTCGTATGGTGAAAGGTAACCCGACGCCACGGCAGTATTATTCATAAGGCTGACTAGACTGAAGCCTAGGGGCCCGCAGGGACAGGGGACCCGCCATTTTATTTATTTTTTTTTTTTTGCTGAGGCACTGTTACCAGCGCCTTAGGGCTCCATTGGTTAAAGGCACTTTGCACTCTGCGCCGTAGCGATACATGTACATTTGTATTTATCCATATATATACTCTCATAAGTATAATATACATATATTTATATACAGTACATTATATTAATGCTTACTTAAATAATATGTCAAGTGAGTAGAATTCTTTAGGAGAGTCTCAAAATGGATGTAGGGTTATATACTGCGGCATGGTGCCTACCGTGCCAGGGTCAGGCTGTCAGCTGTAGAGGGAGGAAAGATTGAAGTGCCGGAGTGGGCCCCGTCCCGAAGTACCAAACAGCGTAGGGGCCCGGCCATGGGTTAATGCGGCACTGCCCAACTCTACAGACATTTGAAGTTTGGAACCTCGAGTTCTGGACAATGTCTAAAAGCGACTGTGTTCCTAAAACATATTGCACCCCCCCCCCCCCCCTTACACCTCTGGCACTACGGTCTTAACGAATGGCCCAACAAAAATCCCGGAGAAAGATATCGCTGTTGGGGTTATCCAGCAATACATAAGAAAAGCAAATTGGCGCAGTCACGGCATGATTGACAATGATAGCAGGCTTTTAATTTTTTCTTAACTAGTTGTATCTCGATGCATTTTCCTTTTCCTTACCGAGAGGAAGGTCGGACGACAACAATCTTGTCTCGCCTTCCCCTGTCCGTATTCACAAGTAGAGCCTTGGATCTCACATTTTATGTCTTTGACCTGTATATTGTAAAAATAGGCATTTCATGTAAATTGTGTATTTATGTATACTGGCGAATAAAAACTACCAAAATCAAAACGATATTTTGTGGCAGCGTAGATCCAACACGGATCTTCATTTATTATCCTGTAATTACGAGATACTTATTTGCAATTACAAGATATTAACTTGTAGTTACAAAATACTAAATTGTAATTTCGATATACGCACTTTTAATTACAAGTTACTATCTTCTAATTAAAAGTTATTGTTTTGTAATTTCAACTTAGCTAACTTGGACTTTCAAGTCAGCTAATTTGAAATTATAATTTATTAATTTAATAACTTGTAATTACAATTTAATAACTTGTAATAACAATTTAATAGCTCCTAATTACAAGTTATTAAAATGTAATTACAAGCTAAATGGTAATAACAATTTAATGACTATATTATTATTATAATTGGCTCACTTGTAATTACACGTTGATGACTTGTAATTACAAAAAAGCTTCTTGCCATGCGGTCATGAGTGATACGCTTGTTTGTCTTGTACAGTACTATATGATGGACTATGCGTTTCACAGTTTATCAACTTGTAATTAAAATTAAATATCTTGTCATGCGGAAATGTGGATGTATGTTTGGTTGTCACGTACGGTAGTATAGAATGGACAGTGTGCGTTTCTGTTTGTCTAATGTTAGCCATTGGTACTAGCTACACATGTTATGTCCTTTTACTACCCTATAGCTGCGATGGGTAGTAAATAGTTCGAAGACACGCGGTGTTGTTGATTCTACTTGGTTGCCTAGTATGGTAGCATAGTATGTATTCTCTGTACCCCTTCGGGCCTTTTAGTCTTGGAGACGCCATCTTATGTACTACTCTGTTGTGTTTATACTACAATTCGACTGCTACGGAGTACACTCCAGTGCCGTAGAATATCTTTCATATGTCCCACCTTATAGCCCCCATGACTCCTAGATCGCGTTTTAGCCGTCTTTATGGCACCTATGGACAAGTCTGGAGTAATATGGATATTTGTGGACTACTGATCAGTCTCAGAGGAGCATGATTTTGAAACTATTCGAACTCCAGGGAGCTGATAGTGGTTTGGAGACTATTGGGAACCAAGCTTTGGGGACTGGCTTTAGTGGTTTGGCAACGACTCGGAACTTTTAGGGACTGGAGAGAGTGGTGGTTTGAGAATTTTCGAAGAGTACTTGAAACTATAGGGATCTGAATATAGTGGCTGGTAGTGCTGTAGTTGTTGTGGTTGTTGGTGTAGTGGTCTATTTAGTCCCTGGTTTAGTAGTTGTAGTGGTTGTGTACCAGCTGGAGTGGTCCATGTTGGGGTTGTTGGTGTCATATATATATAGTGGTTGGTGTTGTGGTTGGTTTTGCTGTGTTTAACAATGTAGTTATGATAGTTTGTGTTTTAATTCGTTTGGTCGGTGTAGTAGCTGTGATAGTAGGTGTTGAAGTGTGCTTAGTATATGTAGTGGTTAAAGTGTGCTTAAAGGTGATGGTGATGAAGTTGTGGTTGTTGGTTATAGTATTTGTATTTGGTCACGTAGTTGTGGTGGTTTGTGTGGTTGTGGCTACGGGTTGTGTGGTTATATAAGAGCAGTTGATGCTGTAGTTACGGTCAGTTTAGCAGTTGTAGTCCTTGGTATTGTGGATGTTGATTTCATTGAAATGGTCGGTGTTATGCTGGTTGGTGCGGTAGTTGTTGGTGAAATAGGTGTAATAGTTGAAGTTATAGTAAGTGCTGTGTAGTCTTTGCTGTTTCTGTTTGAGCTGTGGGTGTAGTGGTTGGTTGTTGGAGTAGTTGTTGTAGTTGGTGCGTGCTATGGTTGTGGTTGTTGGTGTGGTTGTTTGGTGGAGATGTCGTGGTTGCTATGTACTAGATGTTGCGGATGGTATTGTATCAGTTGTTGCAGTAGTAGTTGTGGTGGTTGGTGCTGTAAGGGCTGGCGTAGCAGATGTATTTTTGGGTGAAGTGATTGTAGTGGTTAATGTAGAAGTACTTGGCAGGGTAGTGGTTGGTGTGGTAATTTTCGATGTAGTAGTTGTAAAATTTAGTATAGAACTACAGCGTCAAATACTACAACTACTACATCAGCCATTACTGCACTAAATACCACAACTATAAATACACCAGCCGACACAACAACTGCAATACCGATCATTACAACACCAACAACTACAACCTCACCACCAACAAGAAGTACCACTTCAAGCAATAATCCACTAAGGCTCCTACAACACCAACGCTACAGTTTATAGGAAAGAGCCTTGGCACGAACAATCATAAGTAGAACAATAAACACAGCAACACCAACGACTACAAAACCAAACAATGCGGCTACGACATCAAAAACATCAACAGCAACCACAACTACTGATATACCAACCACTACAACTCAACGACTAAAGAGACCACTACATTAACAAACCTAACAACTACTACACCAGCAATCACTACCCTAAGTCCCTGGTAGTCTAAATTTCATCTAAAGTCTCTAAGTCCTTACTTTCATCAGCCGACAAATATCCCGAGTAGTTGCCAAACCACTTGCATCAGTCCTCAAAACTTGGCCCTCAATATTTCACAAACCACTATCTTCTGACATCAGCCCCTAGAAGTCTGAATAATTCATGAGATTGGTCCTTCATAGTCTATAAATAAACACACTAATCTAAAGTGGCCCACAGGTGCCACAAAAACTGTTATAACCTGGAATCTAGATGTCATAAAAGTTATAATGTAAGGTTATTATGGCTCATCTTCAGCACTGGAGTACACGTCCGAACAATCGCATAGATTAGAACACAGAACAACAGGGCGGTACATTAGATGTCTTTGTCTTTAGACAACCAACTGGTATCCCCGAGACTAAAGGGTACAGAAAACCCATATTATGCTACCACAATAGACACCAAAACATTACCAACAACACCACATGATCTATCATTATGTATTATCCATGGCAACGATAGGATAGAAAGAAAGCATAACATGAGTATCCAGTACCAAGGGCTAACGTTAGATGAACAGAGATACTCAACAGTTCATTCTGTGCCAAGGTACAAGACAAACAAGCGTATCCCACACAATGATGTATGACAAAATACTAAATTGTACTTACAAGTTATTAACTTGTAATTACAATTTAGATAAACTGTAATTACCATTATTAAATTGTAATTACAAGTTAGTAAAATTGTAATTACAAACTAAGAACTTACAATTACAGGCTATTAAATTGTAATTCTATGTTATTAAATTGTAATTACAAGTTAGCTGTATTAAAATTTCGAGAGAATAAATAGGTTGTAATTACAATGTCTTAACTTATAAGTACAAGTTAGTATTTTTAATTAAATTTTGTATCTTGTAATTAGAAATTAGTATCTTGTAATTAGACGTTACCATCTTGTAATTACAGGATAATAAGTGAAGGTCAGTGGCGGCTCTACGCTGCCGTAGTCATTTGAACTTATAGAGAACCCCTCAGAGCAGATCGGAACTGGATAAATGTAAATGTAGCTATTAAATATAGAAGTTATCCAGTCTGGCGCTATTCTACACGAATCTGGTATACCGGACGGGGTTCATAAATGTCTTAAAGAGGCATGATGAATTTTCGATCCTTTTTATTATACAGATATGATGTTGAAAAGATAACACAGATTTGCTAAGTGATTTAACCCTTTACCCAACGAATCGTTCGCATCCGCCCGTGTAATTTACAAAATTAGACGTTGGAAAACATTTGTATTTAAAACAATTCAACAAAACCATATCATGTGACCCTTCATTGCAACGAACTTAAAGAGCTCGTTCCAATAAGGGGTTATGTGATATGATTTTGTTAATGTTTTTTTTAAATCTGAAAAATAATATTTAAAATAATAAATTTTGGAATCGTCTGCGTTGGATAAATGATTAAGGAAATCAGTGTATTGGAAACAGTTGACCTTTGTGAATGGCTTCATCTATGATTGTTTCATATCAGCTGGTTTTATCTATTGAGTTTTACGCGGCAGTGAAAAATGTGAGCATTCATCTACATTATAGGGTGGGGGATTCTAAATAAACATATTTCCTAAAGTATAAATCTGTGATAAAATTGGGTTTTTTTAGATGTCACAGCAATACAGTTTAACTCTTTACCCAACGTAGATGATATCAAAATTTATTATTTTAAATATCATTTTTAAAAATTTTTTAAAACATTTCAACAAAATCATATCATGCTACCCCTCGTTGGAACGAGCTCGACGAGCTCGTTCCAACGAGGGATCACATGATATGGTTTTGTTGAAATGTTTTGAAAACTAATATTTTTTCAACTGTATTATCGGAGTATTCTCCAACCATTTTTGTACCTACTATCGATTATACGGCTGGGGCCTCGCCCTGTGGCGGCTTATTAGCGCCACGTAAGTTTTAGTTGTTAAATTGCAGCTGCAATTCTGTAAAGTGTACCTGCAATTTTGCTAAATTGTAGCGACAGTTTACTAAATTGTAGCTACAATTTAACATCTTCATTCTCATTGGTCAAGCTGAATTCAAGCAGTAATTTGACTCAACAGATCAGGGACACCGGCACATTATTCAGCGCACTTGAGTTCATGTATACTGAGATAATTGCTCCAGATCATGCAGTATTGAATTCGCAGGTCGATTCAGTTGATTTGGAAAACCAAAAAATGTTTTATATACTAGTCAAAGCTTTGCTAAACACCAAGTATATCGAATTACCTGTTTTACGTTTCAGTTGAAATATTGTAATGAAAAGTGTATATTTTTTTTATTTAATTACATCTTTAATGATTTAAGTACAGAATTTAAGATTGTATTGATGTTTGACATTATGTTTTAGCTTTTCAATACGATAACCATGGAAAATGGATATTATTGGTAAAAGGGGAAATGTTTCAATTTTCCAAAAAGTTGACGGAGCGAACTGGTATGGGTTCATTATAGAGTATGAGACCCATTACTGTTAATTACAGCTTGGCAACGCATTCTCATGCTACCAGTCAGGTTCCTCGTGGTCCTTTCTGGGATGTTGTTCCATTCTTGGACCAGCATGGCACCAAGCTCCTGGACACTCCTCGGCTGGACTGGAAGTGCTGAAATTGCAAGCTGCAACTCATTCCAGACATGTTTGATTGGATTGAGGTCAGGGGATCTTGCAGGCCAGTCCATACGCTCAATCCCCTCCCTCTGTCGGTAGCATGAGCAACATGAGGACGGGCATTATCGTCCATCAGAATGAATCTATCACCCACTGCTCATGCATACAATCTGACGTGAACATCCAGGATCTCATCAATATACCGCTGTGCAGCCAATGTACCACGTTCAAGGACATAGAGCTATGTACGTCCATCCCTGCTGATGCCGCCCCAGACCCTGACTGACCCTCCACCATAGCGGCCATGCTCAGCAATGGCTCCATGGAATCGCTCTCCTGGTCTTCTCCATACCCTAGAACGCCTATCTGTGTGGTCTAGGCAGAACCTTGACTCATCTGTAAACAGGACAGGTCGCCAATCTTCTCTGGTCCATCCAACGTGGTCCATGGCCCATTCATATCGTGCCAAGCGGTGGTTCTGGGACAGCGGAATGTGAATACATGGTCTTCTCGATCGGAGACCACATTCGTGTAACCTTGCCCGGGTAGTCGGCGTTGAAACATTTACCCTGGATGCATTCTGAAGGTCACTGCGAAGCTGGTTTGCTGTGGCAAAGCGGTTCCTATACGCCTGAATGATCAAAATCCGGTCTTCACCTGCAGATGTTGCCCCGTCTCTGCACCACCAATCCGTCTTACTGGTGTACCATTCTGCTGAAATCTTGCCCAGGCTGTGGTGATCACAGTATGGTGCACACAAGGGCTTCACCAACCTGACGGTGGGTAGCCCCTTGCTCCACCATCCCTACAGCCCGCCACATTTCTGCTTCAGACAAATGTCTTCTTACATCTGCATTTGCCATATTCAATCATTAAATCACAAGGGTTTGTGTTGAAATGAAGATTGAATACCCTACACATGTCATGTACATGTAGACAGTACACGAAAACATCACGAAAATCAAGGGGTACATGCTTTCCATGACTGTCACGAAAAGACTGCCTGTCAAGAGAGCTAATGAAAACACTGGGGACCATCTCAATACATTCCTCAATCATATCCATAAAAAATATCGCAAATATGTCACAAGCAAATTTCACAATGATGTGTCAAATATTTGGTGCTTAGCAAACTTTGAGTAGTATATATTCTGGATCCACTAATATGCAGAATTCCTTATTAAACTGGGATCCACCGTATTCAATGTTATCAATATTCGTGTTGTGTTATGCCTTCTCCAAACGTAGAAGTACTTTTTAAAACCATTTTTGTTATGAAACATCCGCCCTCGATTATATTTGACGATGTCTGCGTGAATATATTCTCCCAGTATGCCTGTAGCTTACATTTAAGCATTCTGTTTTGTTTATTTTGTGTGAATGGGTGGGGTAGTTTTCAATTTTTTTTCGAATGGAGATCTTGACCTCAAAGTGTATCCCCCACCCCATCCCATCCAATAAGCTTGAAATTCTTTAAAAAGAATTTTCAAGAACAACCACTGCCAATACTTGGAGATGGTGCCGGGGCAGTTACTCTCAAAATCAACTAGGCACGGGCATTTTTCCCAAATCGAGTTTCGTGCCGGACGATTCGGCTAAAGGCTGGTTATTTTTTGTGGGGTAGAGGTGTTTGTGTGTGGGAGGGGTTCCCTTTGAAGTGTTTTCGAGGGAAGATTTTAACCCTCCATAGCCTGGAACCCTGTCCAATAAACATGCAATTATTTTAAACTAATTTCTTGTGAATAACCAGTCACAATGCTTTGAGATACGATATTCACCTTCTTTAACTCACTACCCAACGTAACGGCCAAACCGGACAGCGCAATTCTCAAAAATCACCAATTAAGTTTCATTATTTTTTTAAAAAAATTAGTTATTCGCGAAATTTTTTTGCAAGTATCGTCTGCTTTCCATGTTAGGTAAAGGGTTAAGTGAGAGATATTTTACTTTGTTCACAGACTGTTTTTTGTTCATATTCTAATATGAAAAGATCGCTTGATATATGCACAAAATAAGTGGTTTTCATGGGCATTTTATCACGCGCTTGTGCTTGCACTAAACGTTTTCTTGTTTGACTTTGTTTCAGTGTTTGAGAAGAGCGGAAGGGAATTCATCAATCTGACAGGTGATTATACCAGTGCACATATTTAATTGGTTGAAATGGCCATAGGATATCGAGAGTTACTTGCGCGTACACCAAGAGTTCTGAAAAATGGCCTTGCTTTTATTTATAGGTAATGGTATCAAAACATGTCCTCAGAAAAAACTCTAAGCTGGCGCTGAGCAATGTGGTGTCAGGGTGGATGGGGTTCTACCTTCCTACCTGTTCAATCAATAATAATAACTCTTTGGCCAGCCGTTGATTTGTCGCGGTCCTCATAAGAGAAGGCCATCATTCCCCCTGCACCCCACCCCCTCTTCCCCTCCTCTCCTCCCAGCATTCAGATATAAACTGCTTAATAGTGCCCCTCACTTCCTCTTTTTCAATTTCTTCAATAAGCATTCCTACCCTCTCCCTCGTGTCCCCCTTCAGCCATCTATCCTTTGTTTCTTCACCCCACTCCTGCATTATTCTTCCAGTAAATTTTATTCTATGAGGTATATACTGTGGGCATTCCAAGAGAAAATGTTCCAGGGTCTCCACTACTCCAGAGTGGCACATTTGGCATCCCTTTTCCCCATCTCTCCCAATTTTTCCCCGAAGCTCCAGTGATCTTGATCTCAGTTTGAACAGCAGTGACCCTCCAAAGGTGCCATCTAGGTACTTCTCAAAAGCTGGCTTTTCTTTATATTGTAACCCCTGCAGTGATATTTTCACGCTAACCCTGCTCGCCAGTTTCGATTGCAATCTTCCATGACTCTCTCTTTGACAAACCTTTTGCCTTCTTTCATTCCTACTTCTATGTTTGTGGCCTCTATAGAGTAATTGTCCATTAGTTCCCTCACATGTTTTGACCACCCCGTTTCTATATTAGAATTCCAAATGGTATCGAGCATCAATTTGCACCACCGGTTGTCAGGCAGGTTTCTCAAGTAGTTAAAGTAACACAATTTTCCCAAATCTACCCTGTCCTTGATTTTCATCCACCCAAGCTCCCCCCTTACTGCTTCCAAAGCTGCAGCATTACTCGACTCTGTAATCCATCTGCAGGCATCATTCTGAGTACTTTCCAACTTCTTAATAACGGTTTGGTTTAATGGAATCACGTCCGTGCCATACGTTATACTTGGTAAACCCACCCTCTCCCACAGTGTTTTCCCCACAAAGACCTTGTTGAAACTATTTTTTCCTAAAAGTTTTAGTTGGTTCAGAATTCTTTTTCCCTTCAGAATCAGTTTGGCTGAGTAATTTCTGTACACCCCTCTTCCCGTTATATTTATGCTTACCCCTAGATACTCATACTCTCCCGTTTCTCCTACAGTGATTTGTTTGCTTTCCCCTTCGGGGATTGAGAACTCCCCCACTCTCCATCTCTTCGTCATATCTACCTTGCGTCCAACGGGTATTACCTTGCTTTTATTTTCATTTAGTTCGAGCCACCAAGTGTTCCCATATCTACCAACAATTTCCAGCAATTTCTCTAGCCCCTGTTCAGTTCTAGACATTAACACCATGTCGTCCGCAAAGAATAAGCCTGGTATCTTTATGTCTCCAACATTTACCCCCTCCGCACTCTGAATTAGTTCGTCCCCTAAATCTTTAACATACAATGCAAACAAAATCGGTGAAAAGATACACCTCTGCTTGAGGCCTATATCCATAGGGACTCGTTTTGTAGTGATACTCCCAAGACTGAGTTGGCTTTGCACATCTGTATACAGTGCTTTCATGATTCTCACAAAGTCACCCCCCAGTCCGATGCCCTCGAGCTTTCGCCACATACCCTCCCTCCACACTCGGTCGTACGCTTTTTTCACATCTAGAAATGCCAGAAACATCTTTTTCTTTTCAGCCTTTGTTGATTCTATCAGTTGGGTGAGTGTAAATAGGTAATCAGTGACTCTTCGTCCTTTCCTGAAACCATTTTGAATTTCTCCTAAAAAACCTTTCTCTTCAATAACTTCCTCTAGTCTACCGTATATGACCTTACAGAATACTTTTCCGATGTTACTACTAACTGATATCCTCAAGACTGAATAAAACTGACGCTATCGGCCAGTTGGCCTCCAAAAATATCCCGGTAAAGGTTCTCAAGTGTGGTTGACGATTTTTGTGTACATTAGCGCTGATGTTGTTTTAAATTTAAGGCACGTTGATTTAGCGTTTGTTTTAGCGCAGAATACCATTCGAGGCTTCGAGTGTGCGCATCGGTACATACAATACCGACACTATCCTCTTTGTTAATACAAGAGGCCCCAGGGGGCCTTAGGCGCTCACCGAATGTTCCATATTGTTAAGACACAAATTTTATCAAAAGTTATTCTTAAGGTTCTACAGAGTAAATCTATACTCTCTGGAGCTAAAACATCAACAGGACTGAATGGGACAATGCTGCTGATCAAATATCAAAAGATTTTGCATGATGGTTCTGAAGAAGATTTTTAAAGAATTTTCCTTGAATTGCACAAAGTAAACATTCACGCCCCCATAGTGAGCCCCAATATTGATCAAAAGACTCAATTTGAACGACGACGGGCGACAGACGGCAAGTGAAAAGTTGAGCTCCCTTCGGTGAGCTAAAAATTCCTCATATTGACCAAGTTATAATTCGGGCTCCCACAGGGAGCCCAAATATGGACCCAGGGACTTGGCTTTAACAATCTTGAATCTCATCCTCCTAAGGATGCTACACAGCATATATCAAAACATTCTGACAGCTGGCTCTGAAGAAGAAGAGTTTTTAAGAAAATTCCTCATTTCGAACAAAGTTACAATTCAAGCTCGCACAGTGAGCCCAAATATGGACCGGTGTGAGAGCCGTAGTAATAACCCCAGAAATTCAGAGGGACTGGCCGGGTCCAGAACTACACTCTAAAATCAGTTGGGATAAAAATCAACCCAATTCAACAGGGTTTAGTGAAAATGAACCAATTGGGTTCACATTCTCTCAACCCAGTTGATTTGGGTTGATTTTTAGCTCAACTGATTTTAGACTTTAACAACACAAGTTGTCCGGCAAATTGCAATAAAGGCCATCAGTTACTCACTGACGAAATTGAAGGGTCTTGTGGAGGCGGCCAATCCTTTTTCTGTATAATTTAATTTGTTTTGTGCGGGGTTCCGAGGAAATGGCAACCTTTGTAGTTCAGATTCGGAAAAATTACCAAGATGTTACATTACATATAATCAGTAATCAGAAGCGGTAGAAACAGCGGGGTTGGGGGGGGGGGGGGGGGGGGGGTCACAAGGGACGAACGCTCCTCCACTTTTTCACAGATATGAAAACAGGTGAACATAATTATTTTTATCCCGCAGATAGGCAGTCGGGCAAAGATAAACAACCTCACTGAGAACGCACAGTAATACAGCATGGCTCTGTCAATGGTCTTCATAAATCAATGACGAGGGCTTCAAGGAAATAGCGCTCAGATTCCCCCGAGGTATTCCTTGATAATAAAAAGTAGTCGTAAGATTTAGAAAGCCAGTGTTGATCGTAAGGTTCAGACTCCAGTCCGGTGGCTGTTTTTGGCTATGGACGTATTAATGAGTTGGGGGACAAGTGGGTCCAACATATATCAGAATAGCCGAGAAGTTGTTAGGCCAAGTGGCGCGGAAGGGCTTTGGAACCCATAAGCAAAGTTTAACGTATAACGTGAAGTAAAGTTAGTTGGAGGGAGCTGTCGAGAGCTCGAACAGTTTACTTAATTGGAGGGAGGTATCCAGAGCTCGAACTGTTGACTTAATTGGAGCTATCGAGAGCTCGAACATTTGACTTAAGCTAGGAGTTCGGAGTGAGCTTAGTGGAAGCCAGGCAAACCGCATGCATGAACATTATTGGTTTAAACGGTAGATGGAAAGTGGTTTAGGCGGTAGAAAACTGTAAAATGGAGTGACAATACGTTATCACACGTGTAAAGTGAGGTAGATTGAGCTGGTTAGAGGAGTTGAGGGACAAACTGAGCGAACTTAAAGGTGGAAGCGACTCTAAATAAACTATACATTTTTTGTTAAAATGCATAGGAAGTGAGAGGACCACCAGGAGCTGAGGAATAACTAGAGACAACCAGGCGACAGCATTGAACGCGAGGTACCCCGGAAAAAAACTCGAACTTTCGGGATGGGGAAAATTCATCTGTGATTTGTTTTGTGTTGTGGATATATTTTCATAGATTGTTCTTGGTGCGTACATGTGAGTACATAATAGTGTTTTATTTTCATTAAATTATATTCAGACGATACACGTCAGTAATATTTTTAATTATCAAGTCACTGACACCTTAAGATGACAAAGTTTTGAGGAAAGGTAACCACTATGACGTTTGATGAAGTGAAAGCTGTAACGCTGTGACTGCAGTCACAGCATGACAGCGTTCACGCCATCTAACATCATTTACTTCTGATGGGGGCAGTTTGAGTGGCGACTGTTTCCGTTGACGTTCAAGCAATTCAGTTGTATAGAGATCAGTGCTTCTGCCTCATTGTCTTATTTGAAGAGCATGGCCTGTTGTGTCACCACTTGTCAAACTTTACTTTACTTCGACGGTTGGTACCTAGTGTTGGTTATTTCTTCTGGAGAAGAAGATTTTTTAATAATTTTTCTATAATTCATATGGTGCTATCAGAGTTATGCCCCATACAGAGCCCCCAAGGGACGTGGCCATTTCATGTGAACAAACATGAATTGCCATATAGTAATGAACATCCACATGAAGTTTCATGAAAATCGGGCCAGTGGTTTCAGAGGAGAAGTCGTTTGAAAAATGTTCACAACGACGACGGACGACGGACGACAGACGATGGTCGACGGACGGCAAGTGATAAGTTGAGCTCCCTTCGGTGAGCTAATAAAAAGCTAAGAGGTGAGGTTTGTTAATACCCAACGTAACGGCCAAAACCGGCCAGCGCCAGGGGTCATAACCTATGTTTTTGAGACACAAAATGAAAAGAATTAGTTATTCAAGAATTTTTTTTGCAAGTGTCGTCTGCTTTTCATGTTGGGTAAAGGGAAGAATAAATCCTTGCAAATTACATATTCGATAAACATAGAACCAAAGTGGACGTTTACTTAGTTGCTTCAAATTAGCTTGCCATGGAAGGCCGAGTTTCCTTTTGTAAATTTTAACAAACGGGAGCTGTCTGTTGCTTTCGTTTATTCGGAGTTAAAAAAGCAAACTTCGCTTTAGTTTCTACTGATGTCACAGGTATTTGCGCGGCAAATATATGTTTCTTAATTGGACCTTCCTCCTTCAATTTCAGGGGAGAAAGCTTTATCCGAAGTCGATTTTCACGACTAGATATGTTATGGAAGGATGGCTTCGAAAACGGTATGTAGGGTTGTTCTGCTAACGGGTGGACATACTCTCATGCTGCTCTTCCACCAACACCGTCATCCTCACCTCATCTCATCATCAGAGGGTTCTGTTTACAAACACTTTATTGTGTAGTACCATTCCACAAATGCATCAATAACCTGCAGTTTCAGCATTTCTGTAAGTTACTAATACCGAGCCAAACATTGTGTCCTATGGTCGTTTGACAGATCTTACCATGCATGTTCCTATCATGTGATATTACTTTGTTGTAATTACGGAAGGCATACTGGGACAGACCGTGAATAAAACTGATGTAATTTTTTATCACGTTCTTTCTGGCAATGACAACAAAACAGTATTGCACAGTGGTTTGTCAAAATAAACTGCTATCGCTTCGGTTGGAGGGGTGAACGGTAAATGTTTCAGATAAAAATCACTAACACTTGTATTTCAAAGAAGTAATTTTGTCAAAAATGTTTCTTACTTCAAGATACTTGATTAATTTAAGATCATGGGGTCCCTCGCAAGCTTAAGATATCGAGAAGGGGATAAAGGAGGGGGTTGACCCGAGTATAACATGCATTTACCCGGCAGATTTTATGTTCACGTACCTGTGCTTCTTAGTCAGCTATTTAGACAATGAGTTGACAACCAGCATAATTAGTAATGACAATCAGCAATGTCAGAGTAAAAGTCGTGGAAGAGTGCCAACGCCTTTACAATGGACTGTCAGTTGCCGTAGACAATTTCTATGGATAGTCCACTGATCTCTAGACAACAGGAAGGCTGGTTAGCGAAAATGGTTGCAACTCAATTTTCCCTCTCTAAGATGGCGTCAGGTCAACGCAAAAATCCGTCGATCACGTTTGATGAAGTGAAGCTTTTACGCTGTGACTGCAGTCACAGCATAACGGTTTCACTTCATCAAACGTCATTGTGTTTATCTTGCACGAAAACAAGTTACATGGTATCAACCAGGCATGTAAACCGGTACCTGCACCATTACTGGTACTGCCGGTTCCCTCATACTGCAACTGGTACCGGTACTGAAGCTTATGTCCCGCCGGTACCGGGACAAAATTATTTTATGGGCCAATACCTAAATGAACTACGGTAAACAGGCTGATAATCGTGTACGGAACCCTTGAAAAACATATTTTCAACTTATTTGTAAATGAACATATCAAAACACTCTAAAAGTGCATGTTCTGTCTGCATCACGACTTCGATAAGGTCGACAATTTTGACTTTTCAGACGGTGCATCAAAGACAACGACAGTGCCGACAATTTCAAAGAAATTATTCAGTGGCGACATCAAAGTAATCATAAAGCACGATATTCGTTCTTTATGATTACTTTGATGTCGCCGCAGAATAATTGGTACGATGTTATGTTTGTGCTTGCGATCTTGGGCAATGCGGCGGTTTAAAAGGGAATTTCTCCCATCTGATTATGATATGTTACCGAATTGTTGATTTGTTCCGGTACCGGTACCGGTTTCGGCGGAACAGGCTCTGTACCGTCCCGTTATCGGTTATGTTGATACAGACGGTACTGTGACATGCCTGGTACCAACTCTCCAATCACAGCTCTTAGATTTTGTGAATAATAATTAAAATATGTAAATATTCAATTTGCATTGCCAGTAAAATATGTGCACGTCATTAACATGTTCATTTTTCACAGACATCAAAAGTACATTCTTTTACTCTTTACCTAACCTGAAAAGCAGACGATACTTGCAAAAAAAATTTCTTGAATAACTAATTTTTTCATTTTTGTCTCAAAAACATAGGTTATGACCCTTCATTGGAACGAGCTCTTCAAGATCGTTCCAATGAGGGGTCATAACCTATGTTTTTGAGACAAAAAATTAAAAAATACTGAAAATTAATTGGCGAGTTTTGAGAATAGCGCTGTTCGGGTTTGGTCGTTATGTTGGGTAAAGGGTTAAAAGGCGATCGGCGATTGCAAAGTTTCGGGAAATCACACATTATCGAGAAATTTTGTTGTTGGTTGTTGTTTGGTTGTTGTTGGTTGATTGATTGGATGGTTGCTGGTTGTTGGTTGGTTTTTGGTTACTGTTGTTGTTATTATTGTTGTTGTTGTTGTTGTTGTTGTTGTTGTTGTTGTTAATATTATTATTTTTTGTTTATTTTTTGTTTATTTACAACAACATTCAACACCATTCACACCTAACATGGTAGCAGCTGGGATACTATAAGTTACAGGACGTTCAGGTGGCGGATACGGTATCATATGAGGCGAGGTGAAAACAATATTGAACGAGGCGGTACGCCGAGTCCAATATTGTTTTTGCCGAGCCTCATATGACACCGTATCCGCCACCTGAACGTCCTGTAACGTATTTATTATGCCAGCGAAAACAAAATAACAATCAAATTTGAACGCCGGCACATTTTCAAAACTGGTGCAAAACGCTATGTAAGTTGTAACAAACGTGCACAGTTGTCTCCCTGTTTGTGTATAATTTCCTTGACAACACAGACAACAGCGATAGACGCTTTTCTTCGTACTGCCACTTTGTCTTGAGTGTGCAGAAAATGTCCGAAACATCCGATTTTATAGAATTCGATCAAAATCAATGTACCTCACATTTTTTCCCATTGACTTTCATTCATTTTCCTACAATTTCACCATTGTGCAATCTTATAATTATTCAATGAAATTAAATCCATTTTCGAAGCGACGTTATCCATTTACCACAACAGAGACTACAGAATGAGCTCAACGAGAAAAAATGAAATTAATCTGTTCCCGGGATAAGACAATTTTTTTCTCAGTTTGTTTATTCACACTATATTTATTTTTCAACTTTCTAACAACGCATTTATGGGTTATATATTTTTTCTAAAGCTTTTAAAATATCGAGGCGAACACCGTACCCAAACTGTTGTGTGTTAGCCTCAATAAGCTTAGGCCTATGTCAAGTTAGGGCCAGGCCGACTTATCCGTTATCGGTAGATCGAATACAGTAGTATTTCTCACTTCAAATAATTAAATTTACATTTAGAAAATAAATTTCACAATAAATTTATTATAAAACGAGAGAAAATGAGACATATAGACACGGAGGGACGTTTGATTGTACTGCAATTTCTTCAATATGGATATAAAAGCACCACGAGGTGAGGAATTTCCACGTCGAAACAAAATGGCGGTACTGACCTAATACGAGTTTCGTATTAGGTCACCTCGTGCTGCAGGTGACCCAATACGGCTCAGTACCGTCCCACAATTCGGGGCTGTGATTGGCGAATTTCATTAGCTGGCATAATAATTTTCTATATTTGACCAATGAGCGTTCCTTCAAACCAGTGTGGAGATATGTGGGTTGGTCAAACTTACACATTTCCATGCTAGAAACCACATGTGGCAGCTTTTCATCGTGTCCATCATCAAGCTCTAGTACCCTGCCCTACTACCGTTCAACAAAACAAAGAACATACGTTCTTGGTCATAAAGTAATATTGTTACGTGAATGATTGCGGGAAAGGTATAAGAAGTTTAGATCGCATCACTGTCGAGATAGCTAATAACACGGATATTAGTGTTAATTTATTAGATATGATTTTCTTTCCCCGAATTTCTACTAGACTGAAATGCCGCCAATCTCGGCCGATCCGAACCAAGCTATTTATTCCACACATTGATGTGTTACTAGAAGCAACAATTTTGTTTACATCCAAATCTCTCGCCCTTTTTGACGATGCAATCGGAAAAATCGGTGTGACCAGGCATAATGGAGAGGCTTGAGGTTGAGTTTTTCTATGGTGAGGAATTAATTATGCCAATAAGTAAGGACCTAGTGGATGACGAAAAGAAATAGGAAAGGTGTGCAGAAAATTCAATGCAAACTAGGATTCAGGGTCGTTAGCTGAAATTCTTCGAAGTAGGAGTTTGAATAGATCAGGTATACGAACATTGCTGACTTATCCGTTGAGAAACAGAGACGTTCGGATAGTTGTACAAGAGGAAGAGGGATCTGCGGATTTTGTGCGAAGAATGAGAAACAATAACACTATCAGAAACTCAGAAAACTGCAACAGATCTGAGAACACTTTTTAATTATTTGTTTTGGTTAAAAAATATAGAGGTGATTACTTAGTTACTTTCGTATCGGCCGAGATAGCTCCCACGTCCTCATATCAGCTCGATGTAACTTCAAATCAGCCTGACACCGAAGGTCAAAAGCTAATTGGAAGTTGCTGAGGGCTTTTATCTCGGCCGATAGGAAACTAACCAGTTAATAACCTCTAATCATAGATGAAGTGTTACTAATATTAGCTGTGGCAGCGGACCAATAGGAGAAGATTTATCGGTACTAAGGTGGTATTACCTCATAGCCCTTATCCTCCCATGCGAGTGACGACGAACAGGGGCCTCTGGAAGGAAGTAGAATCAAGGTATGGAAGAAAAATTTTAAATTCGAGAAGACTTCCAGAAGGCAAAGGTACTCAAGTTCTACCTGTCAGTCCATAATACCACATGCTCAGCACTTCATGCTATTCCAGCCTTCAATTGGCCACCATCGAAATCAACATGGTCACCTCCGATGTATGTGGAGAAGCCCCTCCACCAACCCATAAAAAGAGAGAATAGAGCCTAGATGTGGAGAAAAAATGAAGATCTGGAAAAATCCAACCAGTTGAATAGAACGCGTCTTTCCTACAATCCAGGAACTCCAGAATGATGGCGACAAAAACGGCCCAGAAGAAACAAACTCTTAAGTTTTCAAATTTTAGTTGTTCGTTTATATACTTTATTAACCCTGTCGAAGAACTCCACTTCATTTTATACACTCACACCTTCGTATGTCATTTATACACCCCTCGATCGGTGATGTTCGCGATGCCTCTGAATACATTGTTGGGAGGAGCTCACAGAAATTAGCGCCGGAAACAAAATACGAACAAACGAGTTGCGTTACACAGGAATGGGTGGGTTTTGGGTAGGTTACGGATTCTCTCGCGAAATCCGAGAGGTTTTTCAAATAAACCGCCTGTTGCCAAATGCCAGTGGCGTGTTTTTGTTAATGGTTTCGGAATAAATAAATCTTATTGTATATTCTATCTTAAGCCACACACTTAACAAATCCAAATTTGCCTCGATACACGACATTGTGCAAACAGTACCCAATAGTTTTATATTTTCTTCATGAATATAGTTTCTGAATCCCCGTTGCATCGTCCTCCGGTGGTTGGTCCCAGTCAGGAATCATTTGTTTTCTGAAGGTCGCGTCCTCTGTGCGGGATATAGACAGAACGGCTTTCGTTTTGGAACTGACATTTTTTCCCGCCCATGATCGAATTGGGCGGAGGGATAATATTGAAGGAGAAAACGAAGGCTTCGAGTTCAATATTATCCCTCCGCCAAAATCGATCGATTGCGGTAAAAATGACAGTTGGAACGCATATGCTGTTCTGTATTTATTGCACACCTACAGTTTACTAAAAATATTAATCGATTTTGGCGGAGTGATAATATTGAACTCGAAGCCTTCGGCTTCTTGTTCAATATTATCCCTCAGCTGAAATCGATCTCGTGCAGTAAAAATGACAATTCGAACGCGTATGCTGTTCTGTATTTATTGCACGCCTACAGTTTACTAAAAATAAATGAAACACACAAATTATTGCCCAAAGTAACCCAAATGTAAAAAAGAAATGGTGAAATAGTCCGCGCACGTGATCCGTATTGTTCAAGGACGATACAAAAAAAATTATTTATTGTTCCCTTCGTCGGTTATTGCAGAAAAAAGCGTGTGATTTATTAAAATAAAAGCATAGGCGTGAAATAAAGTGACCTACTTTCAAAAATAACCGAGAAGTTGGGTTTCGGCTTTCCATCCAGACGATAGCTAAATATATTTCAAACCCTTTTCTATAAAGTGACGGTATTTATTTTTTGTTTGTTTGTTTCCTGGTGCTTACTGACACTTTCAACAGCAAGGGTAGTCACATGGGGGCGGACAGTTTTACGGCTGACAATTATTTTCGTCATTGGAAGAGATTTACGGGAAAGTTAGATTCCCTTTATCTCCTACAATTCTCAGAAAATTGAACACTTAGGCCATATGAATTGCATATATAAAATTGAAACTTCAAAGTGTCAGCGAATTTATATCATCGATGTGCGCGCCATCTTACAAACTTGAGTGTTTTCCTGTAGACTGGTGTAAAATGCACAGCAGCTGTATTTTTCCATTTTCCCCTCAAACAGTTTGAACATTTGACTATTTATTATTCTCTGTTGGAAGTCTTTAAAAAATGGAAAACGGCGTTTTCGCCATCTTTTGATGTTCTCTTATTTTTTTTTTCGTTCATTATATCAACAGAGTGCCATCGTGACATATAATACAGACTCTGTCCTTTCCAGTAACCCTTTACCCAACGAATCGCCCGCATCCGCTCGCGTAATATGCATATTCAGCAGCTGAAAAAAATATTATTTTTCAAAAAATTTCAACAAAACCATATCATGTGACCCCTCTTTGGAACGAGCTCGTCGATATGGTTTTGTAGAAATTTTTTGAAAAAAATTAAAAAATGATATAATGTGGACATTGTCCATTCCATTGATCTAAAAGTCTAGGATGTCAGATGGACTCAATTGTTTCCCAAGGAAGAATAAAAACTTACAGATTAGTGTAAAACACACTCGCTAAACAAAACGGACGTTTAGTGTTGGGTGTGATAGGCATAGATATTCTTAATAACGTATTATCTGTTGACTAGTTGCTTAAATTAACATGTCATAAAGCCAACTTTCTTTTTGTTACTTTTAATGAGAAAAAACAACAGACAGTTCCAAGAGCTGTCTGCTATTGTTGTTTATTAAAAGTAACAAAAAGAGACTTGGTTTTATTTTATTCTGATATCTTTCCCCCAAAATCACTTGCTTCTTAATTGGACCTTCCTCTCTCATCTAATTTAATTTCAAGGGAGATAACTATATCGAAAGTCGATGTTCATGATGATATTAGTGTGGGTTGAAATCGGAGAGAACCGCCGAAAAGCAGCGAAGAAATGTCAGACTCTCCAACTAATAAACTTGGAACAAGCAGAGTTACTAGTGGTTAAAGACAAGTGCACTATCGATGTGCAGTACACCTTAGTAAACAGCGCCACCACATCGCTACCTGGAAAATCAGGATTAGGACCCGTGCATATAGACACAAGGCACGTTCTCGTTGGTCAGGATCGAATAGTCAACTTTTCAGTTAATGTAACGGTCATTAACGACCAGGGCTATTAACAGAAATGATCATTTACTTTTTACCTAAAAACATACCTTATTACCCCTACTGGACCGAGCTACTTAAGCTCATTCCAATGAGGGGGTCATGACATATGTTCATGAGGCAAAAATGAACTTTTTAGCTCGTTGTAGTCTTTATTTTATAGGTGTCGTCTGCTATCGGTAATAGGTAAAGAAGCTAGGATCTCCATATTCAGTCTCAGAGGTCCATTAGCTGAAAAGTTGATCATGCTTCTTAGACATCGAAAAAACTTGGCAATACCTCAAGATGTAGCTGTTGCTTCGGCATATCACTCTATCTGCACAGAATGTTTATCCCATTTTAAATTACACACTATACATGTTTTAATGATATTGGGCCGATTCCTGCCGGTCTGTTGGGCCATCGAACCGCTTATGACGCTTCTGGGCCAGAAAGAAATGAACACTGTACCTTACGTTGTCCTGGAGTGGAGCTTCATCCCTTTTGTCTCCACTGCTGGTGTGCAGCGTGCTGAACCGGGATGTTTATTAATTGTACACATCCTCCCGTGCAAACCAAATCTTTTTAACCGATATTTTTCGAGTTGGGGAGTTGAAAAGTCTGATATTTAAGCGCCCCTGCCTGGTTCTCTCTAGACAGTTCTGCAACCTCAACTCATGTGCGACACGATGTATTCATCGCCAATAAGTGCCGTGAAACCTCCTTTAAAAACTGTCAGCATCATTTTAGATTACACCATGCTAATGGGACTATTAAAACACACGCATGGTCGGGATTTTTCTTTTTTTTGGGGGGGGGGGGGAGATGTTTAACGACACTTTCGTCAGCCAGGATCACCTCGTTTTACTGGTAATGGGAGCCGGAATACCCAGAGAGAACCGCCCAGCAGCGGCGAGCAACTGTCAGACTCACCAACGTACTAACTCCACACCAGCAGGGTTAACATTGTTTGAAGACAAGTGCACTACCGACGTGAATTACGTCTCAGTACACAGCGCCTCCACCTCCTTACGTGGGAATTCGGGGTGAAGTGCCTTAGAAGAGTCCCTATTCATTACTTGCGGGTAGTCCAATCAATATTTGGGGCTGCACTTTGAAAACATTGATTGGTCTACCCCACATATTCACTTAGCAGCCATCCTCCTTAATAAAATTATGGCGTATCATGTGCCTGGGCCAGAAAGCGACCTTTCATGTTCAAAGAGTTAAACATTGCATAGTTGATGGAAGAAGTTGCCAGGACGAGCCGTTATTTTATTACACGCCTGTTCTGTGTTATCCCTATCTACAGCAACACTGAACCATGTAGAAAATGAAAATCTGTTCTGCACATATGTGCTGAACAGAAAATGTTGACTGATTATTCTTAAATAGAAGCGGAATTTCACTGGAATTTTCTACAAATCGTGCAACGCAATTACAATTTGAATCCCAAGCAACAGTTGGAAATGGTCCCACGAGTTCCAATGCGTTCTATGTGCCACTAGGCACATAGAACACATTGGAACTCAGGGGACGAAATAGTAACACGGGTCCCCCTCGCAAATTTGGTTGGCGATAAAATGTGTTCTTTTTGTTGATAGTCGTCAAATGAATTACTGAGTGTCCTTCTGATAGTTGTTTTTATAGACGTGAAGGCATGTAATAAACACAGAACGACACACGAGTGTGAATGTGTTAATCGATATGGCACTTTTGCTATCGCGAAAGGATAAAACTCGATGCCTGCGGCCTCTCGTTCTATCCTTCCGCGCTGGCACTCGTGCCATATCGATTAACCCATTCACACACGCGTGTCGTTCTGCGTATATTCTCTCACTTGTAGGCGTGAAAAATGTTGAACATTTTATGGAATTTACTCCAAAAAATACACGTGGGCCGTTCCCGTCCATATCACCACAACTGGCGGGGGAGATATGATTTGTTCAATATGGGTTGAAATGTAATGGTCAAATAAACGGATGATATTTATATTACACAGTTGTATGGGTTAAACCACTGTAGTGTGCACACTGATGTCAAAATTCTGACATTTAAAGCTGCATATTTTCCCCATAATGCCTCCTGGAATTTTACCATTTCAGTCTTGTTTCTCAGAGCTCTGTGAGCTTTGTCGAAACAGACTGAAGTGGTTCAATTCCTAGTTGCATTATGAGAAAATTGACAAGCTCATATTTTGATATTTTCACGCCAAGGAGTAGAAGGTTAAAATACCGTATCATTTTGAAAGCGTTAAGGTGTGGCTAGAACCCTGCTACCGATGTGGGATCTGGTATCATTACATCGTGCCAGAAAGTGCCAGAAATGGAGGTTCCGGTGTAACATCATCAACAGAGTCTGACATCATTGGTTAACTAATCGAAGAGTAGGCCTTCTCAATTCTCAACATTTTGTTTTGCATCTTTCAAAGAGCACAATATTTGACATCTTGAACAAGAGAACGCATTACTAATTAGTGTGTGAGTTTTCAGAAACGAAAAATAGTTTTGTCTTGTAGAGAAACGAACAAAAACCAATCATTGACTTTATTTTTCTTCTTTCTTGGCTGTTTGTTGTCACACGTTAGCTATCTTCATATTTAGCCTTGATCAGTTCTACAGTCCCGAATGCAGTTCTCGTGGGCACTGTTGCAATTTCTTCTGCATCTGGTCTTATCCCAAATTTCACGATGGCTTCGGCATTGGGAAATGCAGCTTCCCAGTTGAACACCACATGCATTAAAGCATAGAGTTTGACTCGAACCCTCAACGCAGCTCAACAGAACCACCATTAGAACAACTGCAACTAATTGTTTCTTCATTTTCCTGAAAAAATATGCCACAATAATTCAACAAGACGAATACCAAAAAAAATCACCAGACCGCAACCAACCAATGGAAATATTTATTCCTTAACCCTTTACCCAACGTAACGGCCAAAACCGGCCAGCGCTATTCTCAAAAATCGCCAATTAATTTTCAAAATATTTTCATTTTTTGTCTCAAAAAATAGGTTATGACCCCTCGTTGGAACGAGCTCGTCGAGCTCGTTCCAACGAGGGGTCATAACCTATGTTTTTGAGACAAAAAATGAAAAAATTTAGTTATTCAAGAATTTTGTTTGCAAGTGTCGTCTGCTTTTCATGTTAGGTAAAGGGTTAAATATTATTCCTTTAATATTTCAAAAAGTGTATCCATTAGATAAGCATTGGAAATATACTACCCAAAATTTGCGATACTCTAAAATGAGTTAGGTTAAAAATTAACTCAAATGTACTGGGTTCAGACCAACATGACCCCCAAATGGGTTCCTATTCACTAAGCCCAGTTGATTTGGCTTGATTTGTAAAGACTACCCGTACATATCAACATATTTGTAAACAAAAGATAAATGTATGATTCCAATCAGTCACCATAATAGAAGTTAACTCCCCCCAATCCTTTAATGTTTTGTTGCACGTGTGCATTTTCCATGGTCAATCGAGGGCTCTAAAAGTAGTGCATTCCCCCTTTATGAGGCTGTCAGACCCTTTAGGCTCCTTGTGACATTTCTATTAGAGTCCTCCTAACTTATCATTATGATATCAAACACTAGCCTGATAGCCAATATGTGAATATTATTATCTCTCAACCCTCCCTGATGTCATTTCAGACACACTCAAGAGATATAGGAATACGACATTAGGCATATCAAAGAGACAGGCTGCCGCAGCAGTAAGGGTGAGCCAAAGTGTGATCTCTAGGGCCTGGCACCATATTAGACATGGTATAGTTGCGAGAAAACATATTAATTGAAACCACAGCATGAATGGACAGCCCCACTAAAGTAGCTGCTCTGCAACGCATCCATCCTAATGCATCTGATGGCACTGTATTTACACAATCTGGAGCCGACACCACAATGTTGGACTACGTGCAAGAAAACCACCGACAGTTCGAGTCCTTCTGCAAGAAGGCACAGACAACTCAGAGTTGAGTTGTACAGAAGTCATTAAACTTGACAAAGGCTCAATCATCCAACGTTTGTTTACAAACGAGACCAGATTCTGGCTAGCCGCTCTGAATTGATGCACAAGTATATGGAGAAGGGCAACGACGGGAGTGGTTGATGTCAATGTAGCTGTGAATAACCGTACGGTTGTTGGTCGGTAATGTTGTAGGTGTGGTGTCCATTTGTACAACCTCACAGACCGCTATTTATACCATGCTCGCCAATGTTACTACCTGTGAAAAGCCAGTATGTTAAATTTTAGCTTTTAACCCCACTTCCGGTTTAAAAAAATTTACAGCTATAGTCGGAAGGTCATCCAACTTGACCTTTGGCATGACGCAATTTGCCAACTTCGATACATTCACACTTCGCGATATGTTTCATTCAAACATACGACATTTTTCGGTTCTATCTACTACGTGTAAATGACTCATTAAGTTTAAAATACTTACAATTGAACATTTAAAATAAATTTTAAGAATTGTTAATAATAATTTGATTGAAAAAGCCAGGAAAATTCAATCAACTTTGACGATGTGTCTAGCTGTCAATCAAGCATTGACGTACAGCCGGAAGTACTGCCCACCGGCGCAGATGTAAACAAAACAAACCTGTGTGTTTGCGGTAGAAAGTGTCGTGTTTTCTCCATTTTAAGTGACAAAGTCGATTGTTAATTAAGAGCATGGTATAAATAAAATAAATAAGTACTAGGGCCGGTAATCAGATTTAAACCACAAGTAGAATAAGGGTTTTAACCACTCGTCAAGCCGAGTGGTTAAAACCCTTATTCTACTAGTGGTTTAAATCTGATTACCGGCCCTAGTACCTATTTATTCTATATATTAACCATAATGAGAATTTGAATGGAAAGTTATACAGAAATGAGATTCTGGTACTTTCGAGGCGACCATGCTCACTTATGTTACTACCTGTAAATAGCCCGTATGTTAAACTTTAACTTTTAACCCCACTACCTGTGTAAATCTTCTACTGCGATTAAAACATTTTCAATGTGAATTCCAATACAAATATTTCTACTTTTAGTAGGAACTACACCCAACTAGACCTTTGACATGACCCAATTTGCCGACTTCGATACATTCACAATTCACGATGTTTTGTTGCAAACATACGACGCTTTACGGTACTATCTACAACGTGCAATGACGTATTAAGATTAAAATACCTACAATTAAATCTTTAAAATAAAATTGTTAATAATAATTTGAATGAAAAAGCAAGGTAAATTCAATCAACTTTGGCGATGTGTGTATCAATCAGGCATTCACGTGCAGTCGGAAGTACTGCCCATCCACGAAGATGTGAAGAAAATAAACCCATGTGTCTGCGATAAAATGCATCGTTTTTACTCCATTTTAAGTGACAAAGTCGATTATTTATTAAGAGCATTGTATAAATAAAACAAACAGGTACTAGGGCCGGTAATCAGATTTATAAATAAAACAAACAGGTAATAGGGCCGGTAATCAGATTTAAACCACTCGTGGAATGAGGGTTTTAACAACTCGGCAGAGTCTCGTGGTTAAAACCCTTATCCTACTCGTGGTTTAAATCCGATTACCGGCCCAAATTCCCATGTATTCTATATATTAACTTGACGCCATCTTATGAGTTGGTTAGGAGAGCAGTTTTTCGCTGACATTTCACCAGTCCGGTTGTGTATAATCCAGAGTTTCCACTTTATTTTTAAAAAAGGCAGAATATTTACATTTTACCCAACTCACACGATATCATAATTTATTGTTTTAAAAAATATTTTTTCAACTTTAAAAAAAAAAATGTTCAACAAAACCGTATTATGTGACCCGTCATCGGAACGAGCTCGATGGGATCGTTGCAGCGAGGGTCTACATGATATGGTTTTACTGAAAGTTTTTGAAAATACATTTTTAAGTGCTCAGTTTGAATTTTACGCGGGCAGATGAGGCCGATTTTCAAGAAGAAATTGGCTGACCAGGTCGCACATTGCACATTGCCAGACCCAGTGCTGTCACCGTCTGTTCAGTTTGTGTGATATGAAGAGTATAATATAAAAATGGTTATTCACAAATGTGGCCCTGGTAATTTGAGAATATGACTGTTGACATTCATACCAATTTATTTAAAAAGAAAAAAAAATGACGTGTTCACACTTGTTAGACTTTCTATACGTTTCCGTTTCATTTTATCTAGAGCTGCACGGTATGCCGATAAATCGATAAATACCAGTATTCACATCAATATCGATTGAATACCGGTGTAATTACAAAAGTATCGGTTTATCGTCATTATTTATTTACCCACAATTTAATTTTCAAGATGACTTCAGTTCTTTAACTGTAGCCCCGAATGAATAATATTGTCTCTTTACCCACTGAATCCTCTGCATGCGCCCACGTAATATGCAAATTCCCCTGTTGAATAAAATATTTTTTTAAATTTCAACAACACTATATCATGTGACCCCTCATTGGAAAGAGCTCGTTGGGCTCGTTCCAATGAGGGGTCGCATGATATTGTTTTGTAGAAGTATTGGGGAAAAATCTGATAATCTGATTTTTAAAATAATACATTTTGATATCGTCTGCGTTGGGTAAATGTTTTTCGAACTGCATCATCAAGGCATGCTGATTCGTTCCGACTGTGATGCATCAAATCTCGATTGTGGTACCTATGTTCAATTATCTGAGCAGTTTTCGATATACCCGTATACCGCGGTATGTTTTTAAATACGGATACCGGTATTCATTTTTGAATATCGCGCATCCCTAATTTTATCATCTGTTTGCGCATCATGGTTGCAGGTATTGACTTTATCCTAGTAAAGTTGTAAAATGGTTTAGCAGTCTCTCAAATAAAAAAGGACAAATTGATATTTATTTAACTTTTTGCTGTCAGAGCAACAACTTAAATATTGTATGTCGAACATATCCCATTTTTTATGGCAGCCCAAGAATAACTAGAAGATAGTTCTTTTCAATCAGCACCTTGGCATATCAAATATGGCCGTCAAGGCAGTTATCTGCAGGTTTGTCGATTTTTGTTCATCCGAGCAATAATCTGAATACGAATAACCAATGCATCTGATACCTATTTTTCTCATTACTGTTGACGAAAGGAAGATTCCTTCCGACAACCAGAATTCTTTCAAATCTAGTAAGACCATCGTACATGTAGGTATTGTCTTGTATTTTTGTGATTTTTGCTTTTCTGAAAATCGTTTGAAAGCTATATGTCTAGCAGATCATATTTTTATGGTGGATTAACCTTTCGATAACGAGCATTCTGGTGTATCCAGAATAAGAGCCATTTTGGATTTTGAAATTTCAAATTTGTAAAACGCGTGACCAATGGAAGCTTGGGGTGAATTACGACTTGCTATATGGAGGTTTTTTTCGATAACCAGCATTTTGATTTGTGATATTTGCTTATCGGAGAAATGACATCAAAATCGAACCACCAATATATCTCACTTTTTATTACACGCCTGTTCCATGAAATCCCAGCAACAGCAACACTAAACCACGCGGAAAATGAAAATCCGTTCCACACATATGTGCCGAACGGAAATCGTTGATGGACTATTTTTAAATAGAGGCGAAATTTCACAGGAACTTTCTACAAATCGTGCACCGCAATTACAATTTGAATCGATCGATAGCGATAGCTAAACAGAGGAACACGGGTTCTCCTCGCAAATTTGGTTGGCGACAAAATGCGTTCTTTTTTATGATAGTTCGTCCCCTGAGTTCCAATGTATTCTATGTGTGTGCTGCCACATAAAGCAAATTGGAACTTAGGGGACGAATTTTCAAATGAATTGCTGAGTGTCCTTCTGATAACTGCTTTCCTAGACGTGAAACGTTAAAGAAACACAGAACGACACACGCGTGTGAATGGGTTAATCGATATGGCACTTGTGTCGTTCTGTGTATTTTCTGATTCAGTCCTGTAGGTTGAAGTAGTTCCCTCAATAAATAGTATTCAGGAATATCCAATAAGCATTTTTCGAAACTGCCATCTTGGATTTTAATCTATGCAAGGTCACAGGTCGCGGGGTGTAAACAAAGCGATTTCCATCTTCGTCGCGTTAAGTTCTGTGTCAGCCGAGTCAATAGTTTGGGAAATATCAAGTTTAACTTCGTAGGGCCGATGTCATCATTCGAATTAACTGAATGGATAACACTAGGCAACTTTAAACGATGGGATATTACAGGATTAAAGACCTTTTTACGGAGGCGAGGACTTGTTTTGAGTGGCAACAAGGTAACACTCGTTGCATGGAGTTTCTCGGTTTGAAAAATTCCCCGAAAGTTGTCGAAACAGAGCCCACCACGGTCACAGAGTCACGACACAGCGTGAATTCAAACACCATTTCTGGCGATAGGAAATCAGTTCGAAATAATGAACGTTTTCATGCAATATTGCCATTGCTTTAAACAAATGGTAACCTTGGCTAAATGTTGTTTTTTTTAAATTCGCACTAATAAACATAATCAGGTCCGAAGCACTTCACCCGCTCTCTTCTCCTATTGCTTGTAATATGTTTTCTTGCAATGTTTACACCTCGCGACCCGTGACCTTTCATAGGTTAAAAGTTAAGATGGCAGTATCGAAAAATGCTTATATGGCCACCATGTCAACCATCTTGGAATTTTAAAAAAAAATTATTGTTCGAGCAGCATAAGGACAAATGATGACTAGTGGATCACATTTGTTCTGGCGCATTATTGTTCATAACTGACAGGTTCGATTGATAATTAGTATTCTGACATTTCAATATGTCTGCCATGGCAGCCATCTTGGACTTTTGTAGTTTTTCGTGCACGTGCAATAACGAAAGTCGAATGTCCACTGGATCCCATTTGTAGGTTTTTGGGGCAAATGGATTTTCTGCCATGCCCAATGATTGAGTTTGGATTAAATGGCCATATAATGAGGACCCCCCCCCCCCCCCCCATAGTACACTTCTTGATATATTGTAAATGACTGTAGTGAAATTGGAATTTTTTATTTGTTACACCTGTGTTATTTCAATTAGCCCTTTGAACCCTAGCGGTCGCTTTTCCGGCTAGGAACATGAAACTCCATAACGTTATTAAATAGGATGGCTTTTCAGTAAACATGTGAGGTAGGCCAATCAATATTTTCATTGTGCAGACTCTGGGCTGCACGTTGAAAATATTGATTGGTCTACCCCAAATGATGAATATGGATTCTTCTAATTAGACCGGCCCCCAAAAGAGGTAAGTATCACCAGAAAGAGGAGAAATTCTCCTGCTTATTTTCATAAAGGGTGATGTACAGGGGACGTGAAACACTGAGGTATCTGACCCAAAACTGGTGGAAAACATATTGTTTTCGATTTTTTATCGAATTCACCCCCAAATTTACCTGAAAACAGAAATTTTGACTAAGAGAAGTCAAATTGCGACAAAATTGTTCAGCAAGACATCCAGTTTGATGAGGTTGGAAGGAATATCCATACAAAATAGGCTAAAGATAATGTGTTATCATATTTTTGGTATTTGTGAAAAATAGTGCAATTTTGGCCCATTTTTCCTCTTTCGTTTCAATTTTTGTTTCTGGAAAAATGTTCATAAATTCAACATTTTGTGTACTGGGTTATCCATATGACATTTAAAATCTGACCACGTATATACTAAAGATGGCGGCACTTTAAAATTGAACTTAAGATAAGACTCAAACACACAAAATGTAAAAACTTAACCCTACTCCTAAGAATGGCAATTCTTCACAAATTTTCATTTTCACATTTTAATGCATCATTTAGGCATTTACAGCACTCACAAACCGCAAGAACAATAAAAAAGTAAAATGGAGTAATTATAACTAAATTTAAATGGATTAACTTGTATAACTGAAGAAGCTAATTTAAAAAAAAAGTATTTTGGTCCAGATACCTCAGAGTTTCAGGTAGTCATATATAGCTGTTTATGAATAAAACATGGGAATTTCTACTTTTTTCAGTGATACCTACATGTCATCTCTACAGGCCAATAAATCGAATACAGTGATTTGAGCCAAATCAATTAAGTGGTATCAACTATAATACCAGTAGAAACAGGGCCGGATTAGAACATCTTGGGGTCCCTAAACCATTATTCCATATGGGGCCCTGTATGAATGTCAAGTTCAAAACAACCGTACTGCAAAACACCTGCCACAAACATAATTACAGTATATTAAGGTACCACCAGGGTTATGCCAAGGTTGACCCATCATAGCCAACTATATACTCCATTTGGAATTGTACCAACTGTAAGAAGTAAGGAAATTTACCAACAATACCAAGGAATTCCACTATATTCGATTTATTGGCCAGCAAAGAGGAGGGTACATGTAGTTATCGCCGAAAAAAGGAGAAATTTCCATGTTTTAATCATAAACAACTCGATATAACTACCTGAAACTCTGAGGTATCTGGACCAAAATACTTTTTTTTAATTTGGTTTCTTCAGTTATACAAATTAATCCATTTCAATTTAGTTATAATTACTCCATTTTACTTTTTTATTGTTCTTGTGGTTGTTGAATGCTGCGAATGCCTAAATGATGCATTAAAATGTGAAAATGAGAATCTTTGAAGAATTGCCTTTCTTAGGAGTAGGGTTAAGTTTTTACATTTTGTGTGTTTATGTCTTATCTTAATTTCAATGTTAAGGCGCTGCCGTCTTCAGTATATACGTGGGCAGATTTTAAATGCCATATGGATAACCTAGTACGCAAAATGTTGATTGTATGAACATTTTTCCCGAAACAATTGAAATGAAACCGGAAAAATGGGCCAAAATTGCACTATTTTTCACAAATTTCAAAAAATATGATAACACATTATCTTTAGCCTATTTTTTTTATGGATACTCTATCCAAACGCATCAAACTGTATGTATTGCTGAACATCGCAATTTGACTTCTATTAGTCAAAATTTCTGCTTTCAGGTAAATTTGAGGCTGCAGTTTCATAAAAATTCTAAAAAAAATATGTTTTCCACCAGTTTTGGCCCAGATACCTCAGTGTTTCATGTCCCCTGTATATCACTGTTTATAGAAATAAACATGAGAATTTCTCCCCTTTCTGGTGATACCTACTTCATATGGGGGCGGTCTAAATTGTTGCCATTGAACTGGCATGGAAGATACCACCAGAGTTCAAAGGGTCAATATATCCTAAAATTCCAAAATCCCGTTTCCTTGTTGTTTACCTTTAACCTAACGAATCGGTGGCATTCTCCCGCGTAATTTACAAAACTGACCAGTTGAAAAAATTATTTTAAAAGTAGTTCAACAAAACCATGTCATATGGCCCCCTTTTTAGAATGAGCTCGTTCAAAGGAGGCTTCATATGATATGTTTTTTGGCAATTGTTCGAAACAGTTTTTTCCTTCTGCTCAATTCGGTAAAATTAAGCAAAGATTTCTGTGATAAATGGTTAATCACCCAGGAAAAGGGATTTGGAAAGTTTGGAAAAAGAACCCAACTTTTGATATCGCGTGCATTGGGTAGCTGGGTAAGTTGTTACAGAAGAAAATCTTCTTTGGCTTGACACATGTTTGTTCCCAAGGAAGTGGAACAAGCGAGAACCTGAATCGTGTCAATGAGTAATGAATTTTAGCCACCCTTGCACGCTCGAGAGAACGGTGGCTTAACCCTTTACCCAACGTAACGGCCAAAACCGGCCAGCGCGATTCTCAAAAATCGCCAATTAATTTTCTTTATTTTTTCATTTTTTGTCTCAAAAACATAGGTTATGACCCCTCATTGGAACGAGCTCGACGAGCTCGTTCCAACGAGGGGTCATAACCTATGTTTTTGAGACAAAAAATGAAAAAAATTAGTTATTCAAGAATTTTTTTTGCAAGTGTCGTCTGCTTTTCATGTTAGGTAAAGGGTTAAAGTGGTACTGAAATCTTTAGAACACGCCCTTTCAACCACAACAAATAGAGCTCAAGCGACGTTTGTGATCAAACCCGCATTGGTGCCAGAAGCGGATCGGTCGTATTACGAATTTCGTGAAAATAACCAAAAGGCGTAATGGATCTCTGATTGCATAGACTACTGGTATATCGAACTCTTCTCTCTGTGGAGCGCCATTGGCAGTCCACATTGAGGACATTTCGATATATCATCTGTCTAGTCTGCCATTGATCGCTCAGATTCAAGAAATACAGTGTTCCTTCAATTTAAAAAAATATATCATAAAATTCCAAATTTCCGTTTCCTTGTTGTTTAACCCTTTACCCAACGTAACGGCCAAAACCGGCCAGCGCTATTCTCAAAAATCGCCAATTAATTTTTATTATTTTTTCAATTTTTGTCTCAAAAACATAGGTTTTGACCCCTCATTGGAACGAGCTCGTCGAGCTCGTTCCAATGAAGGGTCATAAGCTATGTTTTTGAGACAAAAAAATGAAAAAAAAATAAGTTATTCAAACATTTTTTGGCAAGTGTCGTCTGCTTTTCATGTTAGGTAAAGGGTTAACTTTCACCCAACGAATCGGTTTGTGTGGAGTTAGTACGTTCGGGAGTTCTGACAGTTTCTCGCCGTTGCTCGGTGGTCCTCTCAGGACACTCCGTCGGCTTCCTGCACCCGACAAGAGATGACCCTGGCTGTCGAACGTGTCGTTAAACTCCAATAACCTGCGAAGAAGGGTTAATGCCTGGAAAGAGAATTCAAAAGCTCTGAGGCTTCAGGTTCTGAAAGTCAATTACGCTACACGGAAAATTCATAGACCATGGTATCAATGATTGCGTATTATAGTCAGGGACGTGGCGACAGGGGGTGGGGGAGAGCGCCCCCCCCCCCCCCAATCCTGCCCCAATCCTGTATTTCCTATAGTTGGAAATTTGGAGGGAAAGTCTTGTGTAATTGGGAATTCCATCGTTCTGGATTTTAGAGCTTCTTTGGCGATGCTGATGTCTCCTTTACTTCCCAAAATACCAACTCGGTTTCAAATCGTCAAAAATTCCAACTGTTACTATTTGCAATTACAGTGTACGCAATATCGAGCTTCATAAGTATGCATGATGTCAATCGGTACGAGATTTCTATAGTACGTTTACTTATCGTAATAAAAAAAAATCCTCAAAATGCACTTCTAGAAAGTCGCAACATGTAAAATCGTTATCCTGAGTTAATTCCATCATTCACAGTTACAAAATGACGAAACATCGAAAATTGATAATTCCTGCATAAGATCTGTTTTAATGTTAGGGAAGTATGGATTGCTCAAAGTTCTCAGCTTTAGCATTTCTTTGTACATATTCAACTCTCAGAATAACACCAAATAATAATAACAACCTGATAATTCTATCATAAATGTGTTGACATTTCAGTTACTAGAATCAATTTTATGCCCCCTTTCATGGCTTCATTTTCAAAATTTTTCTCGGTAGTGAATTTCCAACTAGAGGGAGGGACCGGGTGGGAGTTTCCCCTCCCGGTCCCTCTCTCAGTTGGAAATTCACTACCCTACATCCCCCAATCGGACATCTCTGGCAACGTCCCTGTTTATGAGATTACAGCTAGTATCAATTTCTTCCAAGACCAACATCACCGCTGGAGCTATGTTTTAATCTCGCAAACGGGAATTCTCCGGTTACTAGTTCTGAAAATGAGTGCTAATGCACAGAAAATTCACAGACTAGAATCGGGAATTGAAGGTTCCGGAATGCAACATTGATTCCCGGTTCTGTCCTATGAATATTCTGGATATCGGGACTGATATTCAGAAACGACAACCGAAAACTTCCACGTATCGTGACTGACTTTCGAAAACGAGAACGAGAAAATTCCCGTTCCCGGGATTAAACCCTACCTGCGAATCATACACTTTCGATTCGAATCGAATCGAATCGGATCTATTATTTGAAATCGAATCAAACCTCGAATCTAATTAGGGGCGTCTTGAATATGACCGACTGGTGGAGGGTGTGTAAACCTGATTTGTTCACATTGTGATGGCTCACTGTAAATCCATTCCTTTGTGATGTTGTAGGAATATTACCCTGTGAGGATTAAAGAGAAGACGGAAACGAGTACGAGAATTACCAATATGTATTCCACATGACTAGCCGCAAGCGGCAGCTCATCTCAAAGACTGCTTGGAAAATTTAAATTTGCTTTTTCAACAGTAGTAGTGGCTAGCAAGACTGAAATTACCATGGGTGGTAGCACGGATGTAAATGCTATTTATGTTAATACAGCAGAAATTACACCCAGACTTCATTTTCAATATTATTTATGTACAATTACCTAGGCCTTTTGTGAGACGACGAAGAAGACTGATACCAAGTTTCATTCCAGCGGAAAGATTCGAAGGGAAAAGAACCGAGAAATCGATTTCGAATCAAACCGTGTATCAACTTGAGATTCGAAATCGAATCGAATCTCGAAGCTTTTCAGTGTCCATCCAAAAACGGTTCACATTTTGAATTCCGATTCACCCAATGTGATGCATTTATTTTATTGTTTTTCGCATTAAAGCAAGAATGTAATGTAAAATGTGTTTACGTCGACTCGGGACATTCGGCAAGATAATGATACACATCTTCAGCGTGACCCGGTCGTGTTATTGCCTGCGGTGTAAACGGAATCACCTGTATTCAGCATGCTATTGTCTTCCATGAGTTATCATAAATGATCGAAAACGGTTCACATTGTGAATTCCAGTTCTCCCAATATGATCAATAGCGCAGGAAATGGGGTGGGGAGGGGGGGGATAAGTGGGCAACTCCACCGGTGCCCGTGGCCCGGGCCCAATAATCGGCCCGGCAGTTTTAATGTTTTAAAAATGCTGAAACTCGTGGGTAGGCTTTCACTACGGGCCATCGACGCAGGTCGAAGAGACAAGAGTACGTTATTGCATTACTGACAAGGTTCCATCCATATAAAAACAAACCTTGGTCCTTGTTGCTTCGTTGTGGTCACGATTATCTTTCGAGGAAAAACGCACCATACGCACAGAAATACAGGCAATAAATTATTCAAATTGTAAGGAAATAACTAAGTTCGATTTAACCCTTTCAACACAGTGTGAATACATTTTTGTGTGGAGAAACATTTGTAGTGGACGAGCTGACGATACACAGAGCAACAAATCTGGAGCGAGGCTTGGTAATAATTTAATCCCACAGCTCGACTGAGCTGCTGGATTAAATTACTCCCGAACCTTCCAACAAACCAGGATGGTTTCGCCCATTTCCCCGTTGACGATATTGATTGAAATGATACCTTTGTTGAAAAGGTTAAAACAAGAATTTAATGTAAAGTGGATTTTAAGTCGATTCGGGATTTTGGCCAGATAATGATCGACGGCTTCTCTCTCGGCCATCACCACGCCGAATGCTGTAGGACTCGTGCATTATTCCTCGCATAAATTTCATTAAATTAGTCGCGTACATTACAACATTAAGCCAGTTGTCATTTGTCTGCCACCCACATTACAGTAAAGTCCACTTAATTCAATATATATTTTAACTGAATAATCCCGTTCATGACAATCCTGCTCGACTGACTCCTAGCTATAGGAATCATGTATATATACTATTCAGAAAAAGTAGGGGATATCCAAACTGATGTTGATATTTTCGGAAAAATGGTATTGGATACACGTGATTGGACACATCAATATGTTACAAAGTTTGGTGTTGATCATGAATGTGACAGGACCACGAAAACTTCTGCATGGGTTTTTCGAAAGCGCTCCGCGTTAACGTCTGTGGTGTACGTTTGAAATTTTCATTTGTACTGGACGGGCTTTTTCGGAGGTCTCATCGTTCTTTTCTTGGTATAAACTCGTTCATCAATAGTTTCTGGACGAAACGTAACTTTTGAGGTATGCGAAGACTGACACGTGACGAACGTTCAAGTGCCGTTGGCATGTTGGAAGCTGGCAACAGGCAGAGTGCAGTGGCTCAAATTCTCAACGTTACTCAATCGGTGATTAGCAGGTTGTGGTCACGCTACCGTCAGGCAGGCAATGTTGATGACAGGCGTCGGTCAATTCGTCCAAGGGCGACAACTGCTAACCAGGATCATTTCATCGGAACCACACCATTACGTAACTGCTATCAAAGTGCCTTAGAAATATTGGACAGCAGCTGCACCGAGCTAGAGATGTGAAAGTCAGTGGTCAGACTATCCGAAAGCGCCTACACAGCTGGAATTTGTACGCTCGACGATCTCAAATAATTCCACGTTTGACTCAACGTTACATCGCAGCAACGCGTAATTGGTGTGACAGCGCTGGGACAATCGTCGGTGGAGCAACGTCATGCGTTCCGATGGATCGAGGTACACTCTCTACTTCAACGACAGGCGAAACAGAGTGTGGCGGCGGTAGAACGAATGGTACCATGACATAACCGTCAGGCAGCACGATCGTTTTTGTGGTGGATCGGTTATGGCGTGGAGAGGCATAACCACGACAAGCAGAAGAGCATTACATGTCATACAAGGGCGTGTCATATGGCTTTACTACCGTGACAACATGTTAGCGGCTCATGTGGTGCCATTTGCGCGAAGTTACGGCCGTCGATTCATTTTCCAAGATGACAATCCAAGAGCACACAGGGCCCGGGTCGCTACAGAGTTCATCCAAGAGGAGAACATCACTACACTGCCTTGACCAGCTCTAAGTCTAGACCTTTCCCCAATCGGGCATGTCTGGGATATGCTTGGCAGGTGCGTACGACAACGCCAACAGCCCCCTACCATTTTCCAGGAACTCGCCGCTGCACTGCAGGAAGAATGGAATAACATCAGTCAAGCTGATATTGGACGTTTGGTGAGGAGTATGCCACGTCGGATCTGCGCTTGTCTCGTGAACCGAGGAGGATTTACAAGGTATTGAGGTCTTGCACCGAATGTGGTAAATTCTCTGACTGACCGTCCATATCTTCTACAGTTCAGTGCGTGGAATGTGTGCTTGTCAGACACCCAACTATCGCTGAAATAATTCACCAGATGTCACAGTGCAATGCCTCAACTGTCTTTTTGAGGAAAATATAAATATATTTCTTCTTATATCTCAATTTTATCAAATATCTCCTACTTTTTAATAGTATATTTGGGTTTATTTTTCATTGAATCTGTCGTAATTTTCGCTATAGTTGTCTCTGAAATCCCCACCCAACTACATAAATATATTATATAAAGAACTTTGTTATACACAGGGGAGACATATCTGTATGTATATGTTCAGATTATGGGAAATGAAGCAGTCTGACTGGTAATTATATGACTTGGTTAAGGGCAGAGGCTGGGCCAGAGACAGCTAACAGATTGACTGCTAGGACAGTCAAAATAGGGTCAGTTACATGTACATACATAGGCACAACAGAGAGAAGCAGATGATCCCAAACGAATCCGAAGTAGATAAATAGGTAGTGACCGATGATTCTGAGTAATTAAATTAACTCCTACACTCTTTGTTAAAAAGGAGGATTTGGGGAGAATCCGAATAAAATGAAGTTGTTTTTTTTTTGTTGGTTTTTTTTTTGGATTTTTGTTTTTTTTATTATTTGGAGTCGTTATCGGGTCTTTTGAGGCAATACTACGAAGTATCCTAACCAGGATTCTACCGATATTCAATCTAACGCACACCCCGAATTGACCCTCGTCCCACTGAAGGTGATTGGTTCACATATAAACTAGGGGCTACCACAGACACCAAGATGGAGGCCCCAGTATACAAAATGGACGACAGAAACACGTGAATAGTATGTGATATGGTTTTGGGGCATAGTTTGGATGATCTCCCGGATGATCTTATGTGACGTCATAATCATGTCACCCAGTTACGTCATATTTGATTGTCATGGTATCCCGCGTGGGCGGTCATCTTGTGACGTCATTACCATAGTGATATGTGGTGTTAGTGCGCATGTGTTGAATGTGCTGTTGGGGCGATAGTGTTTCCGTCGTCCATTTTGTATACTGGAGGCCGCTATCTTGGTTTCTATGGTAGCACGTGGTTGCTATGTGACGCCGTGTACTAAGGCATAATGCACGTCGATGGTGCACCTGTCTTCAACCAATGTTAACTCTGCTTGTGTGGTGTTAGTACGTTGCGTATTCTGACACTTCTACGCAGCTGCTCGGTTGATCTTTCCCGGTACTCCGGCTTCCCACAGCCGTAAAACTATCCGACTCGAGCGGACCGTGGCTGCCGAAAGTGTCGTTAGACCCCAAATAAAGCAATAAAATTAACAAGAGCCGACATATGGGCTTCCTACTCTCTACCAGTTAATTGGTAACTCTTTAGAAATAGACACCAGCGTGCGTCACAATGTCTTGGTATTCAACAGTGAGACAATTATCGCAGACACAAGACGTCGATAAAAGACTTTCATTGCTCCCGTGAAAACGCAGTTTATTGAGCTTATTTAGAGTAGAAAGAGGATGTGTTACTCATTCGTTAGTGCATTAGATCAAGATAGAAAAGTTGTGAGTTCGTTCCTGACCTGCACCACTTGTGGTATGTCATTGAACAAGACACTTAACCCCGGACTGCTGAAGTGAGAGCACAACAGCACATTCAACCGTCAGTAATGCGACTCATATTTGAGTCCTGTTAGCTACGAGTCGCTGCTAGGTGGTTCATCTCTGGGCACTTAAACTTTCGACACTCGTCCAGCTATCCACCTGGGCCGCTGAAAGTGCCGTTAAATGCCAATAAACAAACAAAGAGACTCCATACATGTAACCAAAAAGACAGTCACAACACAGCCTTTTCGTGTTGTTCGGAATAACAACGACGCTAAACAAGAAACGGAAATGTGTGTACTTTGAAATTCCCACTCTGAAATTCCATAAATTTAAATTAAATACACAAATTATGCATCAAAATGAAGGTTGTGATGTATAGAACACAAAAATATATGCAATCACCTTGAAAAGTTGACGACAGGTACCAATGATTCTTGGAAAGCTGCTACTGTATTCCAAAACATACCATATCAAATTTGTCCGCTCACATCGTACAGTTAACACCGGCTCAAATCTATTCATGTTTTATCGGGGAGTCGTAAATCTGGCTGTATATGTAGTTTAAAATGTAATCAACACTGTTTGTAGTGCAAATATAACTTCTTTCAAAACAATTTTAAATTCTTGGAAACGATTAAATTGTTATTTAAATTGTTATCAATGATGTTTAAGCGTTTTATTTTACATGGATTGGCTAGCACGCATTTTTATCTTATATTAACGCCTCGCTTTGGCTCAATGGTGCTCAGTTGGGGTAGTTTGGTTAGTGTACCATGATTGCAAAAGTGGGCCCTTTCTCTATCGGATAGCTATATGATTTCTATCTGTTCGCAGTACATTTATGTTGTTGGGTCGGGATTTCAGAGACAATTATTGCGAAAATTACGACGGATTCAATGAAAAATAAAACCAAATATACTATTCAAAAAAGTAGGGGATATTTGATAAAAGTGAGATATATGAAGAAGTATATAATATTTATGTTTCCATCAAAAAGACAGCTGAGGCACTGCACTGTGACATCTGGTGAATGATGTCAGCGATAGTTGGGTGTCTGACAAACACACATTCCACGCACTGAGCTGTAGAAACATGGACGGTCAGTCAGAGAATTTACCACATTCATTCCAAGACCTCAATACCTTGTAAATCTTCTTCCGTTCGCGAGAGAAGCGAGGATCCAACGTGGCATACTTTTCAACAAACGTCCAATATCAGCTTCACTGATATTATTCCGTTCTTCCTGCAGTGCAGCGGCGAGTTCCTGAACATTGGTAGGGGGCTGTTGGCCTTGTCGTACGCGCCTGCCAAGCATATTCCAAAGGTCTGGACCTAGTGCTGGTCAATGCAGTGTAGTGATGTTCTGTACCTGGGGGAACTTTGTAGCGGAACGGGTCCTGTGTGCTCTTGTATTACCATCTTGGAAAATGAATCGACGGCCGTGACGTCGCGCAAATAGCACCACATAACATGTTGTTACGGTAGTACTGCCCTGTGACACGCACTTGGATGACATGTAATGCTGTTCTGCTTGTCATGGATACCCCCCCCCCCCCTTCCCCACACACCATAACCTATCCATCACCAAAACGATCGTGCTGCCTAACGGTTACGACATGGTATCGTTCGTTCCCCCGCTGCCACACTCTGTTTCGTCTGGAAGAATGAACATCGATTCATCGGAAAATATGGCGTTGCTGCACTGACGATTGTCCCAGCGCTGTCGTGCTCCACACCTATTACGCCTTGCTGCGATGTGACGTCCGGTCAAGTGTGGACTTATTCGAGGTTGTCGAGCGTACAAATTCCAGCTGTGTAGGTGATTACGGATAGTCTGACCACTGACTCGCACATCTATCGCTCGGTTCAGCAGCTGTCCAATTTCCGAGGCACTTTGATGGCACGTCCGTAATGCTGCGGTTCGCATGAAAACGAGCCTGGTTAGCAATTGTCCTCCATGGACGCCCTGTCCGACGTCTGTCATCAACATTGCCTGTCGGGCGGTAGCGTGACCACAACCTGATAATCACCGATTGAGTAACGTTGAGCCACTGCAGTCTGTCTGTTGCAAGCTTCCAACATGTCAACAGCCCGTAAACTTTCGTCACATGTCAGTCTTCGCATACCTTAAAATTTACATTTCGACCAGAAACTATTGATGAACGAGTTTCTACCAAGAAAAGAAGATGATACCTCCTAAAAAGCCCGTCGAGCACAAGTGAAAATTTCAAAACGTATCCCACAGACATTAACGCGGCGCTCGTAGGAAAACCCTGCACAAAGTGTTCGTGGGCTCCTGACATTCATGATCCACACTAAACTTGGTAACACACTGATGTATTCAATCACGCGTGTCCAATACCATTTTCCGAAAATATCAAAATCAGTTTGGATTTCCCCTCCTTTGTTTGAATAGTATATTATCGGAGATGCTATCTAACTGCGTCTTTTATTTTCTATGGGAGAGATTTTACGATGCTGTGGGGAGAACAAAGGGGACAGTAAAATTTTACTGGATTGCGACTGGTAATGATGGCACCTTAGGTCGAGATCCTCTCTCCATCAATATCCTTCCTCCCACCATCCCACCATCAAGTATTAATTTATCAGTATAACACTTTTGTGTATTTAGTTGAGAGCGCGGTGGCCCAGTGGTTAAGGTATTGGACTTCTAACCGAAAGGTCCACCGTTCAATCCACGCATGGGATAACTGCGCTGTGTTCTTGCCCAGGTGGGAACACGGTGGCGCTATGTGCAAAGGCGTACTGCACTTCGATCGTGCACTTGTCTTCAGCCATTGCTACCTCTGCTTGTGAGGAGTACGTACGTTTGGGAGTGTGACAGTTGTTCGCTGTTGCTGGGTGGTTCTCTGCGTGTACTCCAGCTTCCTCCACCCTAAAACTGACCGACAAGAGGTGACTGTGGCTGTCGAAAGTATCGTTAAACCCCAATAAATATATAAGTATAATAAATCGCGAGAAAGCATTTTATCTGTAGTATATATAAGGGGTGTTACTTATCGGTGGTGCGAAAAATGAGGAAGGTTACTTACCCTGTTCTCTAACCAGCTGGAAAGCTGAACTCTGCTGTAGTTTGTATCTGCGCGTTGAGAGACTACTTTTGAAAAGTGCACCACCAAAAGTAGGTTTTCGCTCTTATATAAGAAAATACTTATAGCTAAAGTGGCGTGATCTCATAATTTAATAATAGTCGACTCTCAGATTAATACATCCTTCATTTAACCCATCTTTGTCGAAGTTTTGAAATGATTGAGAGCTACCGCCTGCACTTGAATCTCGGAAAATTCTCTAAAAGAGCTCTCCAGTAATTAATACAAGGACCAGTATCATCTAGGATTTGAAAAGAGATGTTTTGTATTCCAGTTTCCCCGAGACATAATATGGCATATCTTACATTTAGTGCATTATAGATGGCGCCTTGTTACAGACAAGACAATATAATGTGGGTGAACTAAAATCACCTGGAGTAGATTACATTGACAATAGTTCACTGCTCGGATTCGAGTATGATTTGTATCTTAGAGTGGATCGCGTGGTGGATAAACCTCCACTCGAGGATACAACACGTACTCGAATTCGAGCAGTGAAATTTTGCCTTTATTTTCTCGTTATTTGTTTTCCTCAAAGAACTCCTTGTAATTGATTCCGTGGTTACTTTCAAAACATGTCGAAAAAAATTAGTCCGCCATCGTAGAGTGTAGAATACGATGCTGGGGGTGCAATACCATTTTCGGCGAGTTTGAGTGGGAATACAATTTGTTTTGGGGAGGGAAGAGAATTTATTTATTTATTTATTTATTTATTTATTTATTTATTTATTTATTTATTTATTTATTTATTGGTGTTTAAGCTCACATACTTATGCACAATGGCTAATCGTGACCGTGACAGTTTTACGGGTGGAGAAAGCCGGAGTATCTGGAAAAAAACCCACCGAGCATCGACTAGCAACTGTCAGCTCCTCAACATTCTAACTCTGTTCAAGCTCCTCTCAAGCAAGGTTACAGCGGTTGCAGACATGTGTACCATCGATGTGCAGTACACCTTAGTACACGGCGTCATCGTGCACCCCATGTAGGCAACTGGAATAAAGTGCCTTGCCCAAGGACACAACGCGGGTTGTCCCGAACGGGAATCGAACTCGGGACCTCTAGCACAGAAGTCAGTCCAACAGTGTGCCACTGATTCACCACGCTTCCTTGGTGGAAGAAAAACAAATAAAAACTAGAGAATTGTAATTTGTTGGACAGATTACGGGCTTTTCCAACTTTCCAATGTAAAAATGCAGACTACATATAGCAAAGCAAAGTGTTTAAAATTAACCATTTCCAAAATGATAGACAAAAAGCATCCAAAGTTGCCTAATTTTGGCATTCTCTCACGGTTCTCTTATTCACGACCTCATTTTGCTGGGGGTTAAATCTTGAGATTAAAAAGTAAACAGTAACTTTCTTCTACAATCATTGTTGCATCTATCTATACCAAAATAATTGCTACAATAACCTTGCAATTAGAGGAAATGAGTACAGATGTTTGCAAAATTCACTGAAAATCAATTTTCTGACAGTACTATTCTTTACATGGCCAAAGCTTATATTGTGTTTAGCCCCAAAGCATAACTTACAGCAGATGATTTGTTCATTAGGCATCTCAACCTATAGCAAAACAAAGTGTTTAGAATTAACCCTTTCCAAAATAACAGGAAGATACAACCACAGTTAGCTAATTATGGCATTTTCGGATAGAACTCTAACCCTCATTTGCTTAAGGGTTAAAGATGAGATTAAAAACTAAACAGGAACATTCTTCTGCAATCATTGTTGCATCTATGCATGCAAAAATAATTGTTACAACAACCTTGCAATTATGAGAAATTTGCCCTTGTATTTAGTAAATTTTGAAGGTAAAATGATATATTCGTATCATTTGTGGTCAACAGGGGTTAATTTTGAAATATTTTGTGGTGATTTTAGTGTATAATATTATGTTCTTAATGTGTGAACATCAATCACAGACTGAGTGTCTGAAAAGAGACATGGACTAATCTTGAATCTTGCTATATGAATGAACATGTTCAAGTTGAAGGTACTCCAATTCAAGGCCTGACAACTGGGTGAGGGTTAAAACTTGGAATAAAACATATAACAGCAAAATTTTTCTTGGATAACAGTTAGATAATTGCCAAAAATGAAAAGTGGACATAAATTGCGCATGGGTTAATGGCGAAAAGGCGGTAATTTGGCTAATTTGACAGTAAAATTGAACAGACAGCAGTGTCGCTCATACGCCCACTGCGTCCAGACCAGTGAAGGCAGATACACGAAATCTTCAGAAGTTGTTCTACTATCCCTGCTCGACAGGACAGTATCTTTGTCGAGTGGCGTGACCGCGTGGAAACCGCGGGGACGATTCGTCCCTACTCTATTCCCAATGCAATGCCGTTTCCATTCACTATTTACCTATCACCGGTCGAGTTTGGCATTATTTCTGTCTATTTGATGAACTGTTCAGCTTTAAATATTCGCACATTCATATGGGACAGAACGTTTTGAGTTAAACTGCTTTTTTTAGACCGTCCCGGCAGAAATTGACAACTTGATCCGGTGAAGAAAGGCCGTCATTTGGCTAATTTGACATTCAAATTGAACAGATACAATGTCGGATATACGCCAATTATGTCCCAACCATGCAAGGCAGCAACTTGAAATTCTCAGAATGTTTTCTACTGTCCCTGCCCTAACCCTGGTATTGCCAAAACTGCCTGGAAATACCGTGAATCAGGTGGAAACCGAGGGCACGATTCGTCCCTACTTTAATCTCAATTCAACGACTTTTCCATTCATTATTTACCTGTCACCGGCTGAGTTAGGCATTATATCTGTCTGTTTTCTGAACTTTTCAACCTTAACTATTTGCGGCTTCATGAAGCACCACCGAAAGGCCACTGCACGGTTACCAATATATTCAGGGATTGATTTTACTAAAATAACAATTATTCCGACTATATCCACATGGGAACTCCTAAATATGCCCAGTGGCGGCGCCAGAAATTGTTTTGTGGGGGGGGGGGGGGGGGGGGGGTCAACTAGGGGGGCAGACTCCCATGAAGGGGGGCAAATACGTAAAGGATCATATCATTACTTTGTTATGAGGTAGTCCAAACTTGGACCCAAAGTCCGTAATATACTTTTTCGGTTTGGTACGTCCTGTGGACGTACCAAACCAAAAAATTATATTACGGACTTTGGGTCCAAGTTTCGACTAAACGTAATGGTAATTAGCGGTCCTCCTTTCAAAAAATCCTGGATCCGTGTCTGGTGGGTCTGTGCGTGAGAGAGAGAGAGAGAGAGAGAGAGAGAGAGAGAGAGAGAGAGAGAGAGAGAGAGAAAGAGAGAGACTCATAATGCCCGTCTGTCATAATGCGAAATCCATGAATTTTTTTAGACAAGGGATATGGATAGACATGCCTTTGTTGGCTCATAACTTAATTATAACCTATAAGTATCTGCATCCGAGTCTTTAAATCTCTACTGCCTGGATGTGTTCATCAGCTAGCCTGAGGCTTTGGGCTAAGTATGTATGGAAAATTATATTGGGAATAAAAAAGAGAGGGGTGTGTGTGTGTGTGAGAGAGAGAGTGACTGAATGTGTTTGTGTGTGAGGGTGGATGAAAATGCATGCGAGATGGTTGGGGGAGAGCAACTGGGGGGGGGGGGGGGCAAAGCCTTCGTTGGGGGCGGGGGGGGGGGGGCAAATGCCCCCCCCCTCCCCCCCATGCCCCCCGTAGCGCCGCCACTGAATATGCCAAGGGTGAAACTTTTGATAATAACGTATAAAACAGAAGTTGTCATGCAATGCTTGCTGCATGCAGGCATAGAAAACATTCATTGCTCAATGAATTAGGAATGGAGTAAATTGTCACTTAAACCTATGGAATTCTGAAAAATGAGATTTTTTTCGACGGCACCAATCTGCATGCATCTTAGGCAGGGATGACGTTAAACTTTACAGCAATCTTATGTCAGAAAATATTCTTGAAATTGAACTGTGAATCCGAATTTCGAAAGCATTTTCCGATATTCTATTCCAAACTACCACTGCACGCTTATCAATAATTCAGTGATTTTATGAAAATATCAATTATTCCGACCGCACCCATATGGGCAGTCTCGAATCTGCCAACGGTTAAACTTTTAATAATGACATATCAAACAAAAGTTGTCAAACTATGACTGCTGCATACAGCCATAGAAAACGTTCAGCGTCCAATCAATTTGGAATGGAGTAAATCGTCACTTAAACTTACCAAATTCTGAAACACGGTAGTTTTATTTTTGGACTGCACCTATCTTTATGCAAACAGAACGGCATAGGGTTAAACTTTACAACCAAACTTACAACAGCAAATATGCTCGGTAGGCAATTGTAAATACGAACATGTAAATCATTTTTCGATATTCCTTTCGAAAATGGAAGAAAAGTGAGCTCCCAATTAGCCAATTTTATGAAGAATTTTAGGGCATTCAAATTCAGGGCCCGAAAACTGGGTGAAGGTTAAAACTATGAATAAAGTATATAACAGCAAAATTGTTCTTGAATGAAGGCCCAATCCTCTCATGGAAAAGGTTTTGAGACAATATGGCTCTAGCGCTGAGAAAGTGCATGTAAACGTTGGCGAAAATAACAATTATTTCGACAGTACCCTTACGGGAAGTCTAAAATCTGCCAAGAGTTAAACTTTTAATAATAACATATAGAACAAAATTTGTCATACTTTGACTGCTGCAAGCAGCTATAGAAAAAATTCAGAGCTCAAGCAATTAAAAATGGAGTAAAGCGCCACATAAACTTACCAAATTCTGAAAAATTGTAGTTTTTTGGACGGTACCTACTTTTATGCAACCAGAATGGGATAGGGTTAAACTTTACAACCAAACTTACAACAGCAAATATGCTCGGTGGTCAATTGTGAATACGTACATGAAAAGTTTTTGAAATTGACTCTTTCCAAAATGATAGGAAAAGCAACCAAAAATAGCTAATTTTGGCATTTTCAAACGGTACTTTTATTCTCGCCCTCATTGTGCTTGAGGGTTAAATCTGAGATTAAGAAATAAACAGTAACTTTCTTCCACAATCATTGTTGCATCTAGCCATACCAAAATAATTGTTACAACTACCTTGTAATTAGAGAAATTTGCCCTTGAAGTTGGCGAAAATAACAATTATTCCGACAGTACCCTTATGGAAAGTCTCAAATCTGCCAAGGGTTAAACTTTTAATAATAATACATAGAACAAAATTTGTCATACTTTGACTGCTATAAGCAGCTACTGAAACCATTCAGAGCTCAAGCAATTAAAAATGGAGTAAATCGCCACTTAAACTTACCAAATTCTGAAAAAATTGGAGTTTTTTTTGGACGGTACCTACTTGTATGCAACCAGAATGGAATAGGGTTAAACTTTACAACCAAACTTACAGCAACAAATATGCTCGGTAGTCATTTGTGAATACGTACATGAAAAGTGTTTGAAATTAACGCTTTCCAAAAAGATAGAAAAAGCAACCAAAGTTGCTAATTTTGGCATTTTCAAACGGTACTCTTATCCTCGCTCTCATTGTGCTTGAGGTTAAATCTGAGATTAAAAAGTAAACAGAAACTTTTTCCACAATCATTGTTGCAATCTATCCAAACCAAAATAATTGTTACAACAACCTTGTTATTAGAGAAATTTGCCCTTGAAGTTGGTCAATTTTGAAGAAAAAAATCTATATTCATGTCATGTTTGGCGAGTGGGGGTTAATGTTGAAAGATTTGAGTGGTGATTGTGGTGTATGATATTATGCTCTAAATGTGTGGACAATTTGAGCTAAATAACTGTAAACAATTTTGAGGCGTTCCAAAAATGGTGATATTTTGAAGGTTTTGGCAGAATATTTTGAAAATACGCGTTTTCACAGATATGACGATACCGTATTTCACTAGATTTTATGACATTACATAAGTGTGCCAAATTTGGTCAAAATCGGACAGCTTGTTTTCGAGCAGTTCAACAGACAAAATTCAGGGAGGAAAAAAAATAAAAAAAAAAAATAGAGAAGAAAAATATTGAAAAAGAAGAATAACAAGTGTCTTTCCCAAACTGGGTTTGGGAAAGCCTAATAAAACAAATGAAAGTATTTCTCAATTCATTTCAACATTTCCAACACTTCAAACCTTTTGAACACACTCCTTAACCATGGCGGTGAAGACACTGAATTAGCAGAAGAAGACAATCCTTGATTTGTAAGGAAATAATATTGTCCGTCGCCTTTTGCCTGCGATAGAAGAAGGGTTAGTGAAGAATCTAGATCGACCAAAGTTCAAAATAGAAAACTTCTATGATTGGAGGAGATTGCACAAGGAAGAGGAAGGTGAATTTAAATACAGAAACGCCATCTAAATTGAAACAAGTACTCAATTGTAGTAACCCTGTCAGTACTAAATTCCTGGAATCGTTCACCACATACAATACTGGTATTTTGCGATTGGTGGAATTCATTGTGTAAATAAATGGAGGTTTGGTAATTATTTAATCTTACAGCCCCGTGAGGATGTTGGATTAAATGTACCGGCTCGCATCAACTGTTGTGATTCGGTAACCGACCATCTTAGTTTCATTCCCGCAAAACACGTGTGTATCAGTTGAAAAAGATTAACGTTTTAACACCGTATTTCTGAAATAGGGATGAAGCAACTCATTGGCTAGCGCATCATATTTTTGATCAAGCGAGCGTGAGTTCTAACTACGTCATCTATGCTGTTCCCTCGGGTTAATATTACGATGCACATGAACCTCGCAATGCATCGCAATATGTCATAACTTTAGCCCTTTACTTAACATGAAAAGCAGACGACACTTGCAAAAAAATTCATAAATAACTAATATTTTCATTTTTTGTCTCAAATACATAGGTTATGACCACTCATTGGAACGAGCTCGACGAGTTCGTTCCAATGAGGGGTCATAACCTTGTTTTTGAGACAAAAAATGAACAAAATAATGAAAATTAATTGCCAGTTTTTGAGAATAGCGCAGGCCGGTTTTGGCCGTTACGTTGGGTAAAGGGTGAGGAGTCCCGCTGATACGGCCTCAAAACCGCGTCACACACCACGGTCGTGTACTACATCCTCACAAAAAAAAACTGTGATCAGAATACATATCCCTAACTTATATCGTCGTGAAAAACGACTTTCGATAATGTGATCTCCCTCGAATTTATCAGGCGAGCAGGGAAGTTCCAATTTAGAAACAAGTAATTGCTGAGAAAGACGCCTATAACATCAGTAGAAAATCAAGGCATGTTTCCTTTTGTTATTTTCAATAAGTAAACACAACAGACAGTTCTCGAAGCTGTCTCGCCTGTGTGTTAGTTTCGTTCATTAACAGTAACAAAATGATTCGTATATTCCGCTTATTTATGTTTCTTCAAGAAGGTACGATGGAAATTAAATGTTTTCTTTTGTGGATATTTATGTCGAAGAAATGAAAGTATAGTTACTTTAGTTTAATCAGTATTTATTCCATGACAGTTCCAATTACAATTTACACAATATTTTATACGTAATATAGGTAATAAAAGCATGAAACGGATCCGACCACACGCTTGAGCTAAAATAAGTTGTTTCCGTTTTATTTTGCTCGTGATCATCCCTCCTCGTGTGGCAACCTTACATGTATTCCTTCGTCTTTGTTCCAGTGGGAGTGTTAATCCGAATAAGTTTCCTATTGCTTTTTCGGTCGAATGGCTTATCTATCGGCTGGCTTGTCTGCCTCACAAGTAACATTGTTACAGCAATACTTACAAAGTGAAGTGCGGGAATCTCACCCTGTACTTTATAAGCTCTGTTGTGGTATTGCAACTTATGACCTCTGTGCTCGGGAACTCAAGCTACATGCGACATCCAACATGTGGCGCGCGCAAGCCGGAAAAATATACATGGAAACGGACCTGACAACGGCTACTTATTTCCAGTTTTTTATTCGACATTCGTTCTCAACCAATTTTATCGGTTGATAACGAATGCCGAATAAGGAACTGGGAAAAGTAACAGTTGTCTCATATCCTGCATGGTAAGCAGATAATTTTGTAAAATAAGTGCTTGCACGAAAAAGATATAGCTCTGTTTCCGATTCGGATCGAATGCTCTGTCGTGTCGACATTGATACTCCCGACTGGATTCGCGATTCGATTCGGGGATTGAAATTCCTATTCGCACAGCCAATAGGGACAAAGAAGGTGGGCATTGTTGCAAGCGTCCTGCTTTTTTGTGTAGTCCAATCAAAGACCTGTCATGTTTTTTCAGGTTGTTTTTAGTTTCCGACATGTTTCTAAAATACATTGCTATACTCTGGTTTAATTTTTATTCTCTACAACAGATTTATAATATTTTGTTCAGTCGGGTTTTTAGTATTTTGATATGAAATTTGACTTTAACCCTTTACCTAACATGAAAAGCAGACGACACTTGCCAAAAAAATTCTTGAATAACTAAATTTTTTCATTTTTTGTCTCAAAAACATAGGTTATGACCCCTCGTTGGAACGAGCTCAACGAGCTCGTTCCAACGAGGGGTCATAACCTATGTTTTTGAGACAAAAAATGAAAATATTTTGAAAATTAATTGGCGATTTTTGAGAATAGCGCTGGCCGGTTTTGGCCGTTACGTTGGGTAAAGGGTTAATAGTGGATAAGATTAAAAGTCTCCCAGTCATCCGTAGTTGTTTCCTAATACATTTCCTCTTTAGTCAAACGTGTTTGAAAGGAATGTTTTTTCAAAGGCCGATAGATATATATTGACGAAGGTTTAGTTTTTAGACAGTTTTTTTTAAACTGGGGTATAAAATCACTCTATTATAGTTACATTCTGAAAGCAGCCAGTTATCTACGGCTTGTGATGTAGTTCTTGGATTATTGTAGTTTCACTGTTTATTTCTGTGTAAACTGTATCAATATGAGACATCCCCAATGGTATATTATTTGAAAGATGATCTATGAGTGTGGACCGGTGATTAGTGACTCGTGTCAGAGGGTGAGACGGTGTTCCACTGGTCTCCCTTGCCTGCCGTCCCGGTCCTGAAATCTATGCTAGAGAGCTCTCGAAGAGTTAACATCACAACAAGTTTCTTTGTTTACTTATTACTTATTTGGGCTTAACGACACATTCAAAAGCCAGAGTTATAGTGTCGGACAGGTTTATGAGTAAAGGAAGCCGGAGCCGGAGCCGGAGCCGGAGAGAGAATCACGGTGCAGATGCAAGCAATTGTTAGTCCTTCAAACTTAATGCTGCACAAACTGAGCAAGCAGAGGCTGAAGACTTGTGCATCATCGACGCCCAGTACGCCTTAGTTCACCGTGCCACCGTGCCTCCCACATGTGCCAACATAACATGACGTGAAGAGCAGATTACGCAAAATCGTGTCAAGTGGATTACACGGCTCCATTTCTTGATTCATTAAGTTTCCAGAGAGTTTTCGCGGATAGAAAAGCCCCCCCCCCCCCCCTCCCCTCGCCCCAAGCGAATTACCATAGTCTCTGTGTTGTTAAAAAACAAATCCTTTGTCATCTGAGAAAGGATATTGAGCCCGTCGTTTGTAGCCTGTTTTGGGAATGGGGTTAACGAAGATTCCTAGCTGACAAAATATGAAAACATCAACTTAAAGCGATTGGCTGTTCTTGAACAAGGAAGCAGAAGATTCAAATTAAATGTAAACATTTCTTCCTCATTAAAATGACTTTCGAAATACATCACGAGAAAGTATGCAGATTGACGTTAGTGCTGAAAATAAGGAACCATGCCTATCCTGAGTTCCTAAATGGGATCGCTGTATACAATACGGTTTACAGCTCTTGGCTGCATACATTTTGTATTTGTAGGGAGATGTAGCAATAAATTAATTGAACAGCCGTCTGTGGCTGTTGGATTAACTTAGAACTGACTCTCCTCAATTATCTGTTGTCCATGATGCGATTTGGTAATCAGTGCTCCAGTTTCGTTTAAACCAAATGTTATGCATACTGGATTGAAATGGTTAATCTCGCCGGAATTGTGGTTTTTTTTTGTTTAGCTGCGCATTGACTCATTGAATTTTTATCAAGAGAACGTCAGTTCAAACCTCACCCACGTCACATACGCTGTGTCCTTCGGAAAGATGCCCAATCAAAGTGAGAGAACGATTGCTCAGTGCGCTAAGACGTTAGGTTTGGTCAAGATACACTTGCTTTAACCCTTTACCGAAACGTAACAACCAGCACTATTAAAAAAATTACCATTCAATTTTCATTATTTCTGTAATTTTTTACTTCAAAAACAGAGCTTATGACCCCGTTCCAATGAGGGTTCATAAGCTATATTTTTTACGCAAAAAATGAAAATAATTAGTTGTTCAGGAATTTTATTTACAAGTGTCGTCTCGTCTGCTTTACGCATTAGGTAAAGGGTTAATTGAACAGTTTTAACGCCGGACGTAAATTCCTAAGCCGGTGTGACAGGAATGGAAGTCCGTAGGAAAATTAGTCCCTCTGGACTATTATTCCGCGCAATTATAGTCCTAGGTCTAACATTTCTAGGAATAGTAGTCCGCCGGACTACTATTCCTAGAAATGTTAGACCTAGGACTATAATTCCGCGGAATAATAGTCCAGAGGGACTAACGTTTTACGGACTTCCATTCCCTTTACACCGGCAATATATTCTCACGGATGTTCGATAGTTCTTTCTGGGAACACAGGCTTCTTCCATTCGTAAAGATTTCTAGCTCTGATTACTGAAAGTGTAGTTAAACACTATGATGGATTGGTCCGAGAAAAATCACCAAGGAACATGACTAGAGGAGTTCCGCTTACGATCCAAGCGTCTTTCGTGAACAAAAATCACCAAATGTCTCATATTATCGGAGAGATTTATTTTTTGTCTGGAAAAGACGCAATAATCTTGCATCTGAAAGATCAACCGAGGCCCTAGCAGGAGTATACGTAGGTACAGAAATTCGGAGATAAATGAAATTACATTTTTCAGCGGCCATTTCAATACTTTGTACCGGAGAATACATGACTTCCAAGTATGCCATTGAACAAATCTGCAGTGATCCACTCCCTCAAACTCACGACCATCCCACCATCAAGACCGTCCTCTCATTAAGCCCGAACTTCTCCACACCCATTTCCTCAAGCCACACCCGCGTGTGTTCTGTCCGTGTGTTCGATTGAACTGGCGAATTGTGGGTGTAACGCCTGTTGGCCTATCTGATGCCTTATACAGAACCACCCGACGACTGCTTTGCTACAGATGATATTTTGTGGGGTATGCAGTGGGGTGGAGTGTTTCTCCGGTAGCGTAGATGACAAATTATTTTGTGAACATTGTAGCTTTTTTTGCCTTTTCTTAACCCTATTCTAGCTTCTGTAGTTCCCATTCCGTATACCCAATGTACGTACGTACTAAGTTAACCAGGCCTTAGAATGCAAATCAATGCAATCGGAGTAGTTGACATAGGGTTTGAAACAGACAGAACAGTTAAATGCAGCAATATACTCGATTCTGTTCCAACTTTGAGGTTCTCATACATTGTGCAAAATCTCAAAAATTACTCTAACCGACAGACCGTTCACATAGTTTGGAGATGACTAACCGAACGTTCGGCTTTGTAAAAATTCTTGGAAAACTGCTTTTTTATCATTAACAAGTGCTCATTTATTGCGTGGAATTGAACTGTATATAGCCTCTCAAGGCAGAAGTCTAACAATTTATCAGACACAAGAAAGGCAAGTTAAAACCCTTTACCTAACATGAAAAGCAGACGACACTTGCAAAAAAAATTCTTGAATAACTAATTTTTTTCATTTTTTGTCTCAAAAACATAGGTTATGACCCCTCGTTGGAACGAGCTCGACGAGCTCGTTCCAACGAGGGGTCATAACCTATGTTTTTGAGACAAAAAATGAAAATATTTTGAAAATTAATTGACGATTTTTGAGAATAGCGCTGGACGGTTTTGGCCGTTACGTTGGGTAAAGGGTTAACTGGTAGAGTTCTGAGAGCCCATATTAGGGCTTTATTCTGAACTGCAGGTACCTAAAGTTGAAGACTTCATATTTTGAGGATTTCCTTCTTATTATATTGGAAGTAAAATTACTTCATCTCTATCGATTTGCATTGTTACAATTTATGAGAGAGTGCCTATAGGAACTCTCCCATAAATTGTAACAAGACAAAAATGTGTGAATAAATCTTGAGGCTCAGAAAAAATTTAGCATTCAACCAGTTTTGTTCCTCAAACTTTACCATTCTATATGCAACTTTTGGCTAACCGGTCATCGGTTCGCGTAGATTTAAATTTGCGTAACCACCAAGCGGACGAAATGAGCTCTCTCGTCAAATTTTACACACTGTTATATATTACTGTAGTAATAATTAATATACCGAAAAAATGGAACAAAGCACTATACTATAGTATTACACTCAAGCTTGAAGGGTGGTGGAGTATAAAGGAAAAGTTAGGCCAGCGGGCATCCCCAAGACTTAACGATCGAAAATAGGAACAAAAACACCAAAATAACATGTGTCACCTTAGAAACTAAGGTGGCAACATGAGTAGTAACTCCGCCCGTCCCCATGGTTATGCCTTCACACCATGGCTGCTGGCATACGCTACACTACTCGTGCACTGTACACCAATCATGCACTGCAACATGGTCTGGATCCAGTTGATTTTGCCACAAAACCACATTTCTTTTTAAACATTATTTTTGTTTTCTCGTTGAAATGGGGTTTGGAGAACAGGCAATGCCAATATTAACGCCGTACCCTATAGAAACACACATAACAATGGTAGAAGAGCAACTGTACATGGAACTGATCCAAAGAATTAGAAACAAAGTACACACTATATCTCGTCATCTCTTATACATCTATTACCTATCGGGCTTGGAAAAATTCTGGTATATATGTGAAAGTATAATATATTGGTCGACAGTCAACGTACACAGGGGTAGGATGCACTATCAAAAATCATGAGTTTACTACTTCACGAAAACACCAAATCTCCAAGTGCAAAACACGAAAATCATATGCAGGTCCTCAGTCCACAGATCCCTGCCAGTGGTCAATGCATCAAAAGATTCGTAATCATTCCTCACACCCCATCAGAAGTTGTAAGTGAAATACCCAATAGAAGTTCATTCAAAGTTCAACCTATACACCGAACTAGCAACAAAAAATGAAACAAAAAAAAAAAACATTCTCTCGCCCTTCAAAGCAAAGGTGTTGTCAGGATTCATTTCCACTGGCTAAAAAGTATTCAATCGAATCTGAATCTCATTGTTTCCCTGAGGACTGAAAAGGGATATAAAACCAGGATCCGAGTCTCTGGGGTTAGGGTCATTTTAGAATTCAAAGAGTCCATGTCTGGAAAGTGGAAGGAGTATGTGGAATAGGTAGTTGAGTTATGCTTGTGATTATACTGTTCCCCGGACTGTAACATTGCTGTGTTTTGCAACATGGATTCAAAGAATCCGAATGAGCTGTCTTAACACTGTAACTATTGTTATACTGTAACTTTTGTGTTCACAAATACCCCTCAGTTGACATACACACTGTATGCGTTTACTCTATGTATATGTATATGTATGCTGCACATATATGATACAGTACACTCAGCTGTCTCGTAAGGTAGGAAGAATCAACCCCGGTGAGTAGCTTAAATACAACCCCCCCCTCCACTCCATATACACACATAAACAAACACCCACCACCACCAACCAGACCTTTTGATTACTCTCAGCAATATGAGATGTATATGTATATGTATACTGCACATGTATGATACAATACACTCACCTACCTCGTAAGGTAGGAAGAATCAACCTCGGTGAGAAGCTTAAATACCCCCCCCCCCCCCCCCCCCCCACTCCACATGCACACATAAACAAACACCCACAACAACCAACCAGTTCTTTTGATTACTCTCAGCAATATGTTAATCCTACTATCTTAGCAACTCTGTCCCTGGAAGTAATAGCAGTGCATGTATTCACTCCAATAACTTCAAAACTCCCTACCAATGATCAGACTATGCATATGTATGCTGACTCAAGTATGGATGCGCAATTTTTATCATTTGCTGAGATATCGTATTATCGTATTAAACATTAACAAGCTTGTAGCCGCTTTGATCTCACCCGCAACTCAGCATACCCACTCAAACCCCAACCGAAACTCATGATACCCACTCAAACCCTAACCGAAATACCAGTCTTCGATACAGATGCCTATTTTCTCGACACAGCTGTTTGCGTGTATACACGAATTGGTAAACCTAGCTCATAATTCATTTTTCATCAAAACAATTATTGCACAGCATAAACTTGTATCTATACGAATGCAATTATATGAGCATGCGTGGGTCACCATGCCCCGTCTGCACGTGCGTGCCGTCTTATAGATGCACCTTTATGAACAGTAATTTGAAAGCCTCCTAATCCCATATTATTAAAATTTTCTGTTGCAGGTTGTGTTTTGCAACACGGGCTCTAAGACTGTATACTGCAGCGCGTGTGTGGAAAAAGACCTCTCACTTGATACCCCCACCCACAACCCCATGTATGCTGACTCATGTATGGGTGCGCAATTTTTATCATTTGCTTAGATATCGTATTATCGTATTAAACATTAACAAGCTTGTAGCCTCTCTGATCTCACCCGCAACTCATCATACCCACTCAAACCCCAACCGAAACTCATTATACCCACTCAAACCCCAACCGAAATACCAGTTTTCGATACAGATGCCTATTTTCTCGACACAGCTGTTTGCGTGTATACACGAACTGGTAAACCTAGCTCATAATTCATTTTTCATCATAACAATAATTGCACTGCATAAAGTTGTATCTATACGAATGTAATTACAAGAGCGTGCGTGGGCCGCCATGCCCCGTCTGCACGTGCGTGCCGTCTTATAGGTGTACCTTTATGAACAGTAATTTGAAAGCCTCCTAATCCCATATTATTAAAATCTTCTGTTGCAGGTTGTGTTTTGCAACACGGGCTCTAAGACTGTATACTGTAGCGTGTGTGTGGAAAAAGACCTCTCAATTGATACCCCCACCCACAACCCCATTGAATATGATTGCAGCCTACGCACATGTATGATCGAGCGCTATATTTATCACAAAAGGGATGAATGATCAATTTCGTCATATTGCTTAAATGCCAATTACCCCCCCCCCCCCCCCGCCCACACACACACACACCACAATTATTTTAGTAGCTTTTATCACAAAAGGGATGAATGATCAATTTCGTCATATTGCTTAAATGCCAATTACCCCCCCCCCCCCCACCCCCACCCCACCCCCCCCCCCCACCCACACACACACACACCACAATTATTTTAGTAGCTATGTCCCTAGAACTAGAAGTAATAACAGTTCATGTATTGACTCCAAAACTCCCTACCAAACATCATTCTATGCATATGTACACTGACTCATGTATGGGTGTACATCTTTATCACCTAAAACATTTGCGTTGATCTCTCATTGCAGACTCACAAGCTTATAGCCAATCTGATCCCATCCGCAACTTACTGTACCTTCTCAAACTCCAACCGAAACGACAATCTTCGGTCCAGATGCCTATTTTACCGGCGCAGCTGATTGTATGCATCAACGAATAGGTAAACCTTGCAGTCCGTTTCTCGGCAAAGCATTAATTGTATCGCATGCACTTGTATCTATACGAATGCAGTTACACGAGCATGCGTGTGTCATCTTCCACCGCATGCACGCGTGTGCCGTCTTATAGATGCATTTTTTATGCACCAGTAACTTGTAAGCCTCCCAATGCCCTCTTATTGAAACTTTCGGCTGTATGTTGTGTTTCGCAACACGGGTTGAAAAAGAACTCGAATGAACTGACCTTACATGGCAACTCGTGTGTGGATAAAGACCTATGACTGTATACCCCCCACCCCCACCCCCGAATATGCTTGCTCTCACACGCATGCGCGATAGAGTTCACTTACCTATCTCCCAAGGAAGGAAAGATCAATCTCGTTGTACAGCCTAAAAACAAATTAGGTGTTCCCGACCAACACCCACCCACTAAGACCAACCTTTCTACCATGCAGCCATGCCCCCAGGAGTAATAGGCTTTCAATTCATTACTCCCTACCAAATATCAGATTATGTGTATGTATACTGACTCATGTATGGATGTGGATTTTTTAGCATTTTTAGATTTACGAAGATCATATTATACAGTAACACGTTTGTAGCCACTCTGAGCCCATCCACAACTCATTATACCCACCGAAATCCATGTCTTCGATATAGATGAATATTTTACAGACGCAGCTTGTTGCGTTTGTGGACGAATAGATAAACCACGTAATTCGTTTCTCGGTAAAACAATAATTGTAGTGCATACACTTGTATCGATACGACTTCGGTTAAACGAGCATGCGAATGTCATCATGACACGTACGCACGTGTGTGCTGTCTTATGGATGCACCTTTATGCAGAGTAACTTGTAAACCTCCTAATCCCATTTCATTAAAACTTTCTGTTGCATGTTGTGATTTGCAACACGGTTTCAAAGATAACCTGCATTCGTGGGAATACGCAGGCGCGTGCTAGTAATAGTCGTTTGCATGTGTACGCAAACGATTGTTGTTGGTACGCGCTTGTGTGTTCCCACGAATGCGGATCATGAGTGTATCTGCATGCCTGTAAATCTATTAATGTACTCCTTGTAGTCAGTGATTCACACATGCGAATCGCGCCCAGCCCGTTTCCAGTCCGTGCTTGCATGCATCACACACATCTCGGTCTGTCTAGGTATCTTATATAAAAAGGAATTAGTATCTGCCCCACCACAATCTCCCGACCACAGCTGAGAGAGATAGTATACACATAACACTCCGCCGGTTTGATTATATATTTGAGTATGGTTTAGCACAGGTTCTTGTAAAAGGGTAAACATAGTATTCATATATAGCGAGGACATGTGCATTTACACCACCATGTGTAAATATGTTTACGGTTTTCTTTTGTTACTGACTTGATTGAAACGCTTTTTAATCGAATGTAAACATTTTTTTCTTACGTAGTTTGTTACGTATTCGTATAATGCACACCCACTCTCATTCCGCAGCAGTTCCACATAAGTTTACTGACTCGTATATATATATAGATATACATTCGAGGTAATAATTATAGAATAAAATATAGATTTTTGGTATTACTCTTGAAAATGGGTGATTCAGCTAAGAATTACATCATGCGTTCTTTAAAAAGGAACTCAGCATCATATCGATTGTAAATCCCGCCCTCCTCCGACTTTATTTTTCACCACTTTGTCTTAAATGGAGATCCCATTTCAACGGGCTATCGAGCTTATCCTTAATACGAATTCAATGTGAACAGATATCGAGTATTTTTAACAGTATTACCAACAGTCCCCACTCCGTTTTCCCTCATTCTCATTCATATATAACGAGGACATGTGCATTTACACCGCCATGTGTAAATATGTTTATGGTTTTCTTTTGTTACTGACTTGATTGAAACGCTTTTTAATCGAATGTAAACATTTTTTTTTCTTACGTAGTTTGTTACGTATTCGTATAATACACACCCGCTCTCATTCCGCAGCAGTTCCACATAAGTTTACTGACTCGTATATATATAGATATACATTCTAGGTAATAATTATAGAATGAAATATATATTTCTGGTATTACTCTTGCGAATGGGTGATTCAGCTAAGAATTACAACATGCGTTCCTTAAAAAGGAACTTAGCATCCTCTCTATTGTAAATCCCGCCCTCCTCCGACTTTATTTTTCACCACTTTGTCTTAAATGGAGATCCCATTGCAACGGGCTATCGAGCTTATCCTTAATACGAATTCAATGTGAACAGATATCGAGTATTTTTAACAATATTACCAACAGTCCCCACTCCGTTTCCCTCATTCTCGATTAGTATCCCCATCCACAAACTCACTGGGCAGTCACAAACAATTTATTACTCATCTGATGAGTTATCATTACAGCACACTCTTCAATGGTTTTCTCAAAACCAATTAATTCTCCTGTATCTTATCCAAGGCGGTTATCACATTGTTAGTTCAAAGATAAATCCAGTAAATTCCAAATGTTGTAAATGACAGTAATCAAGGTGCTCTGTCGAAATGGTAAAAGTAATATAACGAATTCCAGTTCCGCTTCAACACTTATAATCAAGTCGACTATTAATCCTTTTACAAATTACCCACGCATTCCAGATGTATTCCACAATCGATAATCGAAATCATTTTTTACGGGGAATACCAACTTATCGCCCTACCAATACCTCCAGTTTTTATTTATCAAGATCCCGCATTGACCCACATACTACATATCTACGAGATGTGCGCTCTGCAAGCGATTCGCAGTGGGACAATGTTATATGGTCACACTGCGAGTCGCTTGGAGTGTGTGCATACCAGACACACATAATTTGGAGAGAATGTATTTTCATTAAATTTGAACTGTTGTCTGAACGTATCCATATCATTACGAATTCGTATTGTACACTCCCTTCGAATGTATAATATATATTTTATACTTAGGGTATTCCTCCTGAGCATTTGTAAATTAGATAAAAATTACAAAGTGCGTTCCACAAACAACAGACTTAGCGTCCTACCGATTGCTTGTTACTATCTTGTGCCCCCCCCCCCCCCACCCCCACCATCCCGAGTTCGTTGTTCACTACGATTGTTTTGAATAGCAAACCCATTGCAATGGACCTCGAGCTTATCCTCCATATGTATTCAATGTGATCATTTATCAAGTAGATTTATCAGGCTAGCCGACAAGCCCCCACCCCTGTTCTCCTAATAATCAATTGGTTTCCTAGCCCACAAACTCACTGGACACCCATAAACAATTCAATACTCGCCTGATTTTGGAACACTATTCACTTGTTTCCTAATATCCAATTAATTACCTCGTATCTCACCCAAACCAATATATCACATTGTTAATTCGGATAAACCCAGTCAATTTCAAACGTAACTGGTGACAGAAACCCATGTGCTCTGTCTAAACAGTAAAAGTGAATATAACGCTTCCCATTTCCGGTCCAACACTCATGATCGAGTCAACTATTCCTCCTTCTACAATTAACTCATATATTCAGGACTTATTCTACACTCTTTACCCAAAGCCGTTTTTTCACATGGAATACCGACTTGTTGTCCCACCGATAGTCCTACTTATCGATTAATAGGACTCTGCCCTGACCCATATCTCATATTTGTTAAAGATAATTACAACTTGTGGCACGTGGGATGCGATACAAGTCCAAATCAGTTACACTTCTGTGTTCAGTCAAGTGCTTCTTCGTAAACACAATAATTTGATTAATTATCTTCCTCTACCCATCAGTGTCCAGTTTGTGGTAACAAACCGTTTACTGACACAATTTGGACCAGTGATGTTGCACGAATCCCCGAGAACTTCTCTGCATCCGCGCAACTTCAAACAAAAAGTATCAAATACCATCCAAATAATTCTTGGTTGATAATACAATGGCAATTCTAAGAATTCAGTCATTTACAGTTACACTTCTGAAAATGTTATACGAGTGGCGTGTTTCACTCGCCTCCGCAACACATGACCCTTTTACAAATTAGCCTGCACGCTAATATGTTGGCTAGTTCGTGGAAGGATCATGTCTGTAGGAGGCCGCATACATATGAACATGTGTATGCACCTGTATGTATGGATTCGTACATTTTATATAGTCGAGTGTTTTCAAGCATCTGGTTTCTCAATTTACGCCTCATTGCCTATAGACAATTTTATAACTCCTAAAGGGTACTCCCATCATTTCAATGATACCATGTTTCCGCTCACACATCTTTGGCATCAGTGTAATCCCGCAAATGCCTAAATTGTTTTGTAAATGTTCCATTTTAAGTAAAAATATGTCATCTTCCAAAGGCAGGGCTTCAGTTCAAACTATTTTTGACTATGGCTAATACTATCCATTTTGATGAGATCCAGACTTCTGATGCTTATGACTTCATATCTAAGTTTAACACATCACTGAGAATTGACGATAATGACACAGACACTCCCTACGCTATTGAAAACCCCAGCTGTAAATACTATACACCAGAAAACTTTAGTAGGGAAATCCCAGCAAAAAATAAGTCGTTTTCTCTTTTCAACATGAACTGCCGAAGTATGAATGCTAACTTTGAGAATATCCAAAACCTCTTACACGACATGCATCCTGGGAAAAATTTGTTCGATGTCGTGGGACTTACTGAAATATTCGATGTCAAACAGAATATCTGTTTTGAACTCGACGGTTACCACCCTCTAATTCACCACACTCGACCTGCAAATGATGATGGCAGGGGAGGTGTAGGATTATTCATTAAGGACAACATCAGCTTTAAACATCGAAGTGATCTGTCCATCTTTATACCACACGTATTTGAATCCCATTTCATTGAAACTACCTCTAAAAAGAAATGCATAATCGGGATTATCTACAGGCCCAACACTGCACCAAAAGCTGATCTTGACCTTTTTTTGTCCACAATGTCCGATCTATTGAATAAAATCAACCTTGAAAACAAAAGAGCCTACCTTATGGGTGATTTCAACCTTGACCTGCTCAACTTCACTAATCATAATAAAACTGAACTCTTTATCGACTCTATGTTCAGCTCTGGTTTCATGCCCCTTGTCACTAAACCAACGAGAGTTACCGATACTTCAGCAACTCTTATAGACCATATCTTTAGTAACGATTCCTGTAAGCATGTTTCGGGAATTATTATTTCTGACATTAGCGATCACTTTGCAACGTTTTGCATCGGTAACTTGGAAGAACAACTTGCACGCCCTACCAAAATTCATAAACGCTCGTTCAAGAAAGAGAACATCGATCGCTTTAAAAGACTCTTATTAGGCAGTGATTTTTCAAGCGTCTTCGACGCTTCCGATACCACCCTGGCATACGACCTATTTTTGAACACCTTTTATAAAGCATTCAATGAAGCTTTCCCATTAAAAGCAACATCAGTTCCCTTGAAATATATTAAACGCTCGCCCTAGATGACAGCTGGACTATTACAGTCTTCTCTACATAAACAAAAATTGTACTCCAAAAAGCTAAAATCCCCAACAGCTCAAAATACTACAGCCTACAAGCAATACTGTCAAATCTTCAATCGGATCAAACGGGCAAGCAAATCAGATTATTACCATAATATTTTGCTGGAAAATAAAAATAACCTTAAAAAGTCGTGGGAAATCCTACGTAAAGCAATTAATAAATCAGACCGAAAAACTGATTCATCCGATACTTTTTTTGATGGTGATACCCTTGTAACGGATCCCAAAACCATTGCCGATAAATTCAATACATTCTTCGCAAACATTGGAAAATCAGTAGGTGAACACGTGTCCGATACGAACATCCATTTTTCACACTATATGAAGCAAAGTAACGGAAACTCATTATTTCTGACTCCAACGAATACCCAGGAAGTTATTAATAACATGTCTAAGTTGTCCTCGAAACCAACAAGGGATCAGAGCGAACTGTCCACGAAACTCCTTAAAGCAGTCGCTTATGAAGTTGCCAGTCCATTAACACACATCATTAATACTTCATTTTCATCTGGCCACGTGCCATTCAAAATGAAAATAGCCAAAGTCATACCAATCTTCAAGTGTGGTGATCCTCAAATCTTTAACAACTATCGCCCTATCAGTATCCTACCCACGTTCTCAAAAGTACTTGAGAAATTAATGTACAAAAGACTAGTGGAGTTTATTGATAAAAGTAATATCTTATACAAGTACCAGTTTGGCTTCAGAACAAAGCATTCGACTGTCCACCCCATATTGCATTTACTGAACAGCGTGGTAACTGAAAATGATAAACCAACAAAGAACTGCACCCTTTCTATATTCTTAGACTTCTCGAAAGCATTCGACAGCATTGACCACTCAATTTTACTCCAGAAACTTGAATACTATGGTATTAGAGGCATAACCCACCAGTGGTTTCAAAATTATTTAACCGACCGAAGCCAATTTATCTCGTTCTCTAATATTGTTTCAGAAACTTTAACCATAAACACCGGTGTACCTCAAGGGTCTATCCTTGGTCCTATTCTATTTTTGCTCTACATTAACGATATTAGCAACTCCACTGTGCTGAATCTACTTTCCTTTGCCGATGATACAACGGCATATAGATCAGGCAACAACCTTGACATACTTACAGACAGTGTAAATTCCGAATTAGACAAAATAAATCACTGGTGTTCTGCCAACAAATTAGCCCTCAACCCCACTAAAACTAAATATATGCTTCTTCACCCACAAAATGATTTATATAGGGTTAACAACGTTGAATTATCTCTGAATAATACAAATATTGAGGCCGTTGGGAACGAACAAGATCAGGCCGCTCTAAAGTTCCTCGGTGTGTATATAGATGAAAATATGAAATTTAAACACCATGTTTCTGCAGTATGTTCAAGAATGGCAAGTGCAATTTTTGCCCTAAATAGGGAAAGAAATTTCTCCCCGCAAAGGCAATGAAAACTTTGTACTTTTCATTGATCCACTGCCATCTCATATATGGTATTCAGGTTTGGGGTCATTCGACCTACACCAACAGAATTTTCAAGCTGCAAAAAAGAGCCGTCCGAATCATAACTCGGAAGGCATATAACTCGCACACAGACCCTCTTTTCAGAGATTGTGGCATTCTGAAATTTAAAGATCTCTACAGCCTTCACGTCTCCCTCTTTATGCATGACTGGATGAACAAAAAACTTCCTACGTCATTCGACAACACCTTTCAGATCTACAGAAACCCTTCGGGGATGAATACAAGGCAGACTGGTAAAATAGAAACACACAAACCAAGAACTCAATTTTCTGCAGAATTGCCGTTCCACTCCTTCCCAAGAATTTGGAATAGTATAGACCCTCTAACTCAGCAATATAGTAGACCCAAGTTCAAAAAATCATTAACGCATAAAATTTTAAGTACGTATTCCAGCCCAAACTTCAAGTGCGACAACCCAGCCTGTCCCGATTGTATCAGCCATCAAAACTCTCTGGTATCTCATCCTCCTCCCAGCACATGACCTATTGATCCCATCTAGCCGCATGATTCAAAAACAAACTATTAAATATTCCTGTCTTTGAAAAGAACGTTTGTTACACTGATGCCAAACCGTGTTGATATATATATATATATATATTTTATTTTATTTTTTTTTTTGTGGGAATGGCAGGAAGACAGCCTTTTAGGCTATGCTATTTCCACGCTGTGTACTAGGTTATGTTCTTATAGATTGTAATGTTATGTTGTTAATGTACTAGTATACTGCAGAATAAAGATATATTATTATAATTCTGGTACCGCACTGAATTTTCTGGCATTTTCCAAAGAAGTTTTCCGGGGACCTCCATATAACACAAGAGTGATATTAATGGTGTGACCCAGTTTTGTTAGAAGGAATAGAAGACGTATTAGTAAATAGTGTTCCGTGTCTTCAAACAATGTCCACAGTTACATTAAGTATTATCACCTATGAATCTTCCACAGACAGCGAGTTTGATCCAGCGATCTGACTTCCTCGACGAAACGTGATTCGACGACCCAGATCACTTCACTATAGCGATGAAAGGTTTATTATATGAATTACAGCTCACCATCGCATGACAACGCTAGCATTAACAATTTCTCCAACCTGTTTTTGGTAATTTGGATTGAAGTAAAAAAGAACTATTTGTGTTTACACTTATATTTGTAACAGGTGCACACTTCCGCAGAATCCCTCGATGCGTATAACTATGATAAATGCATATTATCGCAACAATGAAGTGATCTGGATCGTAGTATCACGTCGAGTTGAGGAGGCCTGCAGCTCTTACCGGTCTTACCTCCTCATCCAGAACCGATGCGTCGATCCAGATTACTTCAATGTGGCGATAAAAGGTTTATTATATGACTTATAGTTCAACACCGCATGCCAACGCTAGCATTAACAATTCCCCCAACCTTTTTTTGGTAAATTGGACTGAAATAAAAAAGAACTATTTTTGTTTACACTTATGTTTGAAACGGGTGCACACTTCCAGAGAATACCCCGATGCGCATGAATACGATAACAAAATATCATTAATACGAAAAAAAACCCGTTCAAGCACACCCAATCCAGCTGAGATTAAAATACTCTCTGCGAACGGAAGAGCTAATTATGCGAATTCGAACTCACTCGTAAATAGTCCGTCATACTAGAGTGATACGGAATCGGATTCCACACTGTGGGAATCAGGGAAAGATCAGAAGTCAAACAGTAGTGATATTTAGCAGTTAAATTACTTAGTCATATAATAAAACTCGGAAACGAAACCACATTGCATGTTACTTCGTAAACCGCGTTTTCGCCAAAACATTAAGTGTGACGACAATTCGTCGCCTGAATGCTAGAAGAACATTCTAGCACTCGGGCGACAAGTTATTTAAAAACTTTCAAGATAAAGGTTATCGAAAATAGCATACCTCCATTAACCTAATGACTTCCCTTATAATTTTGTATTGTTTTGTTCAAATAAATTCAGTCATGTTGAGAATTCAATTCAGTTGCGATGTCCTTCACCTAAAATATGCACTGGTACACGTGTAATCACATCGACTGTTACCCGCGTGGAACTGACTCTCTCGCCTTTAATTTATCTGTGGGAAAGTCAGCAAAAGTGCTTTAACCCTTTACCTAACATGAAAAGCAGACGACACTTGCAAAAAAAATTCTTGAATAACTAATTTTTTTCATTTTTTGTCTCAAAAACATAGGTTATGACCCCTCGTTGGAACGAGCTCGACGAGCTCGCTCCAACGAGGGGTCATAACCTATGTTTTTGAGACAAAAAATGAAAATATTTTGAAAATTAATTGGCGATTTTTGAGAATAGCGCTGGCCGGTTTTGGCCGTTACGTTGGGTAAAGGGTTAAAGCAAGCGAAATTCACGCGTTGTCAGTGTGGTAGTTTTAACCCTTTGAAACCTGGTGATTTCTTCCATGTCAGTTCAAATACAGCAATTACAAGAGTCCATTTTCATTATTTTAGGGTAGACCAAAACAATATTGATTGGTCTATCAACACATTCACTTAGAAGCCATCCTCCTTAATAAAATTATGGTGTATCAGGTGCATGGGCTGGAATAGCGGCCTCTCGTGATCAACGGGTTAAAAGAAGCCGACATTAATTGAATTCTCATACATAATTCCTGGCCATACTTCACATCCCCCTCCAAACCCAGTGATAAACTGTATGTCACCGGAAACTGGCAGAGAATGATATAACGGTGCTTCAAACCTGAAACAAAATGCAATGTGTGGTAGAAATATTTGAAGTAAAATAACCATTATCCCCAAAGTTTCACAGTGGCAACAGGGATATAGTTCGAGGAAGGGTTAACACTCAGTATAGTAACATATGCATCTGCGAAATGAGGATCGAAATTGGTCTTGGAAAATTTACTCCTGTCGGTTCACTTTTGCGGCACACCATGCACAAAGTTTGCCTCGCTGCAGCTGACTCTGGTGAGGTAGACTATCTCGATTTTGACTAGCTGAATCATTTTACCAAAAATGAAGTTCTCTCGGTTTTCCCAAAATGGATCATCAGATACAATACTATCTGGTAGTGGATTAATGCGCGTGCGGATCCGGCACATACGACCCACACCCCATTTGTTCAGTTTTCATAATACATACAAGTGATCATTAGTAAGTATTTGCTCAATTTTCCTTCAGTATTCTGAATCATAACGTTTTATGAGTTTTGAAATTTATTGTAGCAAACGTTTTAGTACCGGTGCCTCCCAATGCCATTATTTAAACCAAAAGGTCAATGATTCGATCACCACTGGCGGTAACTGCGTTCTGTCTTTGGGCACGACACTTAACCGCGGCAGCTCACGTGGGGGCACCGTGGCTCTGGGTATTAAGGCTTAGTGCAAGTCGATAGTCTACTTGCCTTGAACCGCTATTGCTTGTGAAGAATTAGTATGTTGAAGAGACCGTCAGACGACCACCGCTGCTTGGTGGTTCTATCCAGGTACTCCAGCTTCTCCTTCCCGAAAAACTGAACGACATGGTGTGACCCAAGCTGTTGTAAGTGTCGTTAAACCCTAATAAAACAAACAAATCTCAATGCCATTATTCTCGTGCGCAAGGAAATTGCCGTGGATGCATGTATTACCCCAAAATGAGATACCGATGACACTCCGCCTCTACCACCAATTAACATGGGCAACGTATCCACGTCGGAAAATAATCAGTTTCAATAAGTCCCAAACTGGGAGCCGTGTAATACCAAGCCGGATCTCGATCGTAATGTGTACAACAGACCTTTCGAAAGTTTTCGAATTCCTCGGCGAAGAGAAGTACGGAAGTTTCCAAATATAAATTGTGATAAACTCTCATGAATTTCATGTCGAATAACAACTTCACTTTTGAGTGTGCTCGTAATCGACGACGGAAACGGCAATGTCGTATAAAAGAAGATTACAATGGCAAAAACCTTGTCAATACTCCGGTTGTTTTCAGTAGCGTCATTTTAACCCTTTGAACCCGAGAGACCGCTTTTCCGGCCCAGAAACAGGATACGTCATACTTTCATTAAGTATGGGGCTGCTAAGTTGAAGCGAGGGGTAGAGCAATCAATATTTTCAGCCCTTGGGCTGCAGGTTGAAAATATTGACGAGTCTATCTCCATATAATAAATATGGACTCTTCCAATTGCTTCCTTTGGACGTACGTGGAAGATACCACCAGGGTTCAAGGGGTTAAGATAAATACCTTCTGCATATTTTCTGTTAGGTATCATGAAAAAGCATGAACTGTAGATCCTCTAATAATAATATACTACAAAGTACGTTAATTAATTAATTAATTAATTAATTAAACAGCAAGAGAAATTTTAATTTCTTTACCCTCCCCCCCCCTCTCTCTCTCTCTCTCTCTCTCTCTCTCTCTCTCTCTCTCTCTCTCTCTCAATGCGTTATTTAAGAAGAAAGACGAGAGAATGAATATGTATTGTCAAAAGAAGATCTAGCGTTGCATCTCCCTGTATAGAAATAGGGGCAATTCCAGTCTCTTTATTTGTAAATCTTCGTGCACCGAGTTGATAAAAGGGAGATAACCAGCCATTTTTTAACTAATGTTGCTGTATTGCAACTCTCAGGGAGCGCGGTGGCGTTGCGGTAAAGTTGAGCAACGTCGTGATCGGTTAGTGCTTGGATGGGTGACCGTCTGCACGATCGATTCGGACTCTCGCGTTGTGTCCTTGGGCAAGGTACTTAACTCGGATTGTCCACATGGGTATCCGATGACGCCTTGCATTAATGCGTACTGCACGTTGATGGTGCGCATGTCTTCAACCAATCGACCCTGCCTGTGCTGCAGTGCGGAGTTACGATGTTGGGGAGCTGGCAGCTGCTCGTCGTTGCTCGGAGGTTCTCTCCGGGTACTCTGGCTTCCTCCACCCGTAAAACTGTCACCGACACGATGTAACCCTGGCTGTCAAAGTGTCGTTAAACCTTAATAAATAAATAAATAAATAAATAAACTCTCACTCGTTACTATAATACAAAGCGTTGATGTTTTTCATTTAACACTTTACCTAACTAAACGGCCAAAACCGGCCAGCGCTATTCACAAAAATCGCCAATTAACTTCCATTATTTTTTCATTTTTTGTCTTAAAAACTTAGGTTATGAACCCTCATTGGAACGAGCTCGCTCGTTCCAATGGGGGGTCATAACCTATGTTTTTGAGACAAAAAATAAAAAAAAATAGTTATTTAAGAATTTTGTTTGCAAGTGTCGTCTGCTTTTTAGGTTAGGTAAAGGATTAAAAAAAATAATCAAAAAGTCAGTTCTTACTCTTTCTCTCACTCTATAATTTATTATATAATACTGAACGATGTAGATAGAGGTTCGCTTCTAGATCCTCTTTTGGCAATACCTACTGGCCAATCGTTCTTATTGAATAACGCGAGAGAGAGAGAGAGAGAGAGAGAGAGAGAGAGAGAGAGAGAGACCTGAATAAATTAAAAATCTCACTTCAACTTTAATTAATTAATTCTCTTCTTTGTCTCAACGAAAGGGTCGCTGTGTCCGCTAAAAACGAATCTCAAAACGTTAATTACAATGACAATGGACCCACTAGGTCATTTTGTTATTCACATAGGGAAGAAATAAAAATTGAAAACGAATAAATTATTCCATTTCGATAAACACCCAAAAACAAAAACCAGAATTATCGAAACAGTATTGAGTTTTACGTTCAAGATGTCCGCATCTTTCAATTCTCATTTTAGATTCTTTTTTTTTTAAGTACAAAATAAAAATTAACCTTGCATTCCCTCTTCGAAAATCAAAACAAAAAAACTTATGAAATCCATCGGAAGGTTCAGTCATGTTTTTGTGCGCCACTTCCTCAAAAGGCAGTTTTTTCAATCTAATCGTGTGGGGTGGGGGTGGGGGGGGGGGGGTTGTGGGGGGGGGTAAAATTTTTTTCAGAAACGTATGAAGGGGTGGGAGAGTTCGGAGAGACCACCAATCAATTTTTTTCCCTTTCATTCTTTTAAGGATTTTTATAGGCTTTTTAGGACAGGTACATCCATAGAAATGTTGGTTTTGTCATTTTTAATTATTTGTAGCAATCATTCACTGAGTCATTGGTTACTTTTTCAACTCGTTTGAAGCTTTTTTAGCTTTTTACTCAACAATGTTAGTACAGGGTTTATATTTAGACGGGAATCCGAGAATCGATTCTCGTGAAGATTCGCGAAACAAAACCAGCGAGAATCTACGTAGTTTCTTGCTGAAACTCTGCTAAGATTCGCGTGAAAAGAATTGAGGCAATTTAACCATTTACCAAACATAGCGGCAGCAAATTAACCAATACTATTTTAACATGACCTGAAATATCCTGACACTTTGTCAATAAAATCGTACAAATAAGGCTGCCATTGGAACCGATTCAATGAGCCGGTTCTAATGACATCCATAATTGTAAGTCGTCGTTAGTAAACTTTGTTTATTTTTTAACAAAATTATCAAACACAGTTTATGAATTAAAAACCGTGTTGGATAAAGGGTTAGCATGTGTTATCAGTATACAACAGGGGTTCATCCATGATTGGCTCATTGAATCATGGGACACTCATAGTTGGTATGAATTCTCGCAATCATGGATTCTTCCAAATTTAGATGAAATATAAGCCGTGTTGTTGTAGCACCATTATTCTCAACTGACACTCCCGATTTGAGACATTACCATGCACTGACATGAACTAGAGATGGTTCATTCCCATTAGACCAATTCCCTTTAGACCAATTCCCACGATGTCAATTCCCAAAAGACCAATTTCCCTTAGACTAACTGATGTGTTCTACTTTTACAATAATTCTATATCAATAATTTGATATATTTGTAAATATTTATAAATGTATTTAATGTTGATATTCAAGCCTGAAAATAACCAGTCTATCATTTGCAGAATGAGGTCCCCAGATGGTGAATTTCCTGATGCTATCCCATACAGTGGGCCAGATCATCCTGTGGTTACCTCTTTCTGTTTATGTTTAAAACCTTGATTCGGGTTGAGGTTCACAGAGGGTAAATTTAGTGATGCTACCCTGCAGTGCAGGGTAGCATCACCAAATTCACCCTCTGTGGACCACATTTTTTGTTAAATATTATATGCACTGATCTATGCTGAAATGTTATAAACCTATATTTTTTGTATGTTATGCATATAAATATTTTTTTATCAAATAAAGTACTTTATCAGTAAATAAATGTTTTCTTAGTTATCATTGATCAACCCTTAATCAATAACAATATGTAGTTGGTCTAAGGGGAAATGGTCTTTTGGGAATTGGCCTAAAAGGAGTTGGTCTCAAGGGAATTGATCTAGTGGGAAGATACCAGAGATAGGTGGGTGGACAGGTTCTCAAAATTATTGAAAGTCATTGGTAGTAAACTGCTAATAGAATTGTTCTTCAAACGTTTTCACCATCAATATTTGAAATAAAATAATAAAATTGCAATAAAAATCGCTTTATAAATTGCATGTGCCAGCTAAAGAACATTTTAAAGAACGAAGAGGTACATTTAATCACACTAAATAAAATAGAAGTTATTCAACCCCAGAATTCCAGAGAATAGAAGTATTAATGCATTTTTATAATCGCATGTGCTAATTTTCAAGTAGCATACTGTCAAAAATATTTTGTGGTACACTACCTGGGCAACCTGATTAATACAGTGGTCTATTTGGGTATCTCATAGTCCATGTTTGTTTAACAGCAAACAACTCTGTGTTCAATTTTGGAGGTTAGGACTGGTGAAAATAAAATCGTTTTTCAACACATGACCAACTGTCATCATTTGATTAACCTTGCGCCAGGATCCAAACTGTAGATCCCCAATCCTGACAGTATTACCTTAATATTACTATTGATTACCTCTTGCACTATATATGAAAAGTCCATGACATAATTTTTAGCTTTACACATCAACCGCGGAGAACACGCCAGCAATGGGATTTCATTAGTTAAATTTTACATGTACAGTAGATTCGATCTCCGTCCGTGACGACCCGCGTTGTGTCCTTGGACAAGGCACTTTATCCCGGTTGCCTGCATGGGGGCACGATGACGCCGTGTAGTGAGGCGTACTGCACGTCGATGGTGCACATGGTGGTCTTCAACCGCTGTAAACCCTAGACCTTAAACACCAATAAATAAATAAATCGACAGTAAACTATATCCAAGTTGACCTTCGGTGACGTCGCCTGAATGCAAACTTGTCTAAATTTACCTCACGTCGCCTCGTGAAGAGTGAAATGAAACCGGAAATTATTTATTACGTTTTTAAATGGGTTTACCTCATAAGATGCCAACAATTCACAAACATGCATTGTCTCATGTTAATAAAGCATCCAAAACTGGAAATAGTATGTTATTAAGTTATTAAACGAAAAAGGCGCCGTTTCCATTTCGTTTTGGCGATAAAACTGACAGCGAAAGTACCGCCCAGCGATGCTCGTGTAAACAAAAACAGACTCGTACGTATGTACGTCTGCTGTTCAGTAAAATCGAGAAAAAATAACAGCGACTCTTAATAATCTGACGGTCATGGTATAAATAAAATATACCCAAAGTAGCTTGTGTACCAAATGTTCACCACTCGTGGCGATGTGGTGTTAACCGTGCGCCAAAGGCTCGCGGTTAACACCACTTCACCACTCGTGGTAAAGATTTGGTACACCAAGCTACAACGAGTATATTCTATATATAGATCATAAACATACAGAAAACTCATTATGCAGATGATTTTGTCAATACAACATGCTCATCGGCTTCCTGTGAAGACAGTGGACAAATAATACTGGAGAAAATGATATAGATACAGAGATTATCCCATCAAAATTTTTAAACTGAATGCTGAATAGGACTGTGAATATCCATCAAAAGGGGTGGGTGTCAGAAATTTGTTAAAAAAACCGTCAAAAATGTTTAAAACATTTGGAGAAAGTGGTGGATGGGAGGGTGGTCTAACATATCGACAGTTAAAAATCATCATATGTTCCTGGAGATTTTTTTCCGATACCCTTGCGACGTTTTTTGCACTGCAGACGATTTTTATAAAAATGTTTTGAAAAAAAAAACACCCTGTCAGCAACAAGAAAAACGATAATATTTAAAATTCCACATAAGAATGCAAAAGTTTGCGCTAAACAAATTCGCCCTCGTAGAGAAAAACATAATTTTGTAACGCAATGCAACATTTTTTGCAAAGAAATGAAAGTGGCTGTTAGTTTATGTTAGTTTATGGTGACATTTAATTCTTTGTTTCTAGTGTTTTGGGGTTTTTTTGTAAATAAAAATAAGGCAATTTATTTGATGTATGAAGAAGTGAATTGATTTGATTGAGTTCAACACATCGATCGTCGAAAAAAAATCTTATTAAAACAGCAAGACATATGAAGAAAATTAACAAATTCAGTGTAATGCATTGACTGACATTAAATGATATTGAAGAAATTTATCTGTGATCATAGACGTTTGTTAATTACATTTTGGAGCGAGAGGCTTGTGGATATTTTGTGATCATGTTTCATTTTGAACTATTTCTACTCCTTTAGGAAGGGCGAGAATTTCGAGTTATCTCCGTCTTTTTTCACCCACCAAACCGCATGCGGTTATATTGGACATGTAATTGTCTCAAAGGAGGGTACTCACTGCGCTTTTTGCGTACCTTGAAATCTCAAACTCTGAAAAAGCTCGAAAGTCCAGCTGAAACTACTGATTTCAAACCACTGAAGATTGAACACAACAGACCGTTGCAAAATGGTAGTGGCGCGGTATTTAATTGCAAAAAGCCTCGTTGCAGATTACTTTTATGCCTAATCGGAAAGAGGAATTTTCCTCCAAACAAACGAAAAATCATTATCAGATCCGTAACCCCCTCCATTGTGATTCACCAAATATTATTTACCTTATCACATGTAAGCGCTGTCGGAAACAGTATGTTGGTCAAAGTCAAAATCCTTTCCGAGAACGTGCTATTAGACACAAACAGGATATAAAACATAATGCTGATGCCCGAGTAGCACAACATTTTAACCTTCCTGGCCATTCTTTGGAAGATTTCGAAATCCATCCTATTGAACAACAACCAATTAAAGACACATTGGAAGAAACGGATGAAGTTTTAAAAAAAACATGAAGCTTTTTGTATCAATACGCTTCAAAACCCTCTGGCCATTTGGTATGAACATATCAGAGGGAGAATGCGAAAGGACGTCCATCATTCCTTTCACTTTAACATACAACGGAATGAATATCGAAATAGCAAAAATGTTAAAAGATGAATTCAATTTAATCATTGCTAAATTAAATGAACCTTTGAATCTTCGACCTGTCATCGCCTATAAGAAAAACAAAAGCTTGCGTAACATCCTTGTAAAGACTAAATTAGAGCCCATCAATGAATAACATCAAAATATTCCAGTCAGTTTAACCAGTTCCTAAGCTCATCACTTAGTTTAAATCAATTTCATGTAATTAATTTTTTTGTCATGTTTGAAACCCATCAGGGTTTAGTAAATGAAAGCAATTTTTCTGCGGCATATTAAAAGAAAAAAAAAACGTTTCAGTAGGAAATGTCTGTGCCAGTGCGATTTTTTAACCTCAAACACGCACGCACGCACGCACGCACTCACGCACGCACGCACGCACGCACGCACGCACGCACGCACGCACGCACGCACGCACGCACGCACGCACGCACGCACGCACGCACGCACGCACGCACGCACGCACGCACGCACGCACGCTCAAACATTCTTACCTACCCACGTATATACACACCCCAAAACCCACCCCCTCACGTTCTACTCTGTATTTAAACTAAGTGAAGGCAAAGGTAACAACCGCCTAACAGATGTGGGATAAGGAACTAATGTGGTTAACCTGTCTTGCACCATTGACCTAACAACCCAAGAGAAGTCTCTTTTAGATCGCGCTTTAACTTTTGAACCAGCTCCTAAGCCTAAAACTGGTAATCAAATAGCTATACCATCATATAACAGTAATTTTCTTAGGTAAATGCGATTAGCAGACCGCTTTAGAAACTGGAGCGGTCGGAAACTTCCTTTTACAGAATCATCTGGTTGGTCACCTCTACATAGTGAAGTAGATCCCGAAATTATTGAGGCTGGCAAACGAATCCTCCAAAAGGTGTTCAGCATGAACATACTCTCCGATAAAGACAATTTAACAGCTGGTGAACGGAGAGCCCTCACGAAACTTCGAGAAAATAAGAAATTGGTAATTAAACCAGCCGACAAAGGTGGGTCGGTAGTTGTTCTATCTCGGGATAATTATATAACGGAAGCCATGAGACAACTCAGGAATACTAAACATTATATGAAAATAGATTCACTTATTTGGCCTAGTAATGTCGAAAAATTCAATAAGATCTTAAAATTTCTCCTCGACGAAGGTCACATTACCAAAAAAAACAATTAAAATATTCAACAGCTAAGCTCAGTGCTCAAACAAGACAATTTCACATCCTACCAAAGATCCACAAGGACCGTTCTTCATGGACGGGTGACGTAATTCCACCGGGCGGCCAATTGTATCAGATTGTAATTCGGAATAGGAACTAATTGATTATCATCTGAAACATATAGCAAATAGACATCGAGCTATCTAAAAAATACACAGTATTTCTGTCAAAAATTTCGAAATTGAAAATATTGAAAAACGCAATTCTGGCTACTTTGAAAATCGACAGTATGTGTACGAAGATTGATATTGATAAAGAAAGGTGTTAAATCAGTTAAAAATGTATTTGAAAAATATCCGGATGCAAAACGCCCAGATGAATAAATTTTGGACCTTTTAGAGCTGAGCTTAAAAGGTAATGACTTTCAATTCAATGGAGAATATTTTCTACAAATAATGGGTTGTCCTATTGGAAAAAGATTCAGTCCTAATTTTGCAAGCATTTATGTAGCGGAATGGGAGGAAAATGCCTTAGGCAAATGTGCAAAGCATCCTCTCGTATATTTCAGGTATTTAGATGACATTTTTATTATTTGGGAACATTCAAAAGAAGATTTTGATGAATTTTTAGAAATTTTGAACAATCCTTATCCAAACATTAAATTAAAAGCTACTATCAGTGAAAGTTCTGTTGATTTTCTCGATGTGACCGTGTATAAGGGCAAGCAATTTCAGGCGTCCGGTCTTTTAGATTATAAAGTATATTTTAACCAACTGATTCACATCAAATGTTGCACACAAAATCATTTCATCCTCAACATATATTTAAAGGTATCACCAAATCACAGCTCATTCGTTTCCACCGCAATTCAAGTGATAAGGTAAATTTCAATCAGGCTTGTTCTACTCTATTTGGCGCCCTCGGATCGAGAGGGTACTCACTGCGCTTTTTGCGTAGCCTGAAATACCCAACTCTGAAAAAGCTCGAATGTTCAGCTGAAACTACTGATTTCGAACCACTGAAGATTGAACACAACAGACCGCTGCAGAATGGTAGTGGCGCGGTATTTAATTGCAAAAAGCCTCGTTGTAGATTGCATACTTTTATGCCTGATCAGAAAGAGGAATTTTCCTCCGAACAAATGAAAAATCATTATCAGATCCGTAACTCCCTCTATTGTGATCCACCAAATATTATTTACCTTATCACATGTAAGCGCTGTCGGAAACAGTATGTTGGTCAAAGTCAAAATCCTTTCCGAGAACGTGCTACTAGGCACAAACAGGATATAAAACATAATGCTGATGCCCGAGTAGCACAACATTTTAACATTCCTGGCTATACTTTGGACGATTTCGAAAAACATCCTGTTGAACAGCCACCAATTAAAGACACATTAGAAGAAACGGATGAATTTAGAAAAAAGCATGAAGCTTTTTGGATCAATACGCTTCAAACCCTCTGGCCATTTGGTATGAACATATCAGAGGGAGAATGCGAAAGGACGTCCATCATTCCTTTCACTTTAACATACAACAAAATGAATATCGAAATAGCAAAAATGTTAAAAGATGAATTCAATTTAACCAATGCTAAATTAAATGAACCTTTGAATCTTCGACCTGTCATCGCCTATAAGAAAAACAAAAGCTTGCGTAACATCCTTGTAAGGACTAAGTTAGAGCCCATCAATGAATAACATCAATTATTGCCTGTCATTTAACCAGTTCCTAAGCTCATCACTTAGTTTAAATCAATTTTATGTATTTTTTGTCATGTTTGAAACCTATCAGGGTTCAGTAAATGAAAACAATTTTTTGGCGGCATATTAAAAGAAAAAAACGTTTCAGTAGGAAATGTCTGTGTCAGTTCGAATTGGTAACCTCAAACACACACGCTCGAGCACCCATACACTTACCCAGATACACGCACAAACATCCTCACCTACGCACATAAATACACACCCCAAAACTCTCCCACCTTACTCATCACGCCCACCCCTCACACAACTACCCACACTCACGGATGGAAGTGGGAGCGTTCTACTCTGTATTTGACCGTGACCCAAATTACACGGTTGTACACATAATCTATACAAAGTCAATGGTAAATCTTGGTTGATATACGGCGGTGTACATTCTTACTATGTTAATTATATAATAACAATGTATTAAATCATTGTAAAACATATATCTATACTGCAGAATACCCTACCCTACCCTACCCTACCTACCCTACCCTACCCTACCCTACCCTACCGGCTAGGCGCAGGTCAGTAACATCCATTACAACGCCCTCATAACATGGCCGCTCACTTTAGCAAACATGAAAATCTCCGCTCTCAGTTTGATGTTACATCTCAGCTTTCGCGCCAGTGTTGTGTGACGATGCAAGCTGATGTCCATATCCCACCACTTGCTTTCGCCAAGATTCCCCAGTTTAGATAATGTCGGCAAATGTTCCAAGTGCACTTTCAATGCATACCGACTCGGGGTTGCAATGAGACCAACAATATTGTTCCAGGGTTAATTCGTTGCGGATGACCGAATGTGTGTGGGTGAGTGGGATAGATGTGTGCGTGGAGCAGGGTACATTTATGACGGTTGATTACATTTATGGCCACTTTTTATTACATTTACTACAGGTTGTAGGCTTATTACATTTTTGACAGTTTAATATATTTATGGCCATTTATTACATTTATGACCATTTTTTATTACATTTACTAGAGGTTGTAGGTTATTACATTTATGACAGTTTATTATATTTATGGCCATTTATTACATTTATGACCATTTTTTATTACATTTACTACAGGTTGTAGGCTTATTACATTTTTGACAGTTTATTATATTTATGGCCATTTATTACATTTATGACCATTTTTTATTACATTTACTAGAGGCTGTAGGTTATTACATTTATGACAGTTTATTACATTTACGGTTGTAACACACACCCACTACAAAGTATGCCTACTATGTCATCATGCCAAACGGGGAGAAGTGATTTTAACATATTTAAAACAAACAGATAAAAAAGAGAAAACACCATGAAATTCTGCTTGTTACCCGGGGGGAGGGGGGTGGGGGGTTTGGTAAATTTATGAACTCTCACCTGACTCAGTGTCCTTCAGTCTTGCTTGTATTAGCTGGAATCAGATTTTGAATTTGTTGTCGCGAAAACTTGAAAGGTCAAATTAAACTATTTGAAATTTTGTTTAATGCGGTATTTCGTGAAGACTTCGATTAACTTGTTGAGGATTAGATTATAAATTGTTTTATCACAAATTATTGGAGAGTGCCCACAGGCACTCTCCAATACTTTGTATTAAAACATTTTATATAAAGAAAATACTATTTGTGATTGACTCAATATGGAACATGAGCGAGAAAAATGTTAGCTTTTGGTCTCGGACCATTATTTTTTGAAAGCCCTACATGTGACTTCTAGCACTCAACTAGCTGAAGCGCCTTTTATATTCGTTGTTTGTTGGGATCTAACGGCACTTTCAAGAAGAAGAGCCACAACGTGGCGGACAGTTTGAAGGGAATAACCGGCGAAAACAACCGCCGAGCTACGTGAGCAACCGCTAGACTCATCAACGCACTACCTCTGCACAGTCAGGGCTAGCAGAGGTTGAAGATAAGTGCGCCATCGACGCGCAGTACACTTTAGCACACACTGGCAGTCTACAACGTGGACAATCTGGATTAAGCGTCTTTCCAAAGGACACAATGCAGTTATCGCTGGTCAGGACCAAACCTTGGACCTTTCGGTGTGAAGTTCAATGCCCTAACCACTAAGCCACCGTGCTGCCATTTATTGTCAAGGTAGATAGAACACTTAATGCAGCGTAATTGGGAAGAACTGATTTGAACACCAAATCTCGTTCGGCAAGTCTCCCATTTTAACAGATTTGAAAAAACGCGCCTCAACTATATACCTGTTAACCCTCTGAGACTTCGAAGTAATTATCCTGACGTTCAAACGTCACCGGGAATTAAGGTTCCGCTCCACAGTTTTTCCAGGCATTTCCAAAAATGGCATGCCATACACGCTCTTCAAATGCAAATATTCTGTAACTTAGTTATCTAACCCATAACATGTATTACATTTCCCAAATCCACAAACAATATTTAACACTATCTGATTAAGTAAAATTAAACAATCTGAATGTGGGTGGAATAATTTATTGTCAAAGGCAAGACTTCAACCTGAAAAATTGTATAAATGCTGAAACCAGTCATTTTCAGCCACCCAGCAGCCCCAAAAGCAGAATTTTCCACCAACCCACCTACCTACTCCTGGAGCAAAGCATCCCCTGTTTCTAAAATGCCAAAAAAAATTATATGTTTCCGTTTCATTTTTTACTTAGCTGTCTGGTAACAAACCCGTGTAGAAATTACATTTTAAAAAATAGCCAATTTTTCGAAGCCACTGTTTCCCATAATTCATCTGGTAATTTACCCTTATGTATCAGATTCCAACATTGGGAAACAAATCTCAAATTCTCTTGTCCAACAAAAAGCCTAATGTAATCATATATCAGATACTAAATATATATCTCTATTTTACATGGCCTTAGTTTCAACATATGCCCTATGTTTAGAATTTCACCCCTGTGCAATAGTGCGAATCTGTAGAGCGGGACCTTAAAGAGAAAACAAGAGTGATCTCCCCTTGGATTTCACTCAGGCGAAAGAATCTGGAGTCTATCTTGAGTTGAATGAACAAAAACCACAAGTCTCTATTCCCAAGCAATAAAAAGATACAGCATTGTCTTTCTGACTGCCGAATAGCTTTTGCGGCCAGTTTATGCCTGATTTTCACAACCACGCCACACCACCTCAGCCCTCACATTTCTCTGAGCCACTCAAGAGAGCATTTTTTGTTATTTCCACCAGCCACATTGACTACCCATGTCCTGTCAATAGCACTGTTAAATACAATCAAAATGTAAAACAATAAGAAGTAATAACCATTGCTTTGGAGGTAGGGTGTTGCTCTCTAGATATGAAAGTGTAAACAGTTTAACGGATGGATGGCGCACAGACATTACCCCAATGACCAAAATGAAAAAGAAGACACCATGACTGCAAATCTCTGGTTATCAATAACGCCCAGGTTGTTCATATCTTCATATATTTGTCATGAATACAAGGCTCGGAGTTTAGGGAAGGCAGTGCTCTACCTTAATGTGTTTTCGAAATCTTGACAAAAATTCAAAACAGGTGCGAAATTAGGCTACATCAATAAATTTCTCCAAATTTCCACTTATTTCCTTCCAGTTGTGCTGAGATATCACTTCAACCTCAAAAGCGGAATTTTCCCACCATCTTCATCTACCTACCCCTGGAGCAAAGCATCCCCTGTTTCTAAAATGCAGAAACAAATTATATGTTTCCGTTTTATTTTTAGTTACCTGTCTGGTAACAAACCCGTGTAAAAATTACTTTTTAAAAAATAGCCAATTTTTCGAAGCCACTGTTTCCCATAATTCATCTGGTTATTTACCCCTATGTATCAGATTCCAACATTGGGACCAAAACTTCAAATTCTCTTGTCCAACAAAAAGCCTAATGTAATCATATATCTGATACTAAAAATATACTACTCAAATTTTGCTAAGCACCACATATTTGACACATCATTGTGAAATTTTCTTGTGACATATTGGTGATAGTTTTGGTGGATATGATTGAGGAATGTATTGAGATGGTCCCCAGAGTTTACATTAGCTCTCTTGACAGGCAGACTTTTCCTGACAGTCATGGAAAGTATGTACCCCTTGATCTTCATGATGTTTCGTGTACTGTCTACATGTACATGAGATGTGTAAGGTATTCAGTCTTCATTTCAACACAAACCCTTGTGATTTAATGATTGAATATGGTGAATGCAAATGTAAGAAGACATTTGTCTGAAGCAGAAATGTGGTGGGCTGTAGGGATGGGGGAACAAGGGGCTACCCATCCATCGTCAGGTTGGTGAAGCCCTTGATGTGCACCATACAATGATCACCAGAGCCTGGGCAAGATTTCAACAGTATAGCACACCAGTCAGACGACATGGTGGTGGCAGAGACAGGGCAAATCTGCAGCTGAAGACCGGTTTTTGATCATTCGCGTCCGTAGGAACCGCTTTGACACAGCAACTCAGCTTCGCAGTGACCTTCAGAATGCATCCGGGGTAAATGTTTCGGCGCAGACTATCAGGGCAAGATTGCACGAAGGTGGTCTCCGATCGAGAAGACCACGTATTCGCGTCCAGCTGTCCCAGAACCACCACCAGCCACGATATGAATGGGCCATGGATCACGTTGGATGGACCAGGAAAGATTGGCGACCTGTCCTTTTTACAGATGAGTCAAGGTACTGCTTAGACAACACAGATAGGCGTTCTAGGGTATGGAGAAGACCAGAAGAGCGATTCCATGCAGCCAACATTGCTGAACATGACCGCTATAATAATGGTCAGGGGTGGCATCAGCAGGAATGGACGTACAGAGCTCTGTGTCCTTGGCCGTGGTACATTGACTGGAGAGCGGTATATTGATGAGATCCAGGATGTCCACGTCAGATTGTATGCAGGTGCAGTGGGTGAGAGATTCATTCAGATGGATGACAATGCCCGTCCTCATGTTGCCCAGAGTACCGACAGAGGGAGGGCATGGATCGTATGGACTGGCCAGGAAGATCCCCTGACCTCAATCCAATTGAACATGTCAGGAATGAGTTGCAGCTTGCAATTTCAGTCCGTCCAGTCCAACCAAGAAGTGTCCAGGAGCTTGGTGCCAAGAATGGAACAACATTCCACAAAGGACCATCTGGAACCTGATTGGGTGAATGCGAAGGCATTGTCAAGCTGTAAATAACAATAATGGGTCTCATATTCGATATGAGACCCATTATTGTTATTTACAGCTTGACAATGCCAGTATCAGTTCGCTCCGTCAACTTTTTGGTAAATTTGAAAAATTTCCTCTTTTACCAATAGTATCCATTTTCCATGGTTATCGTATTCAAAAGCTAAAAAATAATGTCAAACACAAATAAAATCTTAATTTCTGTACTTAAATCATTAAAGATATAATTAGAAATATATACTCTTTCATAACAATATTTCAACTAAAACTTAAAACAGAGAGTTGGATATACTTGGTGCTTAGCAAACGTTGAGTAGTATATATCTTTATTTTACATGGCCTTAGTTTCAGCATATGCCCTATGTTTAGAATTTCACCCCTGTGCAATAGTACGAAACTGAAGAGTGGAACTTGAGTTTCTTCATCGTGTTTCAAAATGCGACGTCAAACGTCGGAAAATACAAATGATAAGATATTTTTCACATTAGTGATTAACTGGTTGAGGGCTAGATTATTTTTGGTGGTCTGAATTTGTTATTCAAAACTTGTTTTATTACAAATTATTGGAGAGTGCCGACTGACACTCTCCAATAATTTGTAAATAAAACAAAATTATACAAACAAAATATTATTTGTGTTTGACTGAATATGGAATATAAGCAAGGAAAGTGTTGGCTTTTGCTCTGGTATCCTCATTTTTTGAAAGCCCTGATAGTGGCTTCTTGCACTCAACCGGTTAAGAAGTCTTGGCAGCAGAATTATATCAGTATTTTAACTTCTGCGATAACATTTGGCTCACCGGTTGTTACTGAGCACTGTTCGGGAGAAAATTGAAATTGAGGTTAAAACTTTAAAAAATCGAAAAATAATAAAACAAATTACAAAAAAGTAGCAACGCTCTTTTTGATTTCGTACATTATAAGACGTACAAAAGTATCAAAGGGTTAACCCTTTACCTAACGTAACGGCCAAAACCGGCCAGCGCTATTCTCAAAAATCGCCAATTAATTTTCTTTTTTTTTTTCATTTTTTGTCTCAAAAACATAGGTTATGACCCCTCGTTGGAACGAGCACGTCGAGCTCGTTCCAAAGAGGGGTCATAACCTATGTTTTTGAGACAAAAAATGAAAGAAATTAGTTATTCAAGAATTATTTTTGCAAGTGTCGTCTGCTTTTCAGGTTAGGTAAAGGGTTAAGTCAATCGGGGTCTGGTACAGCGACTCTTGTTTTTTAGTCATATTGATGCGCCTCAATAAATAAAAATGTAAAAAAAAATAAATAATAAATAATATATATATATAACTAAATTAAAAGTTTTCAACGAACAACTTTGTTAGTATCATTTATGGATTGTTTTAGCTCCATGGGAGATAGAAATGGGAGTGTCAACAACCCATCGCCATCTCCTTTAGCTTGACTGGAGTTTTTGAGACGATTCTTCGAGCTGCGTCCGCTCATTGTATCAGAGAGATCGTCACTGGTCGACTTATATGCCCCCTGTGGGGTACATAGTTATTAAACTGAAGACTGACTGCTCTGGAAAAGTCTGGATAGTCCCCAAAACAACTACGGCACCCTCTGCTTCTCTATTTGTATAAATGCACCAGCCAGGCGCCCGTGGATGAAACGATATATTTGTACCCAAGTGGGATGGGAGTATATATTCGTTCTCTCCTTTCAATTTTGTTCGGACCCTCTTCCAAAAAGTATGCATCCGCCTCTAGCCGAAATATTACCGATCTATATTTCTTCTATTCGTAAGCACGAGTTTTTCGAACGAAGTGATCCACAAGAGCAATTGAGTTCACAAGCTGATTACGTCCTCACAAATCGAACCGATTGTGTCGGCAGTTAGATATGCGGATACAACTGGCCGGGCGTAGTCGGCATGTAAAAACAACTGTTTGGGGTTTTGCGAGAGGTCTGGCTGTGGATACCATCGACTCCTTTGCGGTCATAACCAGCTCGCGTTTTGCCGACGACGGTAATGCGATTACGGCCTTGCAGATTTGTTCGGTCGAAACACACGCACTCAGCATTAAAATCTGTACGTGTTATATTTGATAAGTTTTGTGACATTCTGCATCAGAAATATTTTCAATGATCGGAAAGACTGGATTTATCTCCCACAACAAGCCACGCATTTTTCTAACAGTGGAAATGGTACCAAATGTTTCTCCGTTGTCTAACACTACAAAAGTCTCAACATTTTTCCTTAGAACGGCAGCCTCCCGGTAAATAATCGATTACACGACCTTTACACAAGAAAACAAGAGAATGTCACATTTTGTTTGCAACTTGATCATATTTATTCTGGACACGAAAACAAACTGGGGAAAAGAATGAGCAAATAAACAAATATGTAATGTCTTTAATTCTGTCAATCTGGGAATATAAAATATTCGATCGTCTACCTGTAATGACGCGTATTTCTGAAGACAATCGCCCATGGATAATAGCTGGACACCTGCCAGCTTATGTGAGAGACGATAGCAAATGTTAGTGGGTGACAGTAAATATGGGTTGGACGCGTTTGTAAAATTTACCTTGTACATACGGCATTAATACTTAACGCTCTGAAGGTACAAGTCCGAAGGAGCCGTTTATAGGTAAGCCGCAAGAAGGTTCAGAAATAGTTTAATCCTATAGCCCTATCGGGCTGTAGGATTATCTTGTTTCTAAACCTTCCTCCAACTACTATATAGATTCGTCCGTCTGGTTGTCGGCCGCATTGTGCACGAAGTGCCATTCATGCGTCAGTGTGCAAGTGGTTAAGCGGTAATCGTTGGATAAAGGGTGTTGTATTAAATGAATTCGACTACTCCTCTCATACGACAACCTGACTTCGATCCGTTCGCTTTTTGTTCGCTGTAGCCGTAAAGATTGAGCTCGGTCAAAACTTTACAGACAGAGACACTTGACAATGATTTTCTGCTTCATGGTTTTCACTGCTACGGGGGTCGCTCTTTTGATGAATGTAGGCGCCCAGGATCCTTGTAACGGAATATCGAACCGCTATGTGTGCAACCCGTATGTTCCTGGTGGTTTTATGATTTGTGTGAATGGCATGAAGCATGAATTCCAATGCTCAGGCGGACTAAATTTCAACTCGAAGACACAGACGTGTGACTGGCCTCATAAAGCCGACTGTGGAGAAGCCAAACATCCAGTGAATGCACCAGCGGCTGCCAAACCGCCTAAGGCATTCGAAATCGAGATGGCGAAAAGTCGCTCTTATACTGTGTCGAAACGCAGCGACATTCAAGAGGATGAGCCAGTAACGTTCAAAAGCTTATCCGACAGAAATGAGGCAAAAAGAGATAGCAAATATGATTCTGAGACATTACGTAATCAGGACGAAGAAGAAAGACATATGCCTTTCAGAAAATCAAAGGCTATCAGACAGAAACCCAGAAAAGTTCCATTCATTAATAGGCCACAAAAGCAAACAACACTGAATTCAATTGCAAAAAAACAAGGTCTCGAAGATACCGAAAAAGATGACCTTGCTAAAAAGCGAATTTGGAGTTACAAAATATCGGAAAGAATATCGTCACCTAAAAAGAGATATAAACAAGGCCTTCGAAAAGTGGGGAGAAGAAAGTCTAAGGAGGATGACAAGGGCAAATCCAAAAGCAAACGTCGCATATGGAGTATACGGAACAAGGCTAATAAAAAGAACCATTGGAAACCCAAACCTACCGTTCTTAGACGGAAGCAAGTCGAAACCAATTCACGAAAGAAAACCCCCAAGAGGACACGAGATAAAAAGTACAGATCTGTTAAAACGGCTCTAAAAGAACCTTTGGCCAGATCCAGATATATTACACCAACAGGTAAGTTAACTCTTGTGAACTGCACTATCAACTTTTATGATCTAATGCGGAATGGCATTTTGAAAAATTAGCATGTTTTTCAATACTATTGAGTGTCACATTACGATTGTACCCTACAGCGCTTAACATTTTCCAAGAGTCGGGTGTCCTTTTTTATCCCTATGCCCCCTTGACCTCAGATATCCCCGAGCGCCCTTGATCAACTTCTCAAACTCTTGATAGAATGAATTTTTGAGGGGTACGGTACTAGGGTTTGAATAGTTCTGACTCTCAGAAACATAGAGATTCAAAAGGTGTGCTTATTTTTAGACCTTTAAACGCCACCAAACTCGTACCGGTAACAATTTTCCCTAGATTTAAAAACTGTTTCCAAATTAGAGGGAATAAAACTCCTTTTCTTTCCAATTTCAAAAAAACATAACCCCGAGAGTAAAAGGATTGGAAATTTTATACACTTGTGATAGAAAACGACAGTCTACATCATTTGGGTTTTCATTTCTTTCTAGACCAATTCTTGCCTAGAAATGACTACCTGGGCACTTATAATGAAACTTTGGATTGACACAGAGCCTGAATGTTGGGACACCTGTTCTATTGCATCAAAAAGTGATCAAAGTTTGAATTTGGTCCTGAAGAGTTATATATATTCTCGGGCCCTACACTGCAAAAAATATAGGTTCTCTTTAGAACCAAAACTAGTTCTAATCTTGTCCCTGAGATGGAACCAGTTCTGTTTAAACAGTATTTATTTCAAATCAAATAAATTTATAAAGATTAACTTTAAATATTAACAGAATTAAACATAAATTGAGGGGGTTTCAGTCGTAAGTTTAGAGCTTATACGAGGTTGTCTCAAATCATTATTAAGCAGAGGAGATATGAACAGTTGGCATATCGAACCAGTTTTGGTTCTATACAGAACCAAAACTGGTTCGATATGCCAACTGTTCATATCTCCTTTGTTTCAAAATGTTTGGCGACTGTGTTGAATAAGCTCCAAGTTTAGTGCTGAATCTACTTCAATTCATGTAATATTCTGTTAAAATTGAATGCTAATATTGGTAAATTTATTTGATTTGAAATAAATACTGTTTAAGCAGAACTGGTTCCATCTCAGGGACAAGATTACAACCAGGTTTGGTTCTAAAGAGAACCTATATTTTTTGCAGTGTAATACACATCAAGAAGCCAAAAAACAGCATTTCAGATAGTCAGTTGAACAGCAACTGATTTGACAAGGAGGTGACGTCCCCATATTAGCCCAATCTAAAGGTCTGTAAATATTTTAAAATATTCAGAACAAATTCTCTCAATTAATAGCCACAAATTCTCAGATCCATGGCCTTTATCAAGTATAAAAAATGTAAAGGTTAGTGTGTATGTAAAATCCATCTTCTCGCTATTTCCCTATTCTTTCCTCCTTGACAAGATGGACGTTTCATAGACAGTAACCTTTAAATTTATTTTAATCATTCTTTTAATCGCTCTTGCGAAAAAAGCAACCTAGTCCGACCACTAAAATTAATTAATTCTTGAACAGGACTTGGCGGGAAACTACCCGGTACTCCGGACAAAAATGGCACGCGGAATTCCGTGTTGAATATGGCATTCAGCGAGATCACAGTTAGACAATTTTTCGGGGGGGGGGGGGGCGCAGCCCAGAAGGCCCTTTGTGGCCATGACACTGACACTATTACCCTGGCGCACCTCTTTATTAAAAAAACGTAAGCCCTCAAATGCTTTGGTATTCTATGATATCATCCTGGGATACCAGGATGTTTGGGGACAATACATTGTTCTGCGTCGGAATGATTTTTTCAAGAGACGTAAAAATCCCCCATTATCTTTATGCACAGACACTACCATTCACCTTGTTTTTTATTTTGTTCTGCGAGTTATTCTTATTTTTCGTAGGAAATGGCAGGGGTGTTTTTGTGTTTGTGTTTCTATTTTGACCTCCAAAACACAGTCGCTCCAATGAGGGGCATAAGGTTTTGTTTTGAAAAAAATGAAATTGTCCAGTAATTTTTGCAAACTGTAGTTTTGTTTCCTCGTTATGTTATGTGGAGTGTTAAAGGTTGATCTGCGTACGCGCGTTTGACACTAGACATTGACACAAGTCGTTTAAGAAGTTTCCACTCGAGTGAAGTGAATTATAAGGAAGTGAGTTCATTATTCGTGCTTGCTCTTGTGTGCAGGGTCCTTAGTACAGCGGTGGCGCGCACGGTAGAATGTTTTGGTCGAAAAGTTTGCTGGTTTGTCAGAATATTTTGTATGTATCTGCTTTCAGGCGGGGACTTAGCTAGAGGATCTTCAATAGGGGTGGGATCAGTTCGATTTTCTAACTGGGGGTTGATGCCCCAACACGACATGCCATAGGCGGCATGTTCCGAGGGTCGTAGGCTCTAGTTGGTGGAGAGTTTGCGAGGGAGTATCACCCTCTTGGATAGTGGGGTCCTCTGGGTCCGTTTTTAATGTTTGAACCCCTGATATTGCTTCTGTGGCCTCCCTCTGGCTTAAATCTAATAATTTTATCCACAAGAAAAATACATATCCTCAGGTGGGTCCATGAGGTTTTCCTAACACAAGGACTATAGACTGACAGCTATTCAGCTAATACCTACCCCTTCCAAAAAACTACTCCGAGGTGGAAAAACGGAACGATGAATTCGAAACACCGGAGCGATCACAGGTAAGAGACGGAGTTTCTGAAAATTTTGCCAGCTGATTGGAAAGTCGGAGAATTTGATCGAAAACTGGAAAATCACTTTGGCTCTGACCGACAAAATATAACAGCAGCAAATTAAATTGATACTAGATTGTTTTGAAATCGCAAAGCGAATTTCCAGAAGTCATCCAACGAAGCACGCCCAACGCCGAATCGCCCAATAATCAGGGGAAGGTGCCTGTCGTCCATTTATCTACTAAGCCGCTTAACAAAATGTACCGTCGCTGGTTTTTAATGAAATGTGTCAAAAATAGGTTAAACTTTGAAGTTACGTAAAAACGTTAAAATGGCAGCAAATCGAAAAGGATAAAAACCCCAGCTATCTCTGTAATGTTTTAGCCCTGTAGTATACTAAAATTTTTAAAAAAATCCGCCGCATTTTAATTCTAAATCATATGACCCTCTATGGAGTCACCTCGGCATTCGGATATAAATGTTGAGAATTTCCTAGGGCGGTACCACATTTTAAGTGGTTTCTTGCGGAAATTATATTCCCCAAATTTCGAAAGGGAAAGGCTGAAAGTGAGATTGAAAATAAAAAGTATATAAAAACCAGATAAAATTGGCATTGCTTGCATCGGGTTTGTACATTTGAGATGAAAAACAACAATGCACAATTTTAAATAACCAGAAGATAGTGTGGGATGGTTGATAGCTGTGCTATTTAGAAATACGAAGATGGGTGAGCCACTAGACAACGTCTTCAATAAAACTTGCCCAAAATGGATTAAATAGAGGATATCTACGCTTGTTTTATTGAATATCGAGAATAATCTCATGCGTGACGACCTGAAAGATTTATTTTTCACGAGCGCCTGCGCGAGTGAAAAATAATACTTTCAGATCGACACTAAAACAGCGTAGATTTTCTTTTTATTATATGTCGTGTGACATTTTATTGCGCAAATAGTCACCCCAATTTGACTGCAAAGAGTTTCAAGGCAATAACAAAAAGCTGCTGACCGTTCCTTCAAGACGACGTGCAAGTCGACGTCATGGGCCGAAGCGTAACGTCATTTACGAACCTACTGAAAAATTTCATCGTGTGGACCTGAAAATATTAAATAAATAAACTTTCAGGTCCACACTCATGAGATAATTCCAGATACTGACTAAAATAGAGAAGATTTTCTGGGTTTTTTTTGTAGGCTACAAGACAATTTATTGCACAATTTTCAGCCCAATTCGATCCAAACGCGTACGTCTCAAACCAATAACAAAAATCAGCTGATCGTTCTTTCAAGGCGACGCGATGTGCCGAAGTGTGACGTCATTTAGGAAGCTTCTGGGGTGTATTCCTCGCTGTCCATCGAGTCAATGGATATCGAGAAATATCTTTTAGATAATTTGCTATAATTCATTTATTCATTGGTATTTAAGGTCACATACTTATGCACAATGGCTAATCGTGACCGTGACAGTTTCACGGGTGTGGGAGGGCGGAGAACCCGGAGAGAACCACCAAGCATTGACGAGCAACTGTCGGCTCCTCAACAATCTAACTCTGTTCAGGCTCCGCTCAAGCAGGGTCACAGCAGTTGAAGTCATGTGCATCATCGATGTGCAGTACGCCTTTGTACACGGCGTCATCACGCCCCCAAGTAGGCAACCGGGATAAAGTGCTTTGACCAAGGACACAACGCGGGTCGTCCCGGACGGGAATCGAACTCTGGACCTCTAGCATAAAAGTACAACAGTCTACTACCTAGCCACCGCGCTCCCTTGCCTTGATTCACAGGCTAGCATATAATAAATGAAATAATAGGACCGGTGGTATTAAAGTCATATCTCCGGTATCTGAAGTCGGGTTTTCTTTTTTTTTTCAACTGTGTAATTGGAGTAAAGCATACTGAAGAATGACTGGAAGTAAAATGAACAGATATGTTACTGGATGTCACCTATATTCAATGACCTATAATTCTTGATGTTCTGAAAACCCGGTCGTCTCTAACGTATTTGCGTTAAATATATTTGGTCAATAAAAGTCAAAAATGGTTGTGCACCATTCCGACTATCGATTGACTAGCCTGTGCAATATAGAAGGGGTATCTTTTGTATTTTCTGAATTCTGCGAATCACAATTAGGGGTACATTTCCAGAAATCAAATTTAAGAACGTCAAAAATGACGTTAAATCAAAATTCAAGGACAACTATTTTTTTATTTTTCGAGCTCCACATCATATTAAATTTTCCTGTAAATCGGACAAACTTTAATTACATTACAGGCATATATACTATTCAAAACAGTATGGGATATTTGATAAAGTGAGATACATGAAGAAATATATTTATATTTTCATCACAAAGACAGTTGAGGTATTGCACTCTGGTGAATAATTTCAGCGACAGTTGGGTGTCTGACAAGCACATATTCCACGCACTGTGCTGTAGAAGACATCGACGGTCAGTCAGAGAATTTACCACATTCAGTCTTTAATACCTCAATATCATGTAAATCCTCTTCGGTTCTCGAGACAAGCGCGGATCCCACCTGGCATACTCCTCACCAAACGTCTAATATCAGCTTGACTGATGTTATTCCATTCTTCCTGTACTGCTGCGGCAAGTTCCCCGGCATTGGTGGGGGCTGTTGGCGTTCTCGTAGGCGCCTGCCAAGCATATCCCAGACGTGCTCGATTGTGAAAGGTCTGGACATTGTAGTGATGTTCTGCTCCTGGAGGGTCTCTGTAGCGATAGGGGCCCTGTGTGCTCTTGCATTGTCGTCTAGGAAAATGAATCGGTAGTACTGCCCTGTGACACGCCCTTGGGTGACATGTTATGCTGTTCTGCTTGTCATGGTTATGCCTCCGCCACAACCAAAACAATCGGTCACGTTATGGTATCGTTCGTTCCGCCGCCGCCGCCACGCTCTGCTTCGCCTCTCGTGGAAGTCGAGAGTGAACCTCGATTCATCGAAAAACATGACATTTCGACCAGAAACTATTGATGGACGAGTTCATACCAAGAAAAGAACGATGAGACCTCCGAAGGAGCCCGTCAAGGACAAATAAAAATTTCAAAACGTACCCCACAGACATTAACGCGGCGCGCGTGCGAAAAACCTGTACGAAGGTTTCGTGGGCTGGTGAAATTCATGATCCACACTAAACTTGGTAACAAATTGTTGTGTCCAATCACGCGTATCCAGTACCCCTATTTTTTTAATAGTATATATTTAAGATAGAGACAAAAAAATTGGCCTGACTTGGTTTGGGGAAAATGGTTCATATAAAAAAGCAAAGACCACTGTAGTAGTATGTCAGGAATGAAACGACCCCTATCAGGGAGACCCCAGCAGGGGACCCCGGAGGTGACGTCTTTTCACGTGACCCCGTGGCGCCATGCTGTGTTGTCGTGGTAACCCGCATGAGCGGCCATCTTGTGACGTTATCCCCATAGTGATACGTGGTGTTAGCGCGCATGCGCAGCGCGTATTGTTATGGTGATACGTGTTTCCGTCGTCAATTTTGTATACCGGAGGCAGCCATCTTGGTTTCTATGGTTACACGTGGCTGCTATGTTACCCAAAGGCTTCTTATAGGATAGGGGTATGTTCGGATGGAGTGTTCGATTGAGTAGGAGTAAATCTAATTACCACAAACAACCCGACAATCTCTCCAAAACACCAAAATCTACCCCAAACTACCGATTTATTTGATATGGAATTCCCCCAAAATATTTTGTAGTAGAGCTGCATGTAGTGTTATAGTACAGGCGGGGTGGGGAGGGGGGGGGGGCAGGGGTAAGTTCGATTGAACTAGAGTAGTTTTTCTGGCTCAGATTTTTCCAGAATCCATATTTACTTCGTAGAATTACCACAAACAACCCTATAATTGTTTACTTGCCTCTGATTTCCCAGTAAATTCTCGGTTTCTACATATGTATCTACAAACTCTCTTGTGACTTCTTTGTTCTATTTATTCTAACTTCCCTAAACATGTTTATGTTCTATTTTACACATTACAGGTAGCACATAGGCACATGCTGGATGTGCCGATATGTGCTTATGTGAAAACTTACAATGTGACACCTCTGTACTATAAAACTACAAGCAGCTCTACTACAAAAGATTCTAGGGGAAATCCGTATCAAATAAATCGGTAGTTTGGGGTGGATTTTGGTGTTTTGGAGGGATTGTCGGGTTGTCTGTGGTAATTAGATTTACTCCTACTCAATCGAACACACCATCCGAACATACCCCTATCCGATAAGAAGCCTTTGGGTAACATAGCAACCATAAAAAAACCAAGATGGCGGCCTCCGGTATACAAAATGGACGACGGAAACACGTATCACCACAACACCACGCGCTGCGCATGCGCACTAACACCACGTATCACTATAGAGATGACGTCACAAGATGGCCGCTCACGTGGGTTACCACGGCAACACAGCATGGCGTCACGGTGTCACGTGACATAACGTCACTTCCGGGGTCCCCTGATAGGGGTAGTTTCATCCCTGACATACTACTCACTGTGCTTAACTAAAAATGATCATTTAAACATGTGACAAATTTGGTGACTGTAGCTTCAGAAATATGACAGTGATTCACTGAAGGGACAAAAATAGCTTATGATCCCTAAAAGTCATTCCAACTTCGTTTTTATGACTTCCAACTTTTGGAATTTACATCACCGAATTTCCAACGTTTGAAATTTTAGGCGATAATTAAGGGTAGGATTTGGATACCCGTCTCCCTCTAGCTACGTCCCTGATTTTAGGTATCCATTCAGTTTGGACTGTTGGGTAAGATTTCATCCTCACTTGAGAAAGTGATCAAAGTTATAAAACTTCAGACAAAAATTAGCGATGCATTTCGGCAAAGCAATACAATGATAAATTTTATGGTCTCGCCGCACCACTGGAAAGTGCAATGAACGCAATTATCAGTGTTAACGGTAATTTCTCCCGGTTTGAAAATTAATATAATCGCCGACTAGCAACCAGTGCGCAAAAATTGTCAACCGCCCTGTATTGTGAATAGTTATATAAAAATGCATGGCGATCTTTAACAAACTCTGAAATATTGTTAACTCTGGTTATTTAAAAAGTTGAAAGAAAAGATTAAACATGATTTCAGCCTTTAATATAATATTTTCGTGTCGTATATTTTTGTTGTAATAGCAGCACCACTTTAGTGCCCTGGAAATTCATCCTTGATATATCACATTGAAGTGAGAAATGAGTGGAATTTATTTTTCAGAAGCTTGCTAGTTGTGAAATATTTCTAGAATAACATTTGCAAAATTTAGCCCCCGGTGTTTTATTTTTCCCAATCCCTGGTCGATGAACATTCAGATTTTTTTGTCATTATCCCGACCGAAAAAAACAACTGCTTAGCTTGCTTTTTAAACGGTTACTTGTTAGATTTTTTTGTCATTATCCCGACCGCAAAAACAACTGCTTAGCTTGCTTTTTAAACGGCTCTTGTTAAATAATCAGTCAGTTCTTATTTATCAAGCCACGCGGGGGAGTTTTTAAGTCACTGAAGACTCTGCAAAGAGCCAGAGTACACACCTCCCTTCATTTTAACCGCCCCAGCAGTGGCAGCTGAAATGGGGCTGGGCTGAGGAGGGCATAGTTGAACATTTTTTGATCACTTGTTTGCCACCTGCCCAGCACACATTTGATGAATAAGAAATGACATATGAACGTTTTTATTCAGTGCAGTAGAATACTTTTAATTGAATATCCATTTTGCCAGTGAAAATTATTCATTTATCAGGAGTATACAATTAACAGGGATTTGGTCAGTTTCCTGTGTTCTGCAGGTAAACTGAGCATTTATTCTATTATATCTTGTTTGACAGAGCTCACAGAGCTCTGTCAAACAAGATATAATAGAATAAATGCCTGTATTGGATGCAGTGAGGCCAAAAAGGTTGATAAATAAGGGGAATTTGATGCGTGTCACAGTACTTTTTCCGACATATTACAAAAATTTATATACAATTAACAGGAGTTTACTCTACAACCCATATGCAATTAACAGATCAAATATGTACTGAAGATATGGTAAATGGTTTTGTGTTTGAAAATTATATTCAATTAACAGGGATATACAATTAAGAGATATCCAATTAAGTGGGCTCCACTGTATTTAATTATTATTATTATTATTTTATCTTTTGCCCAAAACGAAAAGGAGATGCAACTTGAGGTAAAGTCTGAAATGACCAATTAAGTTCCCCAAAACACATCTCGTGATCGTCATAGGAACGAGCACAACGAGATCGTTCCAACGAGGGACCATTAGCTATGTTTTTGAGATAAAAATTAAAAAATAATATTTAATTGGTGTCCCCCAAATCCCGCCCCTCCCAAAACAATCTCATTTCACTCATGTTCCACCCCACTGCACGGTCTGAGGGTGGTCATTGGTGAAACTTATATCATACGAATGGTAATCGCAAGTTGTTTTAATTCTTTACATAAAAAAGAAAGCCAATTTAGGCCCAACAAAATTAAATATTTGATTCTCAGGTATTTTTTTTAAAACGAATGAGGGAGGGAGGTTTTTATTTTTATTTTTTATTCCTGATGGAATGGTCGCCGATGCCCTAAATCCAGTTGTGAGAGCCTAAAATTAAATACTAGAGATTCCATGTTGATTTCACTGATAGTATTTTTTAACAGTGATCATACAACACAAAATCAATATAGAACAACTAAAATGGAGATAAAAAATAATGAGTTTTTTAACTGGTTGAGTGCTAGATGCCACAATCAGGCCTTTCAAACCATGAGGGTACCAGTGCAAAAGCCAACATTTTCCCTGCCCATGTTTATTCAGTCAAACGTAAATAATAGTTTGTTTATACAAATTTGTTTTGTTACAAAAAATTGCAATACATTGGGCTGATGTGGTTTGTTCAGAATTTTAACCCCAATCAAAATATCCAGGCCATTTTTAGACTGTTTTTTTTATTATACTTGTTTGTTTAAAGAACAGAGGGTGTCAGCGCTTCATATATAAACATCGAATACGGGTTGTCCTAGAACTCAGTCACTTTGGTCGGAGGCGGGTACATCACTCATGCAAAATTCAGAATGGAAATTCGTGTTATCGAAAGACAGGAGGGGAAAGAGAGCTACAGCTAAAGTCATCGGAAGCAAAGTTGAGCGACGAGGACAAGAAAAATGAAAGATGTTTGTTGTTCGGAGCTCGCCGCACGCCCTTTCTGAAAACTGACCGAAACCCAAATTAAAACTTATCTGGTGATATAATCCAATATTAACTATGTGAAAAAAATTCACGAATAAGGCTAAACAAAATTAATCATTTGATTCTCAGGCAGCGACGCATTCGTTTTTTTCGCCCGCGTTCGTCATATTTATTTCGGACTCAAATTCAAAATGTTTAAAACTATCATAGGGTGTGATTTTAGTGGTACCACATTGCGAGTTGGGATGTAATATGTCCTATACATTAATACAGTATTGTTATTCTCTTCGCGAAATGCGACACGATTCTTAAATGTGTGTACAAAATAAATATTTATTTATCTGCTTTATATGGTTGAGGGCTAGATTATTTTTGGTGATCTGAATTTATTCATCAAAAATTGTCAACAGTGTGGCCTATTGATTTTGAAATAAGGTTGGCATTGATGATAATACAACGGATGCTATGGTATTTAAAATCTTGCTAAAATAATGATCACATTAGTATTTATTTCTTTTTACCTTAAAGAAGGTAATATGAAGTTACGATTAACTTCATAAGGTTGTTAAACATGCCTATGGTGGTACAAATTATTATTTCAAATTCTCTCTCGCTCACCTTATTTCCTCCTCTCGCTCACGTTCCCCTCCCTCCCTCCCCCCCCCCTCTCTCTCTCTCTCTCTCTCTCTCTCTCTCTCTCTCTCTCTCTCTTGCTCTCCCTTTTTTGTAACCCTCCACTTATAACGAAACATATATATCCTTCGCAGGCTCTCGGGTCAACAGTCTAATTCTGTGCTGAATTCAACGTTGTTGTGGGCTGTTTGTAGCAATTTGCGCGCAGAGAACTTTGACGAAATTCGATGTGCTTTTTCTTCCAAGGTATTCTTTTCTGCCGCTGTTAAAGATATTCCATTTAATAGGTATGTAATTCCACTTGAAAACATCAAGATATTCACTGCATTTGTGGGGTTAGTTTCACCTACCCGGTTGATCGTAGGTAATTATTAACTAATATGTAGACACGCTATAACGGATAAAGGGGGTTATTGATCCAAGCTTTATTGCCAAGATACCCACATTCTGCAGTGGGAAGTCAGTACTCTAGACGTTCCCGTTCCAAAACAAGGCCTTTATTGCCACGCCAACGATCAGATATGGACTTTCCAGACATCTACACAAAGACACCTTCTGATGAGGATTTTCTCATAGCATGCGAGGGTGACAGAAATAAAATACTGATCTTTGGAACTGAAAACAACCTTCAACATTTGTCATGTGCTGAAAGTTACTTTTGTGATGGAACATCCAGTAAATGCCCTATGCCCTACAGACTATGAAACAGCAGCTCGAAACGCAATTCAGCTAACTTTCCCAACTGTGACTCTCAAAGGATGTCTTTTTTTTATTTCGGACAAGCTGTGTGGAAGTACGCACAGAAGAGTGGTTTACAAACATTGTACGATGATAATCCAGAAGTTCAGTGCGTGATATAGAGAGCCATTTCTCTTCCTTTACTGCCCGTTCACCTTGTGAGAGATGCTTGGTTCTTAACTCTTGAGGATGCTGAAGTCAGTTCAAGCGTTGAACGGTTTATTGACAATGTTACAAGTTATAGGGTGGAAGGTGGCCACGGAGAGTTCCTGTGGAATCATTTTGATACGGTCGGACCGCGTACCACAAACCACATCGAAGGATGGCTTAGAAAGTTGAGTTTGTTTATAGCTAGCCATCTCCCCAACTTATTCAAGATGATAAACTTCCTAAAAAGGAACAATCATTCCAGGAATCCACAGTATTGCAGTTGAGAGCTGGGGAAAAATTAGCACCCAGGAAAAGAAAATACAGAAAAATAGACAATTCAACTGAACATTTCAAAAGAATATTTCTAGCTGGAGAAATTGGGCTATTCTGCTATTTCGACTCTGTGTCTCGCAGTACTGAATTTTAATGTATTTATAAAGTAATTTTCAATTAATATACCGCAGTGGTGGGTTAATCTGGTTTGTCTCACATATCCGATTGGTTGTTGGTAATGAACACGAATTGAGTTAAGCGAACAAACTTACTTGATACTGACTATAATCCGCATCCCTTTGATCTACCTAATTGTCACATATTTTACCCAAACAACAGCAACCGTGTAAGTGAGACGACGCCAATTTGTGGAACTAGATGGTGTAATCATGAAACGACAGCTGTCGTGAGTTTTCATTTCTCATTGTAAAGTCATCAAAATATCGGTCAAATAAAGTTTAGATTAGACTACATTTCTAGTTTTTGATCACAGAATATGAACCTTTATCATATGACTCGTCCGGTTTGTTCGCTTTAAAACATTTGATATTTTGTTTTCATATTAATCAGTGATAAATAAAGCCTTCCGTCAATTTTATTGGTCATTTTCAAAACTAGACAATTTGACTGGCTGCAAAAAATACAACTGGCCACATTTTCATAATTTGCATAATTAGAGTTGGGAGCTTTCATTGGTCAATTTCAAAACTGGACAATTTGATTGGCTAAACAAAATACAGCTGGGTCACATTTGCATAATTTCAGTAGGGAGAATTTAAGTTATCCGTCCTATTTAGGGTGAGTTATATTGTATTAATCTTTTACTTACAAGAAAAACACCATACATTTTTTTTTATATTTTCACTTTTGCTTCCAAAACGTAGGTTATGACCCCACATTGGAACGAGCTCGATGAGCTCGTTCCAATGAGGGGTCATAACCTATGTTTTAGAAGCAAAAAATGAAAATTTTTAGTTATACGAGGATGTTTTTTCCAAGTGCCGTCTGCAACTCAAGTTAGATGATAGGTTAAAAAGTCATACTAAGTGGCTAATTTGTGCGTGTGTATGTCATATGATAAATAAAATATGAAGTGGGTGTTTTTCTCATATAATATTTATGAAACTCGTCCGAATTTTCCGTTTGGGCTCGCCAGAGGTTCGCCAAAACGGAAAATTCTTAGACTCGTTGCATAAATATTATATGAGAAAAATACTCATTCCATATCCTCCATTTATGAACTTTTTCAGATTTCATCGTCCGAAATGCATCAGATGGTATAAAAGGCGATCCCCAGGTTCGTTTTTCCAACCATCTGAAATATTCCTAATGAGTGAATCTAAACATAGGCGATGACTTATTTCAGAGCTGGACTGTTTCCGGGACATAACGGTGTTGAATTTATTATAGAACTAGACTGGTGGCTTGGGTGAGCGGACATTTCCCCATCGGACATTTCCCCATCCGAACATTTCACCATCGGACAATTCCCCATCCGGACATTTCCCCATGGAGGGCGGACATTTTCCCATCAGCATTCCCCCATCAGAGGCGGACATTTCCCCATCGGAGGTGGACATTTCCCCGTCGGATATTAACACCTTTCCCCATCGAGGGCGGACATTTCCGCATCAGACTTTACTGTTTATCAATCAATTTGACAATATTTTTGAACGAAAGTAGTTTGACAGAAAGAACAAATATTAAAATAGCAATGAAAACATCCATATTGTTCAATCCACTTGTGTGATAAAAAGTAATGTATTCATTGAATTTCACATCAGTGAAGACATGGCCGTTATCAGTCATCTCAACAAAAAGTTAACTGTAAATTGCAACGAAAACAGAACACAACTGTCTTAAAAACACGAACAATTCAAACAATATTACCCATGTCGGCTTAATAAAAAGGGAATGATACACAACAAATCAATAGGAAAATTTCAAACAAACAGACCCACAAAAAATTAAGAAATGGATGGTGAAAAGGCCGCATGGGGAATTGTCCGTTTTTCTATTAAGCAGAATGGGGTAATGTCCGATGGGGAAATGTCCGGCCTAAATGGGATGGGGTAATGTCCGGGTGGGGAAATGTCCGATGGGGAAATGTCCGGCGACCGGTGGCTTAAGAGCTTGGATTCTGGTATGGGCGGGGCACCACATATCAACTATGGTGGATGGTGAGAAGCATTACCCGGCGCGCGTAGCATTGAATCAGGAGCATGCATGAAACGGGTATTCCATTCTTGTCGGCGAGGTCCGATGGCCTCCACTGAGGACTGGGGAAAATGGTAGGACAGTGTGTTCCCATCCTGGTCTATTTTCATTTTCCAGCCAAAATATTCGAACAATTGTGTATAGATTCATTCAAATTTTGAAAAAAGAAGCTATTTCACGATAAGTCACGGAAGACCTCCACCAGCTTTAAAATATATACATAGTTGCAGCGACATACCTAAGTTTCCAAAGAGGAAAGGCTCTGTTGGTACAATTAGGGAAAGGTCAAGCTTTCAAGGGCTCTGATGGGCTAGTAAGGCCTGGGAGGGCTAGAAATATCTAAAAAAAAAAATGTTTACACCATTGCAAATTATATTAAATACCATTGACTCATTTAATGTGTGATTTAAATTTTATTTTTTGAAATCCTTGTTGGCTCTTGGGAATCAATACACAATCGTAGAGCTACATAGAAGCCGAACCATTTCAAGCTCGACGTTCTGAATGTTAGCTTCTTATACACAACTGTATACAGGTAGATGGGCGACATTTGTTGGATGGCTCAGTAATAATTTTATCCAAAACCCTATAAGGCTGTATGAGTAAATATTATCACTGGTATTCTTGTTCAGTTAAGTGTTTATTGTGTTTGCATAGTAACAATCACGGTTTGAAAGGGTAAAACTACATTTGAACAATTTCATTTATTCCTTTATAGGGGTTTAACAACATCTTCGACAGCCGGGTTGCCTCGTGTAGGACAGTTTTACGGATGGAGGAAGCCGGAGTATCCGGAGAGAACCACCACACAACGGCGACCAACTGTCAGGCTCCCCAACATACTAACTCCACACAAGCAGGGTTAGCATTGGCAGCCAGGGTCACCTTGTGTCGGACAGTTTCATGGCTGTAGGAAACCGGAGCACCCAGAGAGAACCATCGAGCAACGGCGAGCAACTGTCATTCTTCCCAACATCCTAACTGCACACAAGCAGAGTTAGCAATGGTTGAAGACGAGAGCGCCATAGACGTGTTGTACGCCTTAAAGCATAACGCCACCGTGCCCCCACGTGGGCAATGGGGGTGAAGTGTCTTACCCAAAGACACAATGCGGTTGCCGCAGATGGGACATGTTTCAATAATCAAAAACGACCAAAAACAATTAAAAATCAACAAGTTCATCGATCAATAGATTCACCGCTTGGCTAACAACGCTGTATTGGTGTTTGGCAGATACCTACTGTTACGACAGTCAGTTGGCCTGGGTTATCGCACTCTTCAGAGTTGGCGAGACTGGATCAATCAGATTAAACAAGACGCCGTAAGCGTCTTGTTTGATCTAGCTGATCTGGTGTCGTCGACGAGACGACGGAATATGACCACCCAAATTACCGTATTGTTGTAATAATTTATTTATTATATGACAACAGATCAAATGTAAACAAAAAGGAAAATATGGAAGTTTGTCCTGGGTGGTCAGCGCCATGGCACTCTAATTGATTTGGCGTTTGGAAAATATTGTGGCTTCGAAAATCTCCCAACCTCATTGATTGGAGGGGCTCATCTGAGACAGACGGGATAAATTGTTGGAAAAGCTGAGATTCTCGTTTTCCAGAGAGCCAGAATTGATGGACAAATCTACTGCAATGGAGATATTCATCATATTCCCGAGTAGGAGATATCGACTGGTCCTGGACCACTAATTCCTGGACCAGCACGATGGTCCAGAAATAGTGGTCCAGAAAAGTTTTCCAAGTTATTTTTTTTTTTTTTAAACTTAAATTTTTCCGTCAAAACGATCGATTTTGTCGATTGTTTTCAGAAATAATTCAACTTTTCTCGGAAAAAAGTTTAAAATTTGAACATTTCTGGACCACTTGAGGGAATTTGACAAACTCACGCTAAAACTTCGAGTTTTTAGAAACCCTGTTTCCTTTACGATTTTAACGTTGATATTTACATCTTTTGACAATGGTAACACTGATCTTTTTCAAAGGTGAATTTTTTGTCAACCTAGAATACCCGAACCACTCTCGATCGAGATTTAAAGCAGAGATTTTCCGTTGTGAAATAATTCGAAAAGCAGGATCGTTGTCTGTAGGAACTCACGCTAAAAAAACCTCGGGTTTTTTAGAAACCATGTTTCCTTTACGATTTTAACGTCGATATTTCCATGTTTTGACAATGATAACACTGATCTTTTTCATAGGTGAATTTTTTTGTCAACCTAGCATACCTGAACCATGATGTTTATGTAAATTAGAGATACGCTTACCTGTTTAACAAGTTGAACTGTGAATGAATCCTTTCAAACGTTCATGTGTACTCTTAGCATAGATTTTGTCAATAACTTATTTGGTGATCTTATAATCCGACACGTTTCTTCATTTTGAGAATCGCGTATTTCACTATTTTAAGTAAGCTATCCAGATAAACTATTTAGACATAACCATCAGAAGACATTGCATAACTGAGAAAATTATTATTGGAGAGTAAATAATGCTTTTCACGAAGTTATGAATAATACTAGGCGTTGGGACGCTAATAATTTGTACGGTTGGACCCTGAGTCATCCTTTACCGATCAGAAACTTCAAATGGGTCGAAAAGTCGGAAGAAAAACGAAATTGGAGACACTATCCTTGTATTTTAGAGGTCGATTTGGACTATCCGAAAACGTTACACGATCTACACAACGATTATCCGCTGGCTCCGGAACGAATGAAAGTGAACGACATCGAAAAACGCATTCCTAATTTAAATCACAAACGCAAGTATGTGTCCTACTGCAAAAATCTGAAACATTACATTGATCGCGGGATGAGATTGATCAACGTGCATCGAATCATTAGAGTCGACGAGGAGCCTTGGATGAAAAAAAAACATCGATCTCAACACGAATTTAAGAATGCAGACCGAGAGCGACTTCGAAAAAGACTTCATCAAACGCATGAACAATTGCGTGTACATGAAATCTATGGAAAACATTAGGGATAGAACCGATGTTCAACTCGTCACGTCCGAAGAGAGGTCTAGAAAATTAATCGCGAAACCCAATTATAAACATATTCGATGAAAATCTAGTGGCTGTGCACAGGGTTTGTCGAACATTAGATACGTCTTTGACAAACCCTGTTATCTCAGAGCGATCATCTTAGACATTAGCAAACAGTTGATGTTCGAGTTTCACTACGATTATGTCAAAGCGAAATTCGGTTCGAAAGCCAAACTATTGTTTACCGACACAGACAGTCTGGCTTACGAAATTGAAACTAGGGACATCTACGAGGACATAGCGTCAGACGTGAACGAATGGTTCGACACGAATAATTATCCCAATGATCACCCATCTAAGATTCAAAAGGGCATGAATAAAAAGGTGTTGGGTAAATTCAAAGATGAGAGCGGTGGAAGACAGATCACCGAATTCGTGGGTTTAAGACCTAAATTGTACGCTTATCTCCTCAACGGTGAAGAGATCAAGAGATGTGAAGGCATTCAAGCGTGTGTGACGAATAAAAGTATCACTTTCGAACGGTGAAAAGATCAAGAGATGTGAAGGCCTTCAAGCTTGTGTGACGAATAAAAGCATCACTTTCGAAAGGTATAAAGAATGTCTTTTCGAAAATTCGACGGTGTATAAAAAGGTGGCTGTGATTCAAAGCGAAACGCATGAGATGTACACCAAAGAAATCAATTGCGTTGATGACTGAGGACGATAAGAGAATTATATGCGAGGATAAAATACACACTTTCACACTCAGACATTCTACCGAGATATTTCAGCAAGAATATCGAGAGGATGATGAATGGAGTACGACTGAAGACATCGAAATGTTGTAAGTGTAAAAAAAAAAACTCGCAAGTTTATAAATTAAAAAAAGAATAGAAAAAAATAATAAATATAAAACAAAATAAAACAAAACATATTATGAATAACAAAAAAATAAAACACACATCCATAGAAGGTGTCATCTTACCCAACGAACCCCTATCCAACATTGATCTGTCGAAAGTGGCAAAACATTTTCGAGGTGTGTTTTCTAGAGAAGCCTTGCGGAGAAAAAAAGATGACGATTCGGAATGTGTAATTTTAAATCTGGACGATATCGGAGGTGAGGGCACACATTGGGTCACGTGGTTTTCGAATCGGAATAAAAATTATTATTTCGATAGCTTCGGAATCTCATCACCGATAGAAATAAGGAACTATTTAACATCAGTTATTTACAATACCGAATGAGTGCAAGTGCAGGATCGAGTGTTTTGCGTTCACCTATGCCTCTACGTTCTCAAGAGATGGTCGGGAGGAGATCACTTTCAAGATATTCTCAACCATTTACATTAAAGAATTGTTTTTTATATATATATATATATGGAGAGATAAATAAATAAAAAATATTTTGGTCGCATTAATTGAAATAATAAAAAAGTATAATTTTTAAATAATAGAAGAAAAACAAAAAACAAAACAAAACATGACAGTCGATAAATTCGGTCGTGCTGACGATAATGAAAGTCCCTCGAGAAAGAAAAGAAGAGTCACAGTCGAAGTTGTTTGTGACATTGCCAACTTGGACGAATGATACATTCAAAGATACGAACCTCGACAAGAACCTTTAAATTTAAACAATAAGAAAATCTACAATCTTCCCAAACCGATCGACCGGTCGGATGCCGAGACCAAAAAATAAGTCGATAGAGGAGATGAAAATTTTCGGCAGATGATAAGAGATAATTACGCGAATAAAGCCATGACGGACGATCGCGACTTGAAATCTAAATGAGTAGTGAATGTAGCAGATCCTAGAGATTCGACCAGTGTCGTCACTAAAAGATATGCGGATGACGCTCACGGGAGATTCAGTAAACATCTGAGAGATCGCAACATTCCTCAAGTGATGCAGTCCGAATTGAATATGAATTCTAACAAGATAATCAAAGTACCCGATCCCACAAATCCCAATGATGCGGCAACCAAACAATACGTAGACTTGGAGCTGAGAAAGAATAACCTCGATGAGCTGTAAATGAAATCGGATCTGGATGCAGGATTCAACAAGATATGGAATCTGTCTCAGATCGACGATGCGGACAAAGACTCGATGGTGGTCAACAAAGGCTATGTGGATTCTGACCTACAGAATTCTCAGTCCTATCTGAAATCTCAAGTCGACGAATTGTATCTGAACAAAAAATCTGGAGGAACAATGATAGACGGTATCAGCATGGCTGGTCACAATCTAATCGGACTCGACGATGACCCGGAATATGATTCCAGCGCAGTCAGCAGAAAGTTCTTGGAAGAAAATACGGTCTGGGGAAAAGGTGATATCATGGAAGGCAAACTAGACATGGGAGGGTACACACTCACGAATCTTCCAGATCCACACACATGACGAATGCCTGCACTCAGATCTCCGTCGTGGAAAAGATAAAATATGCCAGACAACTAATCGCCATCTGGGCCAAAGAGAGCGGTGCATTAGAAGCGGAAAAAGCTGAACGGTCCTTCAGAAACGGAGGTAACTGCACGGTCTGACTGGATATCTCATGCCGGTGGGAGGCGATATCATTCGAATGAGTCTGGCTTCTACAGACTTGAGCAATAGAGCAGTCGTCAATCTCGTGGTGAACGGTGTGGAATGCGACAAGACGTACAAAGTCGAAAAGATGAAGGAACAACACTCGAACACTAACGTCTTCGGTATGCCTCTCAAGGTGCAAATGGGGGATAGGATCAATTTCAAGATGAAACCCAATAATCCCGAAGCTGCCACTTCAGTGGTCTCCCTGTTGGTCGAACTCAATCCTCTGAACAAACAGTGAGTACAAACAATTTTGAAATGATCACTTTTTTGTGATGTAGAGGAGACAACTCCAACAAAATATAATTGGATTTTAAGTGAGTGAATATTCAATTTCTCCAAATCCAATTATACTTATTTTTTTAAATTATTTATTTATTACTCTTTTTTGATATTTTATTTTTTTTAATTATTATTATTTCATCGAACGATAGACATTTTTTGTCTGTCCGATTCGAATTCTAACTCTCTATCAGACAGGACTAGGGCAAAAGCCTCAGTTCTCCTCGGCACATTCTTATCGAATTGCATCTTGATCTGAATGTCTAAGGCACTACTCTTAAGTGGCTTGATCTGTTTACTAACATTGAATACGAACAGGGGATACATCGATTTGTATTCGGTGGGAGTGATGTTAGGATTACCCATCAATTTGTCCAGTCGATGATATTTCTTTCTGAAATCCGCAGCGTTGCCGAATAGTCTGTAGAAATCATTCTTATCGAAAGAGGCATTGTATTCGATGGCCGGATATCTCGTGGCATTTAGAAATACCTGCATGTTTCTCAAGTTACAATGATTGAGCAGGGAAGGAAATTTCTCTTGAGACCCATCCCTATCGGTTTGAAATGCCACTACAATGAATTGCGGTCTTTCCGAAGCAGATTTGACAGTCAATCTCCAATCGAAGTGATTGCTAGGTGGTGGAATACTAGCCGTGTCACGCTGTCTCTTTCTAAATCCCACCGGTAATTTACTCTTCAATTTTATGATCTTGTAGAGATGTACAAGATCTTGTTCAAATGTATCTTACCCGCATCGGTCGCGGCGGGTCTCATGATGGCTTCGTCTTTTCCTTTTCGAATCAACATCAGATTGTGTTTGAATCCATAGAGAATCTTATTGTAATCTTCCGTGAATCCGAATATGTGTTTCAGAGGTATCCTGAACGAAAACGTTCCTTTGGGTCTCGACGTCTTGACGACGTAGTCGAATCTGAGGGTGGCACCAGTATTGGCTGTACTCACGTTGGTAATGGTGTCTTTCACCTACAATTGATTGAGTCCTTTAGATTTCGAAAAATCATCCGGATACTCAGGAGTCCGTACATCGTGGTTGCTTGTCCGGGATGGAACACGGATTCTATCTCTTGTCCTGAGAGCATGTATTTTAAATTATTGAACAGATGCATCATACCATTATTGGCTTGAATGACCACATCATCATTGGCATAATCACTTCCGTCTTCCTTGATGAGACGACCCTGTATCACTATGTAACTTTCACTGGGATGAATGAACAGATCTCTCAATATACCTTCGGTTATATCTAATATATTCATCATGTTTTCGTTTTTTTGTGTCTGTGTTATTCACTTTTTTATTAGTAATTGTTTTTCTTTTAATTATTAATTTTATTTATTATTTTTTTCCTTTTACTATATATGCAAAAAAAAAAAATAAAAATAAAGTGTTGGTTCTTCAAAATGCCGTCTTCTGCAATTCTTGTTCGTAAAATGTTCCAATGATTTGTCTACTAGCATCTTCGTTATCCTCTAACGCTTCTATTTCAGAAGTCACTGGATCCGTGTAAAATATTCCAATGATCCTAAAGATTTCTTCCATCCACCCAGGAGTGTAACCTTTTGCGAAGAGTAACTTATAAGAAGTGATTCTCACTCGATCGCCGACTGCAAATTTCGGTGGTTTGGACTCCTTTTCGATCTTGGTCCTTTCGGGATAGAGATTAGCAAAGACGCGTTTTTCATTCCAAGGATTGCTAGCTTCCGTGGGAGTCATCTTGGTCGATCTGTGTCATGTGTTGTTGTGTTCTTCAACCAGTTCATCTAAAACATCGATATATTTCTTGGTGTTTTTAGCCGTGAAATACTTGTACATTTTTTCCTTCACGGTTCTATTCCAATGTTTGATCACGTTAGCTTTCCTTTGATTTCGACAGAATAGAGGTCGACCAATGGATGAACGTGACTGTGTAAAATTCCTTCCCCTTGTCCACCCACAATTTATCTGGTTTTCGAGAAGACGATGCAAATATGCTCTTCAGAGCCTCGGCCACGCAAGCTCCCAAACTGTTCTTCAGAGGTCTCATCCATCCATATTTCGATAACACATCGATAACCATCAGTATGTATTTAATGCCCTCATTCTGTTTCGAATACGATTTCATGTCGACCAGAACGGCCGACCAGATCTGATCCAGACACTTCATGAACACCCTTCTCCTTTGAAATTTACGTGTGATGGGCTTGTGTAGTTCGGTCGCCAATGCATTCATTAATAATGTGTTCTGGACATTTTTTTATGACCCCATCCAAATCGATGTTTGGTATCGATCACTTTACTGACCAACAAACGTTCGAGTCTCTCTCTCCTAGTGGGATTCGGTATATTTATCAGAGTCATCAACATGTCTTTATCGCAGATTCGATTACGATTCTCGACGTCGGGATGTTTAGTATAGCACAGAGTCATCAACATGTCTTTATCGCAGATTCGATTACGATTCTCGACGTTGGGATGTTTAGTATAGCACAGATCGTGAGTGTAAGCGGCCGAATCCACTCTATTTATGGGTTTGCTCCAAGATTTAGGTGTCAGATCTCGATTCAATCTCTTATCTAATTTTGTGCTAGGTCCCGTGAATTGACGTCCTTGCAGATGCATTTTGAGGGGTAGATTATGAATCAATTTATTTGTCAGACCAGCACCGCGTTTGACGAATTACAACTTGGTTGAACCACGAAACTTTCCACGAAGCATGGGACTTTTATTTTTTGTCAGTACTTTTTTAACGTTAACCGTATCGGTAACTCTCTTGCATTTGATGCAATACATTTTTGTTTTTTTTGTTGTTTTTTTTTTTTCGTCAATATATATTTAATTTTTTTTTTTTTCAATTTATATATAATTGTTTTTTCTTTATATATATACATTCTTTTTCAATCGATTGCCTCTGGAATCTTTTTGGGATCCAATAATTTAGAAAACTTTTGTCTCGCTCCTTCCCTACCTTTTTCCACGAGAGAATCCTTCAATTCTTCCTTGAGGATCTGACGACTCTTGACCCTTATCTTCACTTTCGTGACTTCATATTTTTGTTTTTCGTTCAATATGTCGATGAATTTACCGTCTGAAATCCTACCGTCTTTCAGTGCCATAGAGATCTTATCTGACATGGTGTCGGTCCTTGCATCGGCTAAAATGCTGATGTTTTCATGCTTCCTGGCCATAATGGATAATTTCTTAGTGAGAAATTTTCCAATTGTACTGACGAATCTGGCAGTCAAAGCCAATCCATCTACGGCTAACACGGCCGGAAGAGCAATGACGGCAGCCGACAATAGACTGATTCTGACAACGTTCAAACCAATAGAGACCGCGATGAGAGTTAAATCCACACCACTCACAAATAATTTCTCTAATCTCGAATAATTCTTATTGAGCAAAACGATGAGAATCTCTCTCTCGCATCAGATATGATTGAATTTTATTAATCTGTTCAATTCAATACATCTGTGCAACGTCATCACTACTTTCTGGTGGTAGAAGAGGTGCCGTGGGCTCCACCTTCTCTAACAATGGATAGATGTTTTTACTTCGAAGTTCCATTTTCGTTTTATTTTTATTTATTTATATCTATTATTTTTCTTTATTTTTACCCCTTATTATTTAACGGAAAATTCTTTTTTTAATGTTTTCTTCCCTTAAACAAGGATCTCATAAAAAATGCGATTCCTGTCAGAAAAGTTGATTTGTGGTCTCCGCTTTCCAACAAATATTCAAAAATGCATCCTCTTTCTTCGTTGGTGAGACCTCGAGGCGCTTACTTCAACACTTCTGATTTAGTGGGCTTGGGTTTTCCGATGCCAAACACTAATTGGTTCCAACATTCGATCACGTTGTCGTGTCGGACCTATTCAAATGCAGGCATGAAATACATGGTGATGATGTCTTTCCATTCATTCATTCCACTGTGAGACATGAATGATCAATGCAATTAGATTTTCTCTCCTCTCGACAACCGAGACATCTTTCGCGCTTGATGCAAGGAAACTGTTCTTTTACGCAGATTGTGTAAGCTCTACACAACGCCCTTTGAAGAAACGAAGCTCTCAGTTCCATGAAATCGTTCGTTTTACTCATAATTATTATATAAAAAAAAATTTCTATTCTTTTTATTTATTTTTTTCTATTATTTTGTTTTTAGTATTATTTTTTTTATATTTGTTTTCTTTTTTACATATATTACGTTTTTGTAATAACAGTATATCTATTCATCTCATCATCAAATGAATGAACGAATACTTCTCATCTATTATGATCATGCACATTATTATAGGAAAGAGATGACTTTTTTTTCGAAAGAAGGAGTTTATGCTTCTCGTATTTCGATAAAAACATCATTTTTTATCGTTGTTGTTAGAATGATATGGAAAATATCGTTTTATCTCCTTTTGTTTCATTTTTTTAATTGTTATTTTTTTTTAATCATTATTTTTTTTATCATACCATACCCAAAATGGGTATATTCTTAAACAGTGAATTCTGACCAAACAATAAACCTTTTCTGATTGATTCAACATTCTCTCCAGTCTTCAGATAGAGACCGTCTCTGTGGAAAGCATCACTGCCTTTTCTCATGGGTCTTAGATACAATCCTTTACCTTCAATGTCTACGCGACACACGGCTCCTCCCTTCTTCAAAAACAGACCGTTTCCTCTCTTCTTCAGAAACTATCCTCTACCCATTAATTTGTCGACTCCCAAACTATCGAGTCCCGAGAGAGCTTCCACACCCAGAGCTGGTAACACCATCTTCATGAGAATGGGTAATGCTTTGGCAGCGAGTCCCGCCAATAGCTGCAAGAAATTGCCTTTCATTCTCAAATTGTATCTCAGTTGAGCAGGACTCAATCTCACCGTTGTTCCCATTCGATTATGAATTGCTTTCTCCATCCTTTTGATTTGAGTTTTAGTCCAGGCAATCCGATCGCTATCACCACTCACCAGATCTACGAAACTGAATTCAAATCTAACGGCCCCACCTCGATGACTCAATGCTCTGCTTTCTGTCCTTTTGATATGTTCACATCTTTAATGATGTATCGAATACTAATCATATTTGTTTTTTTTTGGTTTTTCACTGGATTATATATTTTTTTAATTAGGAATATTATAAGTTGTTTTTTTTTTAATTATTATAAATATTATAAGTTTGTTTTTTGGGGCTTTTTCTATTTCTCATGTAAATATATAATAAAAATAAAAAAAAAACAAAAAAAATTTTTTTGTAGAACCATTCCATTTTCCCCTTCATAGAAGGCACAAGATTGCATCCTTCAAGAAATCTATAAAATGTCTTATTGAAAAAAACCTTTTTGATTTATATTGTAAATGTATCTTTGAAAAGCTTCTAATTTTTCAAACTTAATTTTTATTAAACCCCATCGATAATTTTTTTCTAAATGCCATGCTTTGAGCTTTCGGATGTTTTGCTAAGGGAATGTCCGCGATATGAAACGCCCCTTCGTGGAATTCGGATCTATCCAAGAAACGAAAATCTATCCAAGAAACGAAATTCGTTTGGAGCCAACACGAAACATCCGACAAGTGTTCCATCCACGTTCACATCCACGAGTTTTGTGTATTTATTCTCCAAATTGTTCAATTCTATTCTGTATTTCATCTTGGACCCGTTATTATGTGGGATGGTTGCGACTGCATCAAAAGCAAAATCATCTTCGTTTGGAAAAATTGTAAAATTTGCTTGACTATCATTCGATTCAAAATACAAAGATATTTCATCATTTCCCTTTCTCAATAATGTTTCATTTCGAATCACAATAATTTTTTTTATCTCATCTTTTTGAAACATACAATCTGAAATATCTAATCTGCACATATGGTCAGTGGGAATGAATTTCGTAAATGAAACATTCGATCGCAAAACTGTGTGAGTTGAAATCGGATTGTTAGTAACCAAATAATTTCTTTTTTTAAATCAAATCATCTTTTTCTTGACAATATGTTTTTTCTTTTTCATTGTTACAAATTTTAAACACTTTATTCGTAATAATTGAACAAGATTTTCTGATTTTTAAATTTAATAACGAACTTATATTTTTCGATTCGTGATTACAAAAAAGCAATCTCGATCATCAGTTTTAAACATTTCTACATGTTCTCCGGGCGATATTAAAATAAAACATTCTGTATTTTCGTCATATTTTGACAATTTCGCAATTTGTAAATGAAACAGAGAATGAATAAAAATCAGTATTTTTTTGTATGCGTAATCCATAATAATTTTCAAAGCACGGAATAACTTTCTGAATGTGCAAACCATCCTCCAAGATTACTTCTTATTCTTGATTTTTTTTTATATTTATAATCTTAATTTTTTTAATTGAATTGTCATTTTTTTTTTTATTAACAAAAAAAAATTTGTTTTTTTTCTTTTTTCAAATTATATCTATTATTAATTTTTTGATGTGAAATCGTATAGTCACTCTCTCTCTCGCTCTCTCTCTCTGCAAAGATCTAACAGATCACCATTCTGATCTGTCAACGTGGTTTTAATGTATACAACGTGTTCAGGATCACGGGTAGATAGACGGGATTTCAAGGTCGCTCCATGACCTTGTAACGCGGCGAAATGTCTGGAAAGAACGAGTAGATCATAGGCTGAGCACTACCATCGATGTAACTTCACATTGACATTCACTAAAATGCTATTGACCACGAGAATGTCAACCATATTTTTGGATGCAGGGTGACCTCGATACATCTTTCGATCAAATTCCAACAACTTACCGATCGAATCTTCCGCACTAAACTCCACTCAACAATTATCTCCCACGTCTAATATCATCTGTAGAGTACAAGTATTGGGAGCGAGTCTTATCATCTTGCTTCCATGACCGTCGGTCTTCAGTCTCATCTGGATGTGACGGTTCAGATCGTCTATGTCGTTACTTCCTTTGGAAATTCGTATCTCGAACGAATACACTCCGTTGGAATACGCATTATTCTTTTTGATGACATTGGGAAACAAATGGTAAGTCTCGAGATTAACCAACACCATCTCGTATCTCTTTTCCTTCTTCAATTCGATGGAAGGTTTGAGTTTAGTCATGAATCGAGTCGTGTCGTGACTCACTATGATTTGAAAGGATTGTTTTGCAGCCGTATCCTCGACTATCTATTCTAATATGTGATGTTCTGACATTTTTTATTATTAATATTATTTATATATTTTTTTTTATATTTCGTCGATATTTTTTTTTATTTTCTTCTCTATTATTATTGGGAATAAAAAAAGATCACCAAATCCACTTGGATATTTTCCGTTGTTAAATTCGCTAGTCAAATCAATCACCACAAAATTGTGAAATCCTTTGTCTCACACCTTCTTACAAAATCGCACGACTTCTTCCCTTCTTATGTCGTTGGCCACGTGATCTCCATAGATGTGATTGAGATTCTTGAGATCCTGACGAAAGAGACATAGAAAATTAGCATTCTCTCTTATCGTCTGTCTGGGCAGTCGAAAATAATTCTGAGACAAATAGGTACAATTCACGTTGCTGTGACATCCTCGAACATAGTACGATTTGCATCGATTCTGTCTCTCCAACAGTAGATCGTTGAAGATCATGAGATTCTTATTCTCCGACTTCAGCTGTCTGGATCGGGAACGTCATCAGCATTCTCGTAAAACTGACATTCCACGTTCAAATACACAACGTTTCTCTTGGTCAATTCTTTCGCCGCTCCTTCCAATATATTCAAAGTCTCGTGTCCTTCGATTTCGTCTCGATTGTCAAAGATTCTCGACATGACGTCCTTGGGTAATTTACGTATCATGCACTCTCGAAGCAATCTGTATTCTGGTTGAAAGAATTTCTTGCCGAAAACGAATAATCTGTCGTAATCCAACCAACCAGGTCGCAACAATAGATTCATGAAGAGATTGGTCTTTCCACAATTCGATTTTCCCACTATCAGACCTTTTATGCTCTTGGAAAAGAACACATCGTTCGACCTCTTGATCATCACTTCATTCCAAGACATGTCCTTGATATTCATTTTTTTCTCCAGTTTGTTTTTACTAAGTTTTGAATTATGTTTTTTCTATTTTTTTCTATTTTTAATTTAATTTCTATTTTTATATATATATAAAAAAAAGTTTTTTATCATTAATAAATCACTTTCAATCTCGACCCTTTCATCATTTTAGCTAAGTCTTGTATCAGCACGACATCATCACAGAAGTCTCTCCAACTTTTTGGTTCGATTCTCGATCGTTTGGCTGGTTGTGGAGTTATCAATTTATTAATCAATGCGCTGGCACCTCTCTTGTCGGCTTCCGAAGCTATTCTACCACTCGCTTTAGTCGCAGCTTTCTTACCCGCATCAATCACCACCTTCTTTCCGATTTTGAGAGCGCTTAACGTGATGCCGGTGAATTTACGAGTTAAAAATCGCATCATGGAATCCATGATGCCCGATCTGCCATAGATGTAAGATGTAGCATTTTTTTAATTATTATTCTTATTTTTTTTTAAATATATATATATATATTTTTATTTACTTAATTTTATCTCTCTTACTATTTTATTAGTTCAAACAATTCATCAACTTTTGATAATCCTTCTTAGTCAAGACCTTCTTCCTCAACAATTCGTCGCACACGCTCACTATCTCGTTATCCACTCCAGTGTTACCAGCATCTTTGCTTGCCATCAACAATCTCAATCTCTCCGACAAGGCATCGGGATCGTGCAGAAGAAATATCATGTCGGTAATTCCCTTTCCAGTCGTCGATTTCACGAAATACTTGTTCGCCTTCCATATGGGTTCCACTACGTTCTTCCACTTGTAACCTCTCCTGTCCTTAGGTTTCGTCTGTTTGGGATCGTTATTCTTCTTCATGGCGTGAGTCTGAACCAGAATGTCTCCATCATTTTTGTAATCCTCCTAGGTTTAATCATCTCTCTGGTGAGAGAGCAAAGTATGCAGTCCGTCACTTATTTTCTACCTGTTCAGACCGACGATCAAATAGCGATCTTCAAGCGATACTTCCATGTCACGAAAATCCGTACATCGGATCTTTCACGATTCCACTACTATTGTCAGATCTAATGCTAAAAATGCTCGAAGGGTCGCTACTATCGACGTAACTCGCATTGGTCTCGACTCTCTCTGGAGTGTATATGGACAAACTTCTTGGCGTAAAACTACCGACGCTACATGGATCGGTCTCGATTCTCTCCGGAGTGTAACCACCGGAGCTCTCGACGCAGAACTACCAGGGTGTGAACCCATCCTCAGAGAACCTTCTTTTATGAGACTCAATTCCTCGACGATTTCTTTCCTGGCTCGTTCTTGAACCTCGGTGACGGGTCTGAACAATTTGGTCGTCTCTCATCTCAATCCCATCTCCCCAATCACCTGGCCCTGTCCTGCATCTGAATATTCTCCTTACTTCGTATTAATTCGCGAACCTGCTCATCCCTTCACTTTAAATCTCCGATGTGTAGAAACATTGTTTTTATTTATTCATTATTATTTTTTATTTATTTTTTCAATAAAAAAAGAGTTAATTTTTTTGGTATTCTTATTTATTTTTTTTAATGTTGTTTTATATATATTTAATTTTTTCTATTTTTTTGGTTTTTTAAACAGTCAATTTTCTTTTCTTCAGTTTGTAGTATTAGCTCCATCTCGAAGTGACAATCAGTGTTCGATCGCATATTTTTCTAAGGAGTGGTTCAGGTATTCTAGGTTGATAAAAAAATTTACCTATGAAAAAGATCAGTGTTATCATTGTCAAAACATGGAAATATTGATGTTAAAATCGTAAAGGGAACATGGTTTCTAAAAAACCCGAGGATTTTTAGCGTGAGTTCCTACAGACAACGATCCTGCTTTTCGAAATATTTTGCAATGGATAATCTTTGTTTTAAATCTCCATCGAGAGTGGTTCGGGTATTCTAGGTTGACAAAAAAATTCACCTTTGAAAAAGATCAGTGTTACCATTGTCAAAAGATGTAAATATCAACGTTAAAATCGTAAAGGAAACAGGGTTTCTAAAAACTCGAGGTTTTAGCGTGAGTTTGTCAAATTCCCTCAAGTGGTCCAGAAATGTTCAAATTTTAAACATTTTTCCGGAAAAAGTTTAATTATTTCTGGAAAAAATCGACAAAATCGATCATTTTGACGGAAAAATTAAAGTTTTTAAAAAAAAAAGTTGAATTTTTAAAAAAAAAAATAACTTGGAAAAATTTTCTGGTCTGGCCACTATTTCTTGACCATCGTGCTGGTCCAGGAATTAGTGGTCCAGGACCAGTCGATATCCCCTACTTTCATGGTATCTATACTATAATTTGAGTGAACTGTTTATCATTGATTCTGTTTGTCGTAAAGGGCGTGGACTATCTCCCTAACCTCTAGAGGTCCGACTAATTTCGAACTCGGCAGGTATAGGTATTTTGTCCCTATATCTCGATAAATTCTGTCTTTTGATTGGGCAGAATGCGTTGGACAAGTAACCATGGCAAAGGGTGCACCCAACATCCAAAGTATATGAGAGCGTGTAACATCCAGGTATAAAGGCATCTGAAACATCGAGAGTATATGGATTACGTGAAAGCATTTCGCTTTTTTCTAGCCTAGATATATAAATCGAACCACAAAACCCGAAAACAGTCACAAATATCATCGGATTTCTGACAATTCGATCATATTTGGCTGTTATAAATTAAATAGTTGAATAATTAAATCAGATAAGTGGAGAAAAATGAAATAAGAGCAAATATAATAACAAAATAGCAGATATGTTTACGCGTTTCCAAGGGAAAGGAATGTAACTTCATCTGTTGTCTTTTGTGTTTGAAAAACAAAACAATTATTCGTGCATTTTGGTCCAATTGATTACGGAGCGTGCGACACGCGTCCACAAATTTGTTTCCACTATGTTTCTATTGTGTTTCAAACGGGTCAAAAAAGTTATCTCCGCCAACATGTATGGTATATGGAGATTTAATACCTCGATGTCTCATTGAAACACCTCGCCTTCGGCTAGGCGTTTAAAACCGACATCCAGGTATTAAATCTCCATATACCATACATGTTGGCGGAGAAAACTTATACTATCCGATATAAGTAAATCAACATGTTTGGTGGCAATATTTTGCTTTATTTCCCAAACATCGGCAATCGAGTAGCAAGATATGGGTATTTACTGTAGGTAAAACAGTTCATGAATTCAGAGCGCTCTGTGGTATAAGGTAGGTAACTCGAAATTAAATTGTTTGTAATGTCTTACAAAACGTGTTGACTGCCATAATATTTTCAGTGCAATCCTCTTTTTAGACACATCAGGCATTAGCATAGCGGTATTAAGACACTTGTTTTCCGTTGCATCTGTCGTTGATTGTCCATATTACATCATCGAAATGCAATACGCCTTAGTACACAGCACCACCACGCCTCCAGGATAGCAATCGGAATTAAGTGTTTTGTCAAGAATATAAGGCAGTTACCGCTGATCAGGATCGAACCGTCGACATTTCCGCTTGAATGTTCTAACCATTGAACCACAGCGCTCCTATTTGTTGTTCACTAAATATCATTTGCTCATCCACAATTGAGCTTTCTTTTACAAAAAACTCATTAAGGAAAAAATTATTCGATGCAGGAAATCAGATGATAATTAATTCAGAGAAGTCATCTGGTTTTGTTTCCTTTTAAGTCTTTCTGAGACCTTTTTACATTTCTTGCCCCCGCCGCATCGATTTGTATCCGACGCGCCTCGATATTCTTATTCATCGTTTACTTAACACTCGTTTTCTCAGTTTTATTGCCCTTGTGATGTGAAAGCCAAAGCTCGCTAAAAAGGTTTTTGGGTTTTTTTGTTGTTGTTGCAAATTTGCACTTTGTTACGGCATTTTGTTAGCGTCGCACAAAAATATATATTAAGTTACTATAACAAGATAGATAAATTGTTAAAATACGATAACAAAGTTGTTATAACAAGATACTTAGGTTGTTGTAACAAGATAGCTACTTTGTTATAACAAGATAGCTAAGTTGTTATAGCACGATAGCTAAGTTGTTATAACAACTTGGCACGTCTACAAGCACTGAACTGTTCAGCCAATAACCATGATAGTATATCATGTTCTGAACGTTCCTGGCGTGGTGATCCCAGACAGGATCTCCTGGCGGACATAGTAATGTATGTGTGTACAGCACTTCTGGTATATACACTATTCAAACAAAAGTAGGGGATATTTGATAAAAGTGAGATATATAAAGAAATGTACTTGTATTTTCACAAAAAAAGACAGATGAGGCATTGCACTACGACATCTGGTGAATGGTTTCAGACTTGGGTGTCTGACAAGCACACATTCCACGCACTGAGCTGTAGGAGACATGGACGTCAGTCAGGGAATTTACCACATTCAGTCCAAGTCCCCAATACCTTGTAAATCCTCCTTGGTTCGCGAGACAAGCGCGGATCGGACGTGGCATACTCCTCACCAAACGTCCAATATCCGCTTGACTGACGTTATTCCATTCTTCCTGCAGTGCAGCGGCGAGTTTCTGGGCATTGGTTGGGGGCTGTTGGCGTTGCCGTACGCGCCTGGCAAGCATATCCCAGACGTGTAGTGATGTTCTGCTCCTCGGGGAACTCTGTAACGACACGGGCAATGTATGTTCTTGCATTGTCATCTTGGAAAATGAATCGACAGCCGTGACGTCGCGCAAATGGCACCACATGAGCTACTAACATGTTGTCACGGTAGTACTGCCCTGTGCTTGGATGACATGTAATGCTGTTCTGCTTGTCATGGTTATGCCCCCCCCCCCTTCCCACACACACACCATAACAAATCCACCACCAAAACAATCGTGCTGCCTAACGGTTACATCATGGTATCGTTCGTTCCGCCGCCGCCACACTCTGTTTCGCATGTCGTGGAAGTTGAGAGTGAACTTTGGTTCATCGGAAAACATGCCGTTGCTCCATCGAAGACTGTCCTAGCGCAGTCGTGCGCCACATCAATTACGCCTTGCTGCGATGTGACGTTCAGTCAAACGTGGAATTATTCGAGGTCGTCGAGTGTACACATTCCAGCCGTGTAGGCGATTTCGGATAGTCTGACCAGTGACTCGTACATCTGTCGCTCGGTGCAGCTGCTGTACAATTTCTGAGGCGCTTTGATGGCGCTTACGTCATGCTGTGGTTCGAATGAAACGATCCTGGTTAGCAGTTGTCGCCCTTGGACGACCTGACCGACGTCTGTCATCAACATTGCCTGTCTGGCGGTAGCGTGAGCACAACCTGCTAATCACCGATTGAGTAACGTTGAGAATTTGAGCCAATGAAGTCAGTCTGTTGCCAGCTTCCAACATGCCAACGGTATGTAAACGTTCGTCATCTATCAGTCTTTGCATACCTCAAAAGTTAGATTTCGACCAGAAACTATTGTTGAACGAGTTTATACCAAGAAAAGAACGATGAGACCTCCGAAAAAGCTCCTCCAGCACAAATTAAAATTTCAAGACTTACCCCACAGACATTAACACGGCGCTCTTCCGAAAAACCTGCACGAAGTTTTCGTAAGCCGGTGACATTCATGACCCACACTAAACTTGGTAACATATTGATGTGTCCAATCACGCGTATCCAACACCATTTTTCGAAAATATCAACATCAGTTTGGATATCCCCTACATTTTTGAATAGTATATAACGGATATGCGGTAGAAAATGTGATGAAGGTGAGAGATGTTTCAAAAAACTTTCCCATCGAAACGAATGAAATTGTAAATAACGTCGAGACTTCATAGTGTCCACGCGAGACCTAACCACCACCACCACACCACTATCTTCCGTGCCCAAGTCTCCAAAGGTACACACCAGTCCCCCCAAAAACGACTGTCTTCAGTTCCAATAGTACTTAAACCATCACTTTGTTCAGTCCACGAAGGATCGCCAAACATTTAGGCCCCAACAGTCCCCAAATCACACTTTCAATCCGCAAGTTCTCAAATCATATGACCCTGGATGTTAAAAGTAACTTTATACCCCAAAAATCAAACCTACAAATATTCTACCACATATTCATGCTATACACCCAGAGCCATACATACACACGTCACTGTACATACCACCGCGTATTATAGTGTACATGCAGTATGTATATCTCGACACGGTATACTGTTGACTCTTTTCCTTAATATCGTATCTGTCATCAACCCTCTTCTTCCGTCGCAACCATGTCCACTTGGGATTTTATCCGCCAATTGAGGCATTATCTCAACATAGCATACTACTTAGCTGTCTTGTTATAACAACTCAGCTATTGATGCTCTCTTATTATAACAACTTTGCTATCTCGTTATAACAACTTATTTATCTTTTTATAACAACTTAGTATAAATTATTGTGCGGCGTTAATAGGCTGCCATACTTTCGAACAGAACTATAACACTAATATCGGTACAACGGCAGACTGTCATCTTCAGAATCAGGTACCCAGAGGGTGAATTTGGTGATGCTATCCTGCACAGCAGGATAGCACCACTAAATGTACCATCTGTGAACCACAGTCGGAATTAAGGTCTGAAATCGGAACTGAAAGAGGTACCCAGAGGATAAATTGACCCACTGTATGAGATAGCATCAGCCAATTCACTCTCTGGAGACCTCATCCTGCCAATGACACACTGCTTATTTTGAGGCCTGGCTAGATGTCTGATTGGTCACATGCAGAAAAGTGTTTCATCTTCCGTCAACTTGCAGGGGGTGGGAGGAAGATGTTGCTATAAATAAACAATGCTCAACAATAAACATTTTATCGAAGATTTTCAATTTTCCGACGTTTCGATCGCTTTTGAAAAAATATTCTTCGGTGTCTGTGAAAAATTAATATGCTGATGATGTGCACATTTTTCTCGGCAATAAAAAGTACAGAGATTGTAAAGTTGATACAGTGTAACACAATGACATTTGATGGAATGAAAGCTGTTACGCTATGACTACAGTCACAGCGTACAACTTTCACGTCATCAACCGTCATCGATTGTAAAGAGTTGCGGCGTTGATTGATTTGAAGTCATTTTAGGGAAAGTGGGGGAGACAGGGTCGGGAACGTTCCTGCAATGCCCTTGAAAAGAGATCAATGAGCTATTAACGAAAAGCATGAGAGTTAATTAATTTAAATATTTTCAATTGCAGGGAAATGTCATCCGGACAGTTGCAAGCCTCCAAGCTGCCAGTGCGCTTCACATGAGATACCTCTTGGACTTCCAAAGAAGGAAACACCAATGATGGTCATGCTGACATTTGACGACGGTGTCAACAATGTAAATATGCCTTACTACGAGAAATTATTTGGTGCTGAAATAACTAACCCCAATGGTTGTCCGATTAAATCTACGTTTTTTGTCTCTGGAGACGCCACCAATTATGACTTCGTAAGCACACTACACGCAAATGGACACGAAATAGCATCTCATAGTTTGTCACATAGAATGCCACAAACGTGGTGGGCAGCTGCTGGTTACCAAGGATTCAAATCTGAAATAGAAGGGATGCGCGAACGTTTAGCAAAGCAGAGTAAAATACCATTTTCCGATATCAAAGGAATGCGCGCACCATTCTTACAAATTGGTGGCGACGGTCAGTACCAAATGTTGGCAGATTACAAATACTTATACGATTCATCCTTTCTAACAGGCCATCCATATAAAAATAATCGCGCACCTGTTTGGCCATTCACGCTTGACTATCCACCTGACTCAGTCTATTGTTCCCTTCCTCCATGTCCTACTAAATCCTATCCCGGCATATGGGAAGTGCCTTTAGTTCGTTGGTATGGAAGTAACAATGTTGCTTGTGCTATGCCGGATGGATGTGTAGCGATGGGAGGAAAACTGGGTACATTGGAATATCTTCGTAACAATTTTAACCGACATTTCAGCACGAACAGAGCCCCACTCGGCATATTTTTACATGCATCTTGGTTCAAGCGCAAGCCAGGCAATTTTGATGCTCTCATGGTATTTCTGGAAGAGCTAAGTTCTATGGAAGAGGTGTGGCTGCTCTCCGTATCTCAGGTTGTTGACTGGATGAGAAATCCAACGCCACTTTCAAAAATATCCGACATGCAGTCTTGGAAATGTTGACTGAAACGAAACTAATTTTCATCGGCTAGAGTCTTATCTTCTTATTGTTATTTCCACAAGATGATATCACCGATAATATTTATTTTAAAATGTTACCATAACTGCGCAACAAAATGTATAACGATTTAAATAAATTTCAATGTAATTCATATTTAATAAAAGAAGTTTCATATTATTTATAAAGCGAAAATACTTATGGAATATGCGTAAACGAAAGGTGCCTGATGAATGTAAAATTTGAAAGCATATGGAGTTAAGAGATTTCTCTGTCGAAAACGTGAGATTTCTGTACTGAACTCTTTGCCCAAATGATAGTCTTATCCAACACGTACTATTCGAGGATAATAATTCAATATTTCTTGCTTTCTTTACAGTTTGTTTCCAGAGCATTGCTTATGACCGCTTGTTGGAAAGAGCTCGTTGAGCACGTTCCAATAAGGGGTAACAAGCAGTATTCTTGTGGCAAAAATTAAATGTTATTTAAGGAAATATTTTTGTAAGTGTCGTGTACTGGACGTAGCAGATGAGAGCCAGTTTTCTAAGTATCGATGTCACTAACTCTGCCTTCCGCGCCGGATAGGTGGGCTGCGCCAGAGATGAAAGGGGATTAATTATACATCCTTGAAACAAGGATCTGTGGACAATTTTCTATGCATGAGGAAGGATAAGACTTAATGAATGGGCAATGTAAAGTTTTGTTATTTGTTAATGATTCTTACTTTTCTGGAAGTGAGCACATTTATGTTTTATCCTAACATAGCTACGACACCCCGACATTTTGCCATAAGCATCAGTAAAATAATTTGGGGTTTGGTCTGCGGTATTTTATTGTAACGTTTCCTCAATCACTTCATCCTCTTGCTCCATTGTAAATCTTCCCTCCGTGTTGGAGAACAACTTATGCTGGAATGGTTGAAAAAGTAAGCAACGCCGGAATAATTAAATAAATAGAACAGCGTAGACATATTTTTCATGACAAAAATAAAAATGAGTGAACTTCGTTGCCTTATCGCGGTTCTGTATGAAGTCATCAGACAGGACAAATTTCACGCTCTGCACAGTTTTTTTTCCAGTGCAGATTCATATTAACTATGTCATAACAACAGGGTAGGTCACCGCCATTCCAATTGTTTGTCGAAAATGTTGAGCTCTGGGGTATTGTTTCTTATGAGATGGCAAGCTTAAGTTAACTTACATACAATTTGTCACTTAGACATCCATTTTCCAACATTTTCCAGGTAATGAAGGGAAGACACCCTCTCTCATTATTGGTTGAGACGTGTTATAGTGGCACACGGATATGCTTTGCTGCTATCTGTTTGAAAGTTTGTGGTCTCGACCACTACCAGAAACATCTATCTACTCCACCGCCGGGTAGAAGAGACAACGGGAATTTTCCCCTCTCCTTCTCCCTTTTTCTTTTTCGGAAGAGCTGAGATAAATCGCTTTCCGTTATTTATATATAGGTATGGTGGTGGTCGGCCAATGGAGAGTAGTGGGGTATGTGCGAATTGCAGGGACATTTTACAGTTGTTAGAGAAGTGTGTTGGATTCGAGCGGGAGATTGCAGAGCTGAGAGGGAGGTTGGGGAGGGCCGGTGTATCTGGAGTTACCCCGTTGAAGGTTACTTACGATGGTGAGGTTGAAGGTGGGTGGAAGGTCGTTGTGGACTCAAGGAGGAAACTGGGAAGCAGGAAACGTGGGGGAATAATGCTTGATGTGGGGGTGTAAATGAGGAGGGGGGTTCTAGTAGGAAATTTCGGAAGGTGGCGTCAGGTCAGGGCTGCGTCGAGTCCGGAAGCCAGAGTCGGCGTAAGGCTGCCAAGGTTGCTAGGCGGTGTTTAGAAAACAGGTTTAGTGTTTTAGACTCAGATACCACTGGGGACGAGAGTGAGGGGGAAAGTGTGGGGGTGAGAAGGTTGTTGATGTTGATAGGCCAGACGGGGTAAGGAGGGCGGTCAAGAGAAAGAGGGGGCCAAGAGCTTGCAAAACGAGAGGAGGTGAAGATGATATAGGAACTGGGGCCAGAAGAAGAAAATTAGTTGTAGCGAGGAGCAGCATTGTACATGGCATTGACAATGTAGTTTGTGGTCCTGATAGTTCCAATCGAACAGCCTTGTGCTTTCCGGGGGCGAAGGTGGGGGATCTCAGGGACCGGGTAGATGGCATTGTGGCAGGGTCAGGACCGGAACCTGTAGTGGTGGCCCATGTGGGGACCAACAATATCAAGGAGAGAAGGTCAGTAAGTCTGGTGGAGTCGTATAGAGGCTTAGTCGGCAAACTGCTAAGTAGGAATGCAAGGGTAGTCGTATCCGGGGTTCTTCCTGTCCTTGGAGGTGGGGACGAACGGAACTCAATGATTTTGGCCCTAAATGAAGAGTTGGAGGACTACTGTGTTGATCTGGGAATACCCTTTATCGACCATTGGGACACGTTTTGGGGCAATGGGAGCATGTACGGGCGTGACAGGCTGCATCCTAGCAGGGTGGGGAAACGGGTATTGGGGGATAAAATTCTACGGGTAGCAGAGCCGTTTTTGGAGAGGAGCGGGGTGGGAGGTCAGAGGCAAGTATAACTGGAGTGGACATAGGTGGGGTAATCAAGAGTGAGGGGGACAGAATAAGTTTACCAGGACTAGCGCCAGAATACAATGGGCCCAGTAGGCGGAAGCCAATGAACCTCGGTACCCTGAAAGTGGGTTATTGCAACATCCAGGGTCTCCACCGGAAAGTAAGTGAAATTGCTACAGCGATCGAGGCAGAGGAGTTTGATGTCATGGGCTTAAGCGAGACGTGGGTAAGACACGAGGAACGGGTAGACCAAGTAAGCGGATGTGTGTGGATAGGTGTAGGGCGAACGGAGGGGCAGAAAAAGGGGGGGGGGGGAGGCATGTACATTAAAGAGGATTTAAAACCGTCGCCGATCACAGATCTGGAATCAAAAGAAATTGGATGGGTAAAGATCAGTCTGAGAAACAAAAGTATTGCCCTTGGGATTGTGTACTGTGCGGTGGAGGGAAGTAAACCCGAGTGGAATGACTCGATATACTCAACATCAACACTAAGGTCCAATATCACTGAACTAGAAAACATGGGGCTCGGTATAATTCTGATAGGCGACTTTAATGGACACATAGGTGATAAGGAAGAAGGCATAGAGGGTGGGGACAAGAAAGTCAACAGGAATGGAAGGAAGCTGTTGAACTTCACAAATGAGCTCGGTCTGAAGATTCTGAACAGGGACGCTAGATGTAAGGGGAAATGGACCTGGGAGAGAAATGACAGAAAATCAATAATTGACTACATTCTCACAGATATGACTTTATGGAGGGAGGTGTTAGGGGTAGAAGTGGACGATGAGGGAAAAATGGAGTTGGATAGTGATCACAACTTGATTACAGTGACGATGAGGGCCAAAAACCTAGAGAAAAGCAGAGGAAGCTTCAAGGAGGTTTGGGAACTCAAAAAGGATGCCGACTGGGCGAAGTTCGAAGAAAAACTGAAACCAAAGCTTGCAGCCGTACACAAGGGGGGCAGTGTCCAGAAGATGGCCGACGCCATAGTTGCGAGCCTAGTGGAGGCAGGGAAGGAAAGTGTAGGAAAGATTAGGGTGCCAACACGGGAACTTGGGTACAGAGTGAACGAAGAACTGAAAAGGGCCATAAAGGTTAGAAAAGCTAAATGTGCTGCATACAGAAGTAGAAAATTTAAGGGGGTGGAAAGCAATGAGGCCATGGTAACAAAGGAAGAATACCAACAAGCACGAAATAAAGTAAACAAGATTAAAGACGACAACCGGAGAGTGCGAAATAGCAGTCTTATTAGAACGATAAGAACGACAGGGGGGTCGAGTTCGAGCGTATTTTGGAAATGGGTGAACAAACGTAACAAAGGGAATAACCCACAGAACATTAAAGTAGATGGCAGAGTTACAGAAGAGCGAGATCAAATCGCATTAGAACTAGTCAAGCACTGGGAAAAGGTAAACGATAAGCGATGGGGCATGGGGAACCCATCAGTGTCCGAACCAGGTCGAGGAAAATCTATCGAACTTCGTGTGCAGCGAAATCAAAACTGAGGAGGTGCGAAGGGTGATCTCGAAATTAAGGAATGGAAAAGCGGGAGGGGTGGACGAAATTCCTAACGAGTTTATCAAAAAAGGGGGAGAGGAACTCTTGGAAAGCCTAACTGCCCTATTCAATTTAGCCATAGAAAAACAAGAGGTCCCAAAGGAGTGGAGGGAAAGCAAAGTGACATTTAAAAAAAAGACGTCTTGGATAACTATCGAGGGATCTCTGTCAGCAGCAACATTGGAAAAGTCTTTTGTAAAGTCCTGTCTGGGAGATTAGAGGAGGTGATCGAAGAGAAGGGTTTTTTGGGAGAAATCCAGAATGGCTTCAGGAAGGGAAGGAGAGTCACTGACCATCTTTTCGCGCTATCCCAAATGATAGAATCCGCGAAAGCAAAAAAGAAAAAGATGTTCATGGCCTTTTTGGATGTTAAAAAGGCATATGATAGAGTATGGAGGGAGGGTATGTGGCACAAGCTGGAGGCTTTGGGCTTGGGGGCGAGTTTGTTGGGATTATGAAAGCATCATATAAAGATGTACAGAGTGAACTTAGCTTGGGAAATATTACAACAAAACGTGTGCCTATGGAGATAGGCCTAAAACAGGGGTGTATCCTTTCGCCAATTCTTTTTGCATTGTACATCAAAGGTTTAGGAGATGAACTCCTGCATAGCGACGAGGGGGTTGCAGTTGGTGACCTGAAGATCCCAGGGCTATTTTTTGCAGACGATATGGTGCTAGTATCAGAAAGTGAAGAGGGGCTAGCGAAGATGCTGGGAATTGTTGGGAAATATGGGAGCAAATGGCGACTCGAACTTAATGAAAGCAAGAGCAAAGTTATACCCGTGGGCCGCAAAGTGGACCCCACTCGAAGGTGGAGAGTGGGGGAGTTCTGCATTCCGGAAGGTAGCAGTAGACTTCTTAGTGTAGGAGAGATTAGCGATTACGAGTATTTGGGGGTAAATATAAACATCACAGAAAGAGGCATCTACCGAAACCACACAAATAAATTGATTCTGAAGGGGAAGCGAATCCTTTACCAAATGAAACTTATAGGGAGAAACAGTTTCAATACGTTTTTCGTGGGGAAAACTATTTGGGAAATGGTGGGTCTGCCAAGTATAACATACGGTACGGAAGTTGTACCCCTAAACCACACAGCCGTAAAGAGCTTGGAAATCCTGCAGAACGATGCAGGCCGATGGATAACAGGCTCGAGTAATGCCGCAGCGCTAGAAGCGATCAGGGGTGAGCTTGGGTGGATGAGGATCAAGGACAGGATAGACCTATTGAAACTCGGTTGTCTTAATTATTTGGTAAAACTCCCCGATAGCTGACGGTGTAAAGTAATGTTCCTGAGAACTTTCAACTCAAATATCAAGACGGGGTGGATGGTCCAAGTGAGGGAGCTAGTAGAAAACTACTCATTGGAGATCTCGGACCTTGACGTTGGGGCAAACCAGGGCAAAAAGATCGTCAGAGAAAGGGTCGTGGAGGATTGTAACCGTAATTGGCGAGATGGGGTCAAATCAAAGAGATCTTTGGGTGGCCTGCGTGATAAAGAGAAGCCTGGTTTTGAAGAGTACCTTGATGGCACCTTTGGGGGGTCACTGTTGTTCAAGCTGAAGTCGCGGTCCCTGGAGCTGAGGGGAAAATTGGGAAAAACAGTGAAAAGGAGTGTCAGATGTGTAACTTGGGCGTGGTGGAGACCCTGGAACACTTTCTTCTAGAATGCCAAAGTATCAGTCTAAAAGAATGAGATTCACTGGGAGTATAATGGGGAAGTGGGATGGGACACTGGAGGACATGTGGTTAGGGGGAGACTCAAAGGAGAGGGTTAATATGCTAATTGCTGAGATTGGGAAGAATGGGGCAAGGGATGTCATCAAGCAGTTCGTCTCTGAGTGTTGGGAGGAGAGGAGAAGCGTGGGAATAGGGGGGGGGGGGGGCAGTTGGGAGTTCAGGGGTAACCATGGCCTTCTCGTCCGAGAACCACGACAAATCAGCGGCTGGCCAAAGTGTTATTATTATTATGTTTGCCAGTACAGAGTTTGAAAATTACGATTCCTAGTGGTTTGACACTTAACTTATTTATCTATTTATTTTATTTATTTATTGGTGTTTAAGGTCGCATATTTCTGCACAATGGCTAATCACGACCGCGACAGTTTTACGGGTGGAGGAAGCCGGAGAACCCGGAGAGAACCACCGAGCAATGGCGAGCAATTGTCAGCTCCCCAGCATACCAACTCCACACAAGCAGGTTTAGCATCGTTGAATACAGGTGCACCCTCGACGTATAGTACGCCTTAGTACACAACGCCACCGTGCCTCCAAGTGGACAATGGGGATGAAGTGTCTTTCCCAAGGGCACAACGCGTTTGCCGCAGGTGGGCTTTGCAGCCTGCATCTCTATCCACTGAGCCACCGTGCCCCCCGACATTTAACTAATAATACAGCATAAAATAGCCATTCGGGTAGGGGACTGACTCGTCTGACAGCAGTATTCACAAACATTGCTATTCAATTTTCATTATTTTTTCCTTTTTTTTTGCCTTGCGCTCGTTCCAATGAGGAGTCTTAAGGTATGTTTTTGACTCAAAAATTTAAAAAAAAAGTTATTGAATAATTTTGTTTGCAAGTGTAGTCTGCTTTTCATGTTAGGTAAAGAGTTGATGTTCTCTGATATTTGTTTAGTCGTTTCGCTATTGTTATACCCCCACTTTCTGGTTACTACCGCCTTAAAACATAGCTGACGGTTTTTTCGTCATTACAAGTGATTTACAAGAAAATTAGTTCCCCTTAATTCCCTAAAGCAGGCAGACAATTTAACACTAAGAGTATAGGAGTTTTCTATAAAAAATGAAATTTCGAAATTTTAGCGAATTTGCATCATCTACACTGCAAAAAATATAGGTTCTCTTTAGAACCAAAACTGGTTCTAATCTTGTCCCTGAGGTGGAACCAGTTCTGTTTAAACAGTATATATTTCAAATCAAATAAATTTGTAAAGATTAACATTAAATATTAACAGAATTAAACATAAATGGAGGGGGTTTCAGCCGTAAGTTTAGACCTTATACGAGGTTGTCTCAAATCATTATTAAGCAAAGGAGATATGAACAGTTGGCATATCGAACCAGTTTTGGTTCTCTTCAGAACCAAAACTGGTTCGATATGCCAACTGTTCATATCTCCTCTGTTTCAAAATGTTTGTCGACTGCGTTGAATAAGCTCCAAGTTTACTGCTGAATCTACTTCAGTTCATGTAATATTCTGTTAAAATTTAATGCTAATCTTGGTAAATTTATTTGATTTGAAATAAATACTGTTTAAACAGAACTGGTTCCATCTCAGGGACAAGATTAGAACCAGTTTTGGTTCTAAAGAGAACCTATATTTTTTACAGTGTATGTGTGCATCATTTCACAAACTTTAGGTGTTTTCCCATACAGTAGTATAAAAGTACAAAATCTGGCTTTTTACATATATAATAAACGTATAGTGTTTTCAAGTAAAAAAAATTATTCTCCGAGTAGGATTAAGAATGAAACCGACGAGCCTCTGGCGAGTCGGTTGCATTATTAATTCTACGAGTAGAATAAATTTTTAACTTGAAAACAACTATACGTTTATTTTGTTTATCCCACAAATCTTCAACGGGACAGTCGCGGCAAACGTGCTATAATAATTCGCTACAAAACACAGCGAGAAGTGAGGAGCAGATTTGTCCAATTCGATTGACCAGCAAAATTGACAAAAATAAACAGGGTGCAGTAAAACATTTCTGTCTGAAAATAATTCCTCTACAAACTTGAGCTAAACTTGCACTTTAGGTGTTTTCCCGTACAGTAGTATAAAAGTACAGAAGCTGTCTTTTTACAATTTTGTCCTAATCAGTTTGAACGTTTCACTATTATTCTATGTTGAAACCAAATTAAAAATAAGGAAATGGCGTTTTCACCTCTTTTGATTTCTGGAACTTTTTTCTGTTCATTATATCAACAGTGTGTGCAATGTGACGTATAATACAGACACTCTCCTTTTAATATACCGGTCTAGGAGATGCGGTTTGCCAATTTATTCCCGGGAAGCATAAAGACTTGCAAATTACTGCAAAAACACACTCGCCAAACAAAGGTCTAAAATGGACAAACACTTCATATTGGCAGGTGTGATACTGATGCTATTCCTGATAACCGATAATCTGTGAAGTGATTGCCTCTGACCAGCTTGCCATAATAAATAAGTTTCTGCTTGTAACTTATAATAAAGGAAAGCAACAGACAGCTTTGGTAGCTGTCTGTTGTTTTCGTTTATTAAAAGTAACAAACGGAATCTTGGTTTTATTTTCTACTGATGTCATCGTTTTTTCTCAACATTTACTTGCTTCTAAATTGGACCTTCCTCACTCGCCTAATGATTTCAAGGGAGAAAACGTAATTGAAATTTGATTTCATGACCATATAAGTTTGGAATGGAGTAAGCAGAGTACTCTTGTTGGCATGATAAGTTAATTTTTGGACTCAGGGGAAGACGGGCCCATTCTCGTATGGTGGATGCACGCTCTTCCCCCAGCAGAAGGTGAAAAATGAAGTGAGGAATATTTTTCTGCTGCTGATGGTAGTAAACATATATTCCCCATACAAGACTTTATAGAACCTACCTACGCCCACGACCCACTTCGTCACAAAACATAAAAATAAAATATGAAAAAAAACAAATTTGAAGACAAGTAAATTGTGTCTGTTTAATCAGTGCGAAACCTAACAGTCGATGAGATAACAACAAAAACATATGTGAAGAAAAGTCACACCACATGGCGACACAGTTTTCTTCAGTGGCTCATTTCGACGAGGTGATACGGTAGGAGGTTATAGCATTATTTTCGCCATGATGTACATCATGAAATGTTGAGGACAAAGTTTACAACCGTCACATCAGAAAGTCAAATAAGCTACTGTATTCTAATCTCGAGAGCAACACTGGCTCTCAACTATTTTTTGCTTATGATTTGCAGCTATTAAGTTTGTGAGGTTTGGGTTAGCCACCGAAGATGGTTTAGCCTAATTTGTTTAAATCGCAAACGTCATGGGCTTCAAGAGGTAAGCGAACTTATCGAAATTCCACTGCGCTAGGAAAATTTGAAGTCTGATGTTAATGTATTTTTGGTTCGCAGCTTTAAGGAAAATGAAGAAGAAATTTATTTCATTTGTTCAAATAACTAACGAGAAAACCCAACTTAAGAAATTGATTTTTATTGAAAAATTAATGAGAATAGATAGGGTCGGATCGTTTGAATGTCGGAGGAAGTATTTCCAAACAAATTTGAGCCTTCTTTGTTTCGAAGCTTTACGTCGCGCGAGAAACGGACTTTGCGAATACCTTCGTAACTGTTGCGTAAATTGAATGCTTCAAACATTTTTTGTTTTGGTGGGAGTGAGATCACCGTCGCACAATTCGGATTATGCGCCATTTTTCATTTTTGCAAGAAATGACAATGTTATCTTTCCCAGCATCTTTATTTTTTCAAAGTTTTTGATTGATGCAAGTAGTGGCAGGGTTCTCTCTTTCCCTCTCTCTTCCTCTCTGGTCGACGAAAATGTATTTTTCTTTTCTTTGTTGCTGCATCATTTATATATTCTTTATCAGCCTTTGACCGTATGTGTCCGTACAGATGCGCTTCAGGAGGTCATTCCGGTGAGCTGATGGTGTGATTCACTGATCATCTATGGATCGCTGGAATGGTCAATGATCACATATAGAAAAGTTCCTCACCAGTCGCCATCTGGGGGAGGGGGGGGGGCAGTTAGTCGCCTGAGTTCTAGAATGTTCTATGTCCCATAGGGGACATAACACATTCTAGCACTCAGGCCACGAGTTGTTGTTGTTACAAATCAAATAAGGAATGCTCAACAAACAATAAATAGAATAAATAATCATAATATTCTTGAAGGATTTAAATTTTATTTTTCAATACCTGGCAATTGCTGATCGCTTTTAAAAGAGTATACTTTGATATCGTATCACATTTAATTTTTTGCTTTGATTTGATTTGATTTCCACTTTTTACCTCATCTCAGGAAAAAAAGTAGCAAAAAGCAGCATAAAATAATAATAAGCATGTCTGTGGTAGGTCTCTTTTACTCTCTCTTCTCTCTCTCTCTTTCTCTCTCCCTCTATCTCTCTTTCTCGTGAGGGTTAACAGCATTATAACTGTATCGAGTTTTTTTTTTGTTTTTGTTTTTTTTTTTGGGGGGGGGGGGGTATAGTTGGATGAGTAACTAAAGCCTGAGGATTAAAACGAATTACGCCCCACATTATAATGTGTCTGAACTATCTACAGATATTTACATTATCTCCGTGGGGCAATACTAGGCTTTGGATGGCTAGGTTTTAATACGTGGTAAAATCACAGGCACACAATGGAAACTGATCTAAAAATGGACGATCAAGGGTAGTTTTAGTATAGAGATCTTGACATAAGAATACTGGTTACAGTGTGTATTCCTTCCTTCCAACCGCATGTAGTATTTACCCGGGACTTTCCCCTCCTTGTATTACCATCAGCACGAACGAAATTTCGGTAGGCTGTTCCAGGCCCCTTGACCTATAGATAACAAGAAATTGATTGGAAGAGAACTCGACTCTACAGAGTCGAGATGTTGGTGAGATGAACTAGGTCTCTAGACTTATCGGCAAAAAGGGGGCGTTTTGGAGAAGGGTGAGTGTGCACACTGTGATACAGGGACAGGCACTCAGGAATACTAGGTGTCACAGTAAGTTATACTAACTCCGATATAATAAACTATTTTACGTCGATGGCGTGCACATTTTTCGGGGGCAATATAAATTGAAAATTTACAACTTATTTTAGCTATTATTGACAAAAAACAAGTGCCGAAATTGGAAAGTTGATACAGTGTTATTTGAATTTTCGACGAAAGTTGTTTGAAATTTTTATTCGGGTTAATTTCATTTTTTTTTTTTTTTTTGCTGAACATTGTCGAAGGTTTGAGGGATATGCGTGCAAAATATATACACTTTACACAAATAACTTTACTGGCGACATAATTTGCGTTTTTGGCTCTAAGAAATAAAAACAACTTCAATTTTTTTTATTTTGTACTGTTTTAACACCGAGTCACCTGTGCGAGTTTGTTTGTTCGACCAAGTGTCCATTCGTTCAATTGTCCGTTCGGCGAAGTGTCCATTCGACCAAGTGTCGTTTCGACCAAGTGTCGCTTCGACCAAATGTCTTTCGACGAAGTGTCATGCCCCCACATGTTTTTATGCTACGCTTCCGTTTGATATTTGATGAGTGAAAGCTATTACGCTGTGACTGCAGTCACCGCATCATAGCTTACACGTCATCACGAGTATTAATCTGTAAATTACAGAATAGCCTAAAGACAAGAAAAGGGGTGTATATCTGATTGTGGGTTAAAATGAAGAACATACAATAAGGATCTGAACAACAAATAATAGAATACGAAGAAATGAACTTTGCAATTAAATGTTTGTTCAACCCTTTCCTTTTCTCAATGTCCAGGGTGAAATACTACAATTTTTTTACATTTGTATTTTTCAGAGTTATATTTTCTATTTATGGAAATAACTCATTGAAAATGAATCTTTGATATTTTCGAAAATGTGACAATTTGCCAGTTGGCAAATTTCCATATCTTTTAAGATGCTACTGATTCATTTCCGTCATTTATGTTCACTTGTGGAAAATACAATTCGGAAAAATACAATTGTAAAAGTTTTATATTATTGGTCCCTGATGCCCACCTTTAATTCGCCCGATAATTTTAGGAATGCAAAGACAGGTAGATTTTCTAATGTTTATATTTTAGTTCTATATCTATGCAAGACACAAACTTGGAGTTTGTTTTCATTCCTTCGATTGTTTACAGCAGAAAGAATGTGTTGGGAGGTTACCATTATGCCAATCAAATATGAACAAGAAAGCTGCAAACTATACAAATATTTCGTCTTTAGCATAACATTTTCGGAAAAACAGTGGATCGGTATGAGCATTATATTTCTATTATTAATGATTCGTGTTGAAGATCTCTGCAGTTTGAACAACCGAGTACATAGACTTGAGGTCCACCGCATTGGAATTCCATAAATAAAATGACTCTCTAGTGCTGTAAAAAAAACTTTATGAGAGAGGGCGTTCTTCACTTTATTGAGACTGAAATTCGCAAGGACAACTTTCGAGCAGTATAGAGAACCATCGCCCTCAGACCATGGTTACTGCATCCTTTTATTTTTAACTATAAACTTGTCTGACAGTTAACAATCACGACCCACTTTCCAGAGCTCCCACGGAGGAGTTTGTCACTGTTAATTACAGACTGGCTAAATCATGGATTAATACACCCACTATTATAACCCTATCCTCTGAAAGGGTATTCCGTTGGTATCTATTAGATACCTACATCCGTTCATCTGTTCCTCTATTTTACGAACATTTTGCTTTTTAGCTACGATGTGCATATTCGAATTTGGCTTTTTTGGTATGTTGACTGCGAAGGTTGGTAAACCTGCATCTCAGTGATGGGGGATGAAGAAACTCTCCCTAAATCAATGGGTCCAGCTGAGCCAGCAGGACCTAACATATGAGGCTTGCCATGGAACGCACCGTATACCCCAAAGGGAGGGATGGCCACAACCTCAAAAAAGAAATAAGAGCGCTATTAGCGATATGAAAGGTGTAACCCAAGGGATGATGATTCACCTATATGAGGAATTATTAGTGTTGTAGCGTACGTGCACAGAGACTCATCCCATAGCCCATTTAATCATAGGGTGCAGAGGCGTGACCTCCGTAAGAAAATTAGCGCGATATTAACGCCATAAAATAGGAGGTGCCCATGAACCGGCCCAAATATTCCTAAACTATAGGGTGGAGGATACACAGGTATCCTAAATGAAATGTTAGTCCGGTAAAACAAGAGGTGCCCAGGGACCCACCCGTTAACCCTATAAACCAAAGAGATGGGAATGGGATGGACTTACCTTACATGAGGAATTAAACTGCTATTATCGAGATAAAATGATTTTTTCCATGATTATCCATTGTACTATATATGAAAAGCCTATGACATTTTAGCTTTACACACCACCCGTGGTGAACACTTCAGCAATGAGATTTCATTAGTTAAGTTTTACATCTACAGTAGAACTACATCCAAATTGACCTTTGGTGAAGTCGACTTGAATGCAAACTTGTCTAAATTTACCTCATTTCGCCTCGCGAAGAGTGAAATGAAATTGCCAATTATTTATTACTTTTTTAAAATGGGTTTACCTCATAAAATGCCAGAAATTACAAAGCATGCTTTGTCTCGTGTTAATAAAGCATCCATAACTCGAAATAGCATGCTATTTTGTTATTAAAACGAAAAAGGCTCCGTTTCTTTTTCTATTTCGTTTCGGCGATAAAATTGACAGTGGAAGTACCGCCCACCAATGGTCATGTAAACAAAAACAGATTCGCACGTATGTACGTCTGCTGTTCAGTAAAATCGCGAAAAAATAGCGACTCTTGATAATCAGACGGTTATGGTATAAATAAAATAAACCCAAAGTATCTTGGTGTACCAAATGTTCACCACTCGTGGTGAAGTGGTGTTAACCGCGCCAAACGCTCGCGGTTAACACCACTTCACCCCTCGTGGTGAACATTCGGTACACCAAGCCACAATGGGTATATTCTATATTTAATGTTCAGTGCGCCCCTCTTGTTAGCTCTATGAGGAGAGCTCCAACCCTCAGTGTTAGCCCAATGAGTTAGGTCCTTCAGTGCATTGGGGACGCAATGTGTCATGGCTATGAACAACAGACAAGGTCAACGAACATGAGATCAGAAACTTTCTGTTAGTGCCGGAGCTTTACTTGGTGTGTGTGTGGTGTGCCGGGGGGGGGGGGGTAGGTGAAGATGTAAAATGATTTTGTGGACAAAATACCGATTAAAACACAAATCTCGAGTGCGAGGGTGGTCCAGACCCACCCACCGTAAACCGTTGGTAGATGTGACTCACCCTCAAGGAGGTGTGGTGGACGCAAGAATGGGGAGGGAGTTAAAATGGTTATCAAGACTCGTGGTTACCACGAACAAACTTTTTTTTTTTAATTTACAAAAATGCTTGAGAAATTTAATGAATTCATTTTTGCATTAATCATACACGTTTTTGACCTCGTATTGGAACTGGCTCGACGAACTATGATTTTTTCAAGCAAAGAGAGAAAAATAAAATTCGAATATTGATTTTTGTGAATAGCAATAGGCATTTATCACCGTTACGCAACGTAAGTAGGTATAAAAGGCCGATTCTGGGACACGTTGTACATGTACCGTACACGTACACGTACATGGTGCGTTTACTCTCATAGGATTCAGTGTTAAATCGCGTTCACGTTTACAAAAAATGTCGTTTTTTTATGATGTCCCAGAATCGGCTATTGTTTTGAGGCTCACAGATCGCACTTTTAACGTTCAAATACCCGTTGGCGAACTTGTCGAATGTACACGTCGCTCAAAAAAGTGAAAAATGTACGAAAATGTACATGTACATTTTCTTAAAAAAATTTTTCGACGTTCCCATCGTGGATTAGACCTTCAATCTATCGTTGGTGAACGCGAGCAAAAAACGCTTTGCCGATTCTAAGACAGCATCAAAAAGGTGGTTTGCCAATTCTGGGCCAGTGTCCCAGAATGGGCAAACAGCTTTTGAGGCTCACAATAGAGTCGATTATAAGATTGAATTCGATAAATTCTATCATAACAGACATTCATGTTTTTTTGTTTCGGAGTGAGTGAAAGGTTTTCGTTCAAAAGAGTCGACTATAAAATTGAATCTGTTATAATAGACATTCATGTTTTGTTTCGGTGTGAATGAAATGTTTTCGTTTCAAACGGATGACATTGAAAAAATTTTGAGTTTTAGAAAATTAGAAAATCGATGGGAAAATCGTTTGTTTACGTTTTGTCACTGCAAATTTTGTGAAATAAATCTTAATAAAAACACTTTGTAGAATTTGTTTCATTCAAATAAAAATAGTAAGGAAATACAAAAGTGATTGATATATATAGGAGAGAAAAAAAAATAAAAATAGTTATTTAAAAAAATAAATATATCAAATCGAATAGATAATAAAAAATACGTAAATCATGAACGCTTCCCAGACTATTACAGCAAGGTTTCTTTTTAAAATGCTGATGAGAGCCTACGCATTCTGCGTAAACGAACAACTATGTCGCCTCTTGTTAGAACGATGCGTCGGATGTCGAGATCACCTAGACTTCGATCATGAGAATCATTCGTGTCTGACGATGGAAAGGGAAGATATGGTCGTCAAGTAATTCGAACCGGCGTTCGAACGCGTTCAAATTGACGAAGTGAACACGTTTTGGAAGAGATTACTCTTCTGTAAGAATCGAGACAAGCCCCACAGTTTCAGAAGAACTGAAATTGGCGCGTAGAAGTCTGACTGTAGAAGTCAAGGGATGCATCATGAAATTATTGTTCAATGAAGCATACGTCTAAGTTTTCTCGTTGATATAAATAAGGGAGAATAGAAAATAAAAATAAATACACACATAAATTTTTTATCTAATATTAGAAAGAAAGAAAAAAACACAAAAATGAGAACCAGAAATAAATTGTATCCGACGTTAGATGACGACGAAGATGAGAAGCCGAACGGCGTTTTGCCGACGGCACCGTCGCTAGAAGAAAAAGAAAGAGGAGAGAGGTATCGCATCGATCAAATCAGTAGAATCCAATCGTATCTAACTTAAGAGAGAGATTCTCGTCATTCTCCCAAGAAGAAGTATTCGCGTTTCGTGAAATTCATCAACGCGATTGACACGACACTCATCACGATTTCCATGGGTTTACACGCAGCCGGCATCGGATTGTTGTCGACTGCGGTCGGTATTCCGATCGTGTTAACCATAGAAGGAGTGGCTCTCACCGCTGGATTGTTTAGTACGCTCGGAAACTTTTTGAGTAGGAAATTATATCTGAAGGCGAGGAAACACGACAAGATTCGCGTCTTGGCCGACTCCAAGATCGACACGATGATCTCGATGGCGTTGAAAGACGGTAGGATATCGGACGGAGATTACTTCACGATATTGGGTGAGAAAACGAAATATGAAGCCATGAAAGAAGCTGTGAGAATCAAGACTCGTCAGATCATCAAGGAAGAGATGAAGGATTCTCTCGTGGAAAAGGGGAGGAAAGAGGCCAGGGAGGAATTCAGTAAGATGATAGAACTCAAGAGCAGCGATTGAAAAATATATATATATAATAAGAACAGAATTTTTAAAAAAGAAATATTAAATTTATATATAAAATAAAAACGAAATTAATTTAAATAACTCTCAAAAAATGTATTGCGTAAAGTGTAAGAGAGTTACCGAGACGAGTAATTCTCAAGAAGTACGAACTAAAAACGACAGACAGATGCTTCGCGGAATTTGCAACGTGTGTGGTTCTATCAAGACTCGATTCGTCAAAAAAAAGAACGCGAGCAAAGGTAAAGGCATCGTGAATAAAATGATCAATAATCTACCTTTCGAAATGCATCTGCCTGGTCACAGTTTCACGGGACCTGGAACGAAATTGAACAAGAGACTCAACGCCGGTCTGACTCCTAAATCTTGGAGCAAACCTGTGAATTGGGTGGACGCGGCCGCGTATGATCACGATCTATGTTATGGCGGACATCCCGACACCAAGACTTGCAACGATGTCTGCGATAAAAACATGTTGGCGAAATTGAGAGGTATATCGAATCCGACCAGGAGATGGAAGATAGAACGGTCGCTGGTCGGTAATCTGATCGGTGCGAAACGTCGATTCGGATGGGGCGTTCAAAAAAAGCGCATCTGAAAAGAAGAAGAAACGATTATTGACGAGCGAATTGGCTGAGGAGTTACACAAACCCATCGTGCGTAAATTTCGAAAGAGAAGGGTGTTCGTGAAGGGTTTGGATGATATTTGGTCTGCCGACTTGGTCGACATGAGATCGTTTTCGAGGTGGAACGAGGGTGTCAAATATCTATTGACGGTCATCGACGTGTCTTCCAAATATGGTTGGATCAGAGCATTGAAGAATAAATCGGGACCTTGCGTCGCCGAGGCTCTGAAGAGCGTGTTCGTCTCGTCTTCTCGAAAACCAAATAAATTGTGGGTGGATAAGGGAAAGGAATTCTACAACAAGCACGTTCATCGATTGGTCGACCTCTACTCGATCGAAAACGAAGAGAAAGCCAGCGTGGTGGAACGTTGGAATCGAATGATGAAGGAAAAGATGCATAGATACTTCACGGCGAATTCGACCAAGAAATACATATACGCTCTGAACGGTCTGGTCAAAGATTACAACAACACACGACACAGATCGATCAAGATGACTCCCGCGGAAGCTAGCGATCCTCGAAACGAAAAACGGGTCTACGCGAATCTATATCCTGAGAAATTTAAGATCAGGAAGAAGTCTAGAACGTCGAGCGAACAACAATTACAGAAGACAAAGTTTTGATAAAGAAAACAAATTTTTTTTATTTACTCTCTTTAACATTTTCTTGTTTACATATATATATAGAAAAATAATAATAAAAAATAATAATAACTATTTTAGATAAAAAGCAAGCTAATTAATAAACAAAAAACAAAAACCATTTAAAAATGGCAAATATACTAGATATAGCACAAAGCATGGTGAAAGATGAAAGTATTCAAGAATATTAGGTTCACGAATACGAACTGGTAACCGGTACGAGTTTGAACAATGCGGGAGAGATAAGAAGCAACGTCGAAACTCAAGATCTATTCATACATCCTAACGAGAGTTACATAGTGGTGCAGGGACGTCTCACCAAGGAAGATGGGAGCGACTACGCCGACGGCGACACGGTTACTCTAGCCAATAAAGGCATCATGCATTTATTAAGTAAGACAAGAGATAGAATCTGTGTTTCATCCCGGTCAGGCCACCACGATGTTCGGACTCTTGACGTATCCGGATGATTTTTCGAAATCCAGAGGACTTAATCAGTTGTGGGTGAAAGACACCATCGGCCCTGCTAGCGCCGGCGCCGCCGCGATATTCGACTACGTCGTCAAGACGTCCAGACCTAAAGGAACGTTTTCGTTCAGGATACCTTTGAAACACATCTTCGGATTCGCGGACGATTACAACAAGATCATGTACGGATTCAAACACAATCTGACATTGATTCGAAAGGGAAATGATGACGGGATAGTGAGACTCCCCGAGACCGATGCGGATAAGATAACTCTACACAAGATATCGTGGTTCGTTCCGCACGTAGAGCTTTCGATCGTGGAAAAAGCGCGTCTCTACAAGATCATAGAATCCAAGAGTAAATTACCCATGGGATTTAGAATGAGACAGTGCGACACGGCTAGCATTCCACTCTCCATGAATCACTTCGATTGGAGATTGATGTTGAAATCCACTTCTGAGAGACCGTGTTTCATCGTGGTTGCTTTTCAGACTGATAAGGATGGGTTTTAGGAAAAGAATGCATCGCAGTTCGATCACTGCAATATGAGAAACATGCAAGTGTTTCTGAACGCTACGAGATATCCAGCAATCGATTACAACGCATCGTTCGACAAGAACGATTTCTGCAGACTGTATGGCGATGCCGCTGATTTTAGAAAGAAGTATCACGGTCTAGACGAATTGATGAGCAACCCTAACATATCTCCCGGAGAATACAAGTCGATGTATCCCATGTTCGTATTCGACGTCAGTAAACAGAGTGAACGACTCAAGAGTAGCGTCTTAGACATTCAGATCAAGATGCAATTCGATTGAAACGTGCCGAAAAAAACTGAAGCCTTCGCCCTTGTCCTGTCGGACAGAGAATTATAATTCGAATCGGATGGAAATAAGATGTCGATCATTTGATGAGAGACGTGTGTGATAAAAACATTTAAAAAAATAAAAAAGTAATGAGTAATTATTAAAAAACACAAAAAACAACAAAAAAAAAATAAAAGTAATGAGATCTAGAGATATTGAACATCTTTCTAAATCTCATTACTTTTTTTTTGTTTTTAATAATCACACATTATTTTTTTAATTATTTTCACGCATTCACTGTTTGTTCAAAGGATCTAGTTCGATCAGTAGGCTCACCACGGAAGTGGCGGCTTCGGGATTATTGGTTTTCATAACGAAATTAATCCTGTCTCCGGCGTTCACTTCGAGAGGCGTGCCGAACGTGCTAACATTCGCGTGTTGATTCTCAGTCTTTTCGATGCTGTATCTCTTATCGCTCTCTACTCCATTCACCACGAGATTGACGACCGCTCAGTTATTCAAATCCGAGGAAGCCAGACTCATTCGAATGATTTCACCTCCTAACGGCATGGGATATCCCACCTGATCATGTTTCGATCCGCTACCTCCGTTTCTGAAAGACCACTCGGTTTTTCCCTCCTCTAACGTGCCGGCCTCCTCAGCCCACACAGTGATCAATTGTCTAGCATATTTGACTTTCTCCACCACCGAAATCAGGGTGCAGGCATCCGTCATGCTCACGGGATCCGGTAGATTCGTGAGCGCGTGTCCACCAATGTCTAGTTTATCTTGCATGATGTCGCCCTTTCTCCAGACCGAGTTGTCATCCACATACTTCCTGCTGACTGCGCTGGAATCGAATTCGGGATCGTGATCGAGACTGAATAAATTCTCACTGTTCATGTTGATACCACCCTCCATGGTTCCGCCAGATTGTTTGTTCAGGTAGAGATCGTCCACTTGCGATTCTAGGTATTCTTGTGATCATATCACGGCAGAATCTACGTAGCCCTTGTTGACTGCGGTTGAGTCAATCTTCGACAGATTCAATATCTTGTTGAATCCCGCATTCAGATCCGATTTCACTTCTCGTTTGTCAGACTTTCTCTGTTCCAGATCTACGTAGTGTTTGGTCGCCACGTCCTTGGGATTCGTGGGAGTGGCCACGTTCGTTATCTTGTTAGAATTGGCATTCAATTCCGAGTGCATCGTTTTCTGAACGTATCTATTTCTCAGATGTTCGCTGAATCTCACGTGAGAGTCGTCAGCGTATTTCTTGGTTGCGGCATCGGTAGGATCTATGGGATTCGCGACATTCACCAAACGTTTAGATTTCAGATCGAGATCGTCGGTCATGGCTTTATCCATGTAATTATCTAGCATGATGCGTTCGAAATCCGCGTTCCCCTTGTCAACGTATTTTTTAGTCATCTGCGAGATCTATCGGCTCGGGAAGATTGTAGAGCTTCTTATCGTTCATGTTCAAAGGTCCCTCTCGAGGTTCGTATCTCCGAACGTAACGTTTGTCCAAGTTGGCAATGTCGTAACCATCACCGACTTCGAGCGTCTTCCTCTTCCTCTTACGTTGACTTTCGCCGTCACTTCTACCAAATTTATCGACTGGCATGTTGTTTTGAGATTTTTGTTTTAAAAATATATTTCAAACACAGTTTATTAAAAATGAATTATTTCACTTATTTTTATTTTTCGTTTTTATTCGATTAAAATTTCTTATATAATTTTTTTACCTTAATATACTATAAAAAAAAAATCTCTCTCTAATGTAAATCATTGAGAATGTCTTGAAACCGATCTCCTTCAGGCCATCTTTTGAGAACGTAGAGACACAGGTGACCGCAAAACACTTGATCTGGCGATTGCACTCGTTCTGTGTTGTAATGAACCATCGATTTGGTGAAAAGTTCTTTATTTCTTTCGGCGGTGAGATTCCGTAGCTGTCTAAATAATAATTCTTCTTCTCCCCATTCTTGAACCACGCCACCCAGTGAGTGCCTTCACCTGATAAATCGTCTAGATTTAAAATTCCGCATTCCGATTGTCGAGGTCTTCTCTTTGGAAGGCATCTCTGAAAACACACCTAGAAAATCTTTGATTTTCAAATCCTTTGCCGCATTCGACAGATCGATGTTGGATTGGTTCGTTAGGTAAGACGATACCTTCTATGGATATCTCTATTTTCTTATTCATAAATGCGTATATTTTTTTTAAAAATTTATTTATTTTATTATAATTCACTAAAATGACGTTATTTTTTTTATTTTTTTATTTTTCTTTTTAAACTAACTCTATCGACTTCCATAATCTTGAATCCGTCTAATTCCTCGACTTCCATAATCTTGAATCCATCTAATTCTTCTTGATTTTCGGGAATCCTATCATCATTAATCATATCTGGAATCCTATCATCCTCAATCATATCTGAAATCCTATCATCTAAAATTAGATCCAAAGTCCAATGTCCGAGTGCCAAAGTGCTTATTTTATCGTCTAACACGAAACTCTTATCGTCATCGGCCGACAGCGAAATTGTGTTGACAATTTTGGTATACAAGTCGTGATTTTTCCTTCGAATCGATTTCATAGTCTTATACACCGGACCACTTCCTAACAGACAATCTTTATACTCTTGGAAAGAGATGTTTTTCTTCACCACGCACGCTTTAACCCCTTTGCACTTCTTGATCTCTTCATCTTCTAGACGATAAGCATACAGTTTAGGTCTCAAGCCCACGAATTCGAGGATTTGTTTACCACCGCTCTCATCTTAAATTTACCTAACACCTTCTTGTTGTCATTTGATTGAATGTTGGACGGGTGATCGACGGAATAATTGCTCGTATCGAACCACACAGCCACGTCCGGAGATATATCTCGGTAGGCATCTTTCGACTCTATCTCATAAACTAAACTGTCTGTGTTGGTGAACAGTAGTTTGGCTTTATCACCAAATTTTCATTTGACGTAATCGTAGTGAAACTTATATATCAATCACTTGCTGATATCTAAGATGATCGGTCTGAGATAATACGGTTTGTCGAACTTCAGGTGCGTCTTTTGCATGTGAACGAGCACTAGATTTTCGTCGAATATGGTTCGGTGTTTGTAATTGGGTTTTGCCACTAATTTTTTAGCTCTTTTCTCAGACGTGACGAGTCGAAGGTCGGTTCTCTTCCTGATGTTTTCCATCAATTTACCGTACACGCAGTTGTTCATGAGTTACTCTTTTTCGAAATCGTTCTCGGCTCGAATTCTGAGATTCGTGTTGAGATCGATGTATTTTTTCATCCAAGGCTCTTTGTTGAATCGAATGATGCGATGTATGTTGACTAATTTCATCCCGTAATCGTCGTATTGTTTCAAATTCTCACTGTACACGACGTAGTTACATTTGTTAAATAAATTGGGAATGAGTTTTTCCTCATCTCCTTCATTCGGTTCCATTCATTCGGGGGCCAGTGGATAATCGTTGTGTAGATCGTGTAATTCTTCCGGACAGTTCAAATCGACTTCTAAAATGCAAGGATAGTCTCTCCATTTTTGCATCTCTTCTGGTTCCGTTACCCATTCGAAATTTCCAATCGGTAAAGGATGACTCATAGCCCAACCATACAGATTATTAGCATTCCAATACTGTATGTATTTATTCGACCGTTTCGAATCAAAACCTTCTTTCATGTAGAGACTGTTAGCTTCAGAATATCTGTGGGAGATCATCGAGACGCCACCTCTCGTAGCCCTTTTGAGCATGAGCAACATGTCCACGTCAGATAATAATTCCAATTGGACTTCGGTGGTCTTCAACAGAGCGTCCCACGCCAGACCGGGTGCAGTGAAATACAAAGCCGGATCCAGATCGTAATTTCGATGACAAACGTCTCGAATATTTTCGAACGCGTGTTCCAAGAGCAGAACGTCAGTCTTTAGATAGAGATCATGATAATCTCTCATGGTTTTCATATCGAATGATTTCCACACGCTTTGGTGTGTTCATAATTCTCATCGGAAATGTCGGATTCATATAATTTTGAATAAAAATCTTCTTTCGAAGGTAGTGCGGTGTCATCGAATCTCTTTAGATCGCTCATGTAATCGTAAGGATAGACTCCTTTCATCAACATGACGTCTACTCATTCTCCAAAATGTTCGCTCGTGATTTTAAATTTATCCTTGCTCATGTTATTGACTAATTTTTCCAGAGCGGTCAACATGAATTTAAAACTGTCGATGAAACGTATGCCTCTACAAATGAATTTCGTTTTTTCTTTCAATGTCTCTCCATCGATTACTCTTTTCTTCTCCATGACCTTCCACTTCGTGAAGGAAATGTATCTTTCTTCGCTGTTCACGATGCAATTTAATTCTTCGTGGGAGGTGCCGAGATTTTTCACTAACAGATGACTGTCGTAACCCGAGAGATTGTGAAATATCGCCGGATAGAAAACTGCATCTCGATATTTTAAATTACACTTACTGTGAGCCGGACTGCGATACAGACCCGTGTAATGATAGTGGTCTCTGACCTTCTTATTTTCCTCCAAATTCTCGTCGAAGGATTGTCTGCAAATGTGACATTCAGTGGCTCTGTTATTTTCATCCTGCTGCTCTCATGTGATGATCATTTTTGCCGGAGTTTTGAATTTATCGTATAACATTTGAATTTTCGATTCTAATTCTTCCACAAACCTTTGAGCCACGTCGTCGTCTTCGCACTGTTTCATGTAGATGAAGGGACCCATGTCGTGTTGCGAGTCAAAAGCGCATTTCCCGTAAAGGCAATAACCTGAAGGCATGTGTTTTTGATATCTTTCGACGTAACTTCGAAGAGTGTCGGGTTGGCAGGAACTCATTTTCACAGTGAAACATTCGAAATCAGCGTACACAGCGAATGGTACTTTTAACCATCTATTGTGATTTTCAAACTTCATAATGGTGTTGGGTTTGGGCATTTCAATGGCAACACCTTGATTTCCGTTGCAATATTCCTGTTGTTTCGGTAATGATTTTTCACTCTGAAACATGTTCATGCAGTTGCAACATAAACATATCTTATGTTCATGTTTATTATTTTGTCTTGACAGTAATCGGTTCGGATTTTTAACCCAACAATAATGACGGTTGTCACCATTCGAAATCAATAATAAAATAATCATCTTTTCTCTTTCGAGATACGAAGTCTGTCTGAGAGGACAGATCATTCGTTTTTCATCGTCGTATCCCAAGACGTTCACCGCTACGGTGGGATTTTGAGCCTCGAAACGTTCGATGTATTTTAACTGCATTGGAAAAGTCACTCCGGTCCAATCGAGATTTTTAGAAGTCTCCTCGTAATGAAAAACTCTCTCAGGATGGATTTTGACAGGGTATAAAGCTGAGGTGACTGCCCATTTAAAACACTGATCATCTTTATTTCTCACATTGACCATAGAGTGTTTTTTAGCTATTAAATATGGTAATTTCACGTAGGAAGACCCTTTCCATGAATCGTTTTCAGTTATATGAATTTCGAGTTTCAACACCTCATCGAACATCCAATTACTACCTTCATGTTGATAATTCGCGAGAGACGTCAACATCTTGTCTTTCATCTTTTCGAAAACGTCCGATAAATCTGAACCTAGAAATACGGGTTTGACGTTAGATCTGAAAAATGCATTTGTTATGATGCTCTCGCCAGACTTCACGTCGATTTTATTCATCATGCAATGGAGTATCATCTTAATTTTTTGTCCCACGTTCATGTGTTCACGAAACAAATCCAATACTTTTTTCTTCACTCGTTCCATGAACAATTTTGGATCGATTTTCTTGAACGATGGAATCACGTTGAAAGTTTTAAAAATGCCTTTGATCGCACTCTCCCATTCCACGGGCTTCGATTGGAATAGTTCCGTGACGAGTCATGGTACATATTCTTCTCCTTTCCCTTCATCAATTGTTCATCGAATTTCGCTCGATATATCTCATTTGTCTAGATTCTGAAGTGCATCATTCGTTTTCGTTTTAGTTTTTTTTTCTTTTCTTTTGAAACTTGAAGTTCTTCAACAGCTTTTCATTTAGTCATCTTCTTATTTTTCACAACCGATGCATTTTTTGATTGTTTAAGTTTATCCACTTCCGATCTTTCGATTTTTTTCTTTCCATCGCTTCACAAATAATATTCCTGTATGACTTCAGTATTTTTTGATTTAGTTCTATGATTTCTGAAATGTGGAATTTTTAATAGTTTACAAATATCGTTTAACTGAAGTACGGTTTTCTCATTCAAATTTTCCATTTTTTTATTTGTTTGCTCCATTTGTAAGAATATTTTTTTTTTTCGAATTTTGTATTTAAATACTTTGTTAAAAAGTTTTAAAATTGTTTTTATATATATGTGTTTTAATTCCTTCAAAAAAAATTTTTGGGATGAAATTAATCAATTTTTTTATGTTCCTTAACGTGAAAAAAAATTGAATTATTATGAGAAAAAAGGATGTTAAAATTTAACTTTTTATTTATATATATAAAGAGAAAAAACTTTTACAAAAAATATTTTTACATTAAAGAAAATTAAAAATTAAAAAAAACTTTTTTTATATATATATATAAAGAGTAAAAAAAAACTTTTTTAACAAATTATTAAATACAAAATTTAAAATATACATTATTTGCAAGAATTCATAAAACAAAAAAAACAAATAATCGATCATGACAACAACACCTAAAAGATGCGAATTGAAATTGAAACGAGTTGAAACATGTAAGAAACTCGGTTGTAAAATCTATAGATTACAACGACATGATTCCATCGAATTGAACGAGGTCGAGACGAAGGGCTTAGAGCACAAATACGACAAATATAGCATGCCTTTGAAATTGGACGAAGCCATGCTCGATTTGTTTTACGAGTACGAAAGCGATCTGCACAATATCATCGGCGCCGAAGACAGAGAATTCGACAAGAGCGATTTGTCGTTGCCCTACGGAAGTTACATATATCCAAAAATCTCTCTTGAACTCGTGAACAAATTGGGTGGTGAGAGCGCGTTGACTGAAGTAAAAAAAAACTCTCAAAAGTAAAGATAAACATTCAACACATTTGCGAAAAAGGAGAAGACACGACCGTCAGCATGCTAATAACGGACTTGGAAATATAAAAAACAATAGAGAGATTGATTTTTAGCGAAGAAGGAGGAAAAAAAAGTAATGAGATCTAGAGAAGTTGATCATCTCTAGATCTCATTACTTTTTTTTGTTTTTGTTTTTTTTTTTGTTTTCCTTCTTCACTATTGCCCATATATTATAGTAACGTTTCCCTTTTTTCTCAAATTTCAGCGTCGATTCTTCTTTTCTTTTTTTGTGATATGTTACGTTTTTTTATAAGAACACATTTGTTTATCCGAATCATAATTATGAACGAATGTTGTGCATCTCTTGGTAACACTTGCATCATTACCATTCTCTTCAGAAGGTAGTGGTGACGGTGGAAAATGTCTCATTCTTTTAAATTTCAACCGCCTATCCCGTTCTTTATTTAACTCTTTTATCAGTTCTTTCCTAAGATATCCATCATTAGCATCTAATCATTTCTCTACATCTTTTTCGCACTCTATCTCGCGATATTCATCATTATCGTCTAATTGTTTTTCCACCTTTTTATACATTTTATATTATTTTATACTTTCTATGATTTATATTTTATATTTTATATAATTATATAATTTTTACATTATAATAACATACTCAAAATCGGTATATTCTTAAATGGCGAATTCTCACCAAACAACAAACCCTTGCCGAGTCGCTCAACGTTCCGTCCACTCTTTAGATAGAGACTGTTTCCACTCAAAGAGTTGCCACCTCTAACGGGTTCTAGATACAATCCTTTACCGCTGTCGTCTACGTTGACGCGACACACAGCTCCTCCCTTCTTCAAAAACAGTCCTCTGCCACCCTTTAATTTCTCAACTGCTGAACTCGCGAGTCCCAAGAGAGCTCCCACGCCGAGAGTCTTTCCGAGAAAGGGTAATGCTTTTGCGGCAAAGGGTAATGCTTTTGCAGCGATTCCTGCCAATAGCGGTAGGAAACCGCCTTTCATTCTCAAATTGTATCTCAATTGAGCGGGACTCAATCTCACCGTCAACCCTCTTCCATCACGAATCGCTTTCTCCATTCTTTTGATTTGACTTCTGGTCCAGGCGATCGAATCCTGCCTGCCACTCGTCAGATCTTTATGAGTGAATTTGAATCTCACCGCCTCGCCTTGAGTTGTTAACGCTCTCTTAAGTTTCTTCCTCTGTCCTGCGGATATGTTCACGTTTTTAACCACGTATTGTGTCATAATTCTTTTTTAAAATATATTTTGTTCAATTGTTTTTTTTTGTTTTAATGATAATTATATATATATTAAATAATTTTTGTAAATTAATATTGCGTTATTTTATTTTCTTATTTATATATATACACACAATATTTTTTTTTTTTGCTTTTATATTTCTCTTATGTGAAATCGTATCATCACCCTCTCTCCGCGAAGATCTAACAGTTCACCATTTTGATCCGTCAACGTGGTTTTGAGACTATACAATGTGTCTAAAATCATTGGTAGATAAACTAAATTTCGAGGTCGATCCACGATCTTATAACCCGGCGACATGTTTGGAAAGAAGGAATAGATCGTCGGTTGAGTGCTACCATTCACATAGCTTCCAGCAATCACATCCACGTTCACCAGAATGCTATTGACTGCGAGGATGTCAACCGTATTTTCAGATGCCACGTGGCCTCGATACATCTTTCGATTGAATCCCAGCATCTTGCCTATAGAATCGTCCATGTTGAAAACCACTCGAAAATTATCTTCCAAATCCAACATCGTTTGTAAGGTATTAGGGTTGGGAGCGAGTCTGATCTTGTTGCTTCCCTTTCCATCCGTCTTCATTCGCATTTGAATGTAATTGTTCGAATCGTCTATATCGTAACTTCCTTTAGGAATTCGAATCTCCAACCAATCCACTCCGTCGGAATACTTAAACGAGTTATTCTTTTCGGTGACGTTGGGAAAGGAATAATAAGTCTCCAGATTCACCAGCGCCATCTCGTATCTTTTCTCTCTATTCAATTCAATGGAAGGTTCGAATTTCGTCGCGAATCGAGTCGAATCGCCACTCACCACGATTTGAATGGATTGTTTTGCTGCCGTATTCTCGACTATCCGTTCTAACAATTCTCCTTGTTCGAACATTATATTTAATTTTCTTTTTATTTTTTCAAAACTAATTATTTGAAGATTTATTATTTTCTAATTTTTTGTTTTCACGCTCTATCTTATTATCATCAGAAACATAAAACTTGTCGAATCCGCATCGATTTTTTCCGCGATTAAATTCGCTAGTCAAATCGATCAAATTGTAAAGTCCTCCATCCCAAACCCTCTTGCAAAATCTCCTGAATTCTGCCGCGATCATGTTGTTTGCGAGGTGATCGCTGTAGATGTGATTGAGATTCTTGAGATCTTGGCGAAAGGGACATAGAAAATTAGCATTCTCCTTTATCGTCTGTCTGGGCAATCGAAAATAATTCTGCGACAGGTAGAAACAGTCCACGTTGCTGTGACGACCCCTAACGTAATACGATACGCATCGGTTCTGTCTCTCCAAAAGTAGATCGTCGAAAATCATGAGATTCTTATCTTCCGATTTCAATTCTCTAGGATCCGGAACGTCGCTAGCGTTCTCATAATACCGACACTCAACGTTCGAAGATGCATTTCTCTTCATCAATTCCATCGCCGCACCGTCCAAAATGGTCGAAAGAGAAGCTTTACTTTTGTCGAATTTCTCCCTACTGTCAAAGATTCTGGCTATGACGTCCTTAGGCAATCTACGATCCATGCATTCTCGAAGCAATCTGTATTCGGGTTGAAACAAGCTCTTGCCAAACACAAACAATCTATCGTAATCCAACCAGTCGGGTCGGGACAACAGATTCATCAACAGATTGGTCTTTCCGCAATTCGATTTTCCCACTATCAAGCCTCTTATGCTTTTGGGAAAGAACTCATTATTCGACCTCTTAGTTGCAGCGTCGTTCCAAGACATATCTTTAATGTTCATCTTTGTTTATTTTTTTTTTTTTTTGTTATTTTAGATTTTTTCAATCACAATTTTATGTTTTATCAAACTCAGTTTTTTAATATTATTATTTATTTATATTACACCGTCGCGAGTTCTCTTCAATCCAGATCCACTCGTCATTTTGGCTAAATCTTGTATGGGTACCACAGCATCCTTAAAATCTTTCCAACTTTTCGGCGTTCGCTCTAACGTAGCTCGCTTCGCAGGAGGACAGATGAACTTATCGATCAACGCCTCGGCTGCCCTCTTGCCAGCCACAGAAGCTACCCTATCACTGGCTTCGGAAGCGGCTTTCTTACCAGCATCCAAAGCCGTCTTCCTACCGACTTCAAACGCGGTCGATGCGAGTTTTCTACCTGCATCACTCGTGAACGCTCGCTTTATAGAATCGACGATGCCAGAACCGCCTTGAACGTAAGTTCTAACGTATCCCCTGTTCTTTATCACCAACATATCTTTATTTTATAATATATATTTTGTTTTCACTGGTAAATGTTTAAATACTTTTATTATTTTAGTGTAAAATTTACTATTTTTATTTTATATATTTTGTTTGTTTGTTTCTCTCTACTTATTATATACATCAATTCTTCAAATCGTTCATCAGCCTTTTATAATGGTTTTTATTCAAAACCTTCTGTCTTAACAATTCGTCGCATATACTAACTATTTCATTATCTAATCCTGTGTTACCAGCACGTCTACTTGCCATCAACAAACTCAATCTCTGAGACAGAGTGTCAGAATCGCCCGGAAGAAAAGTGGTTTTCACCCCTTTGCCAGTCACCGATTCGACGAACTTCTTATTCATATCCCATATGGGTTTCACCACTTTCGTCCACTTGTAACCTCTGTTGGCTTTAGGTCTCGTCTCTCTGGCATCGTTATTTCTCTTCATGGCGGGGGTCTGAACCAGAATGTCGCCATAATTGTCGAAATCCTGTTCCGTGTAATCTCCAGGCTTGTCGAAAAGGAGCAATTTGCGCAGTCCATCAGTTATTTTACACTTATTCGAACCGACGATTAAATTATCATCATCCATTTCCACTTCTGTGTCACCACAAAAGTTCTACCGTCCAAATCCTTATAAATTCCATACAACAGATCTCTCTTACCACCATCCTCGGACGACGCGACGCTATCAGTGGTGATAGTCGAAGCTGTATCGTCGCTCTCGCTCACGTCGGATTCGATTCTCATGGGAACGTAATCCGGTGTAGATTGAAAGGAATACTGTTCTGTAAAACTACCAGGCAACAAACCCATTCTCAAAAAAACTCTCTTTTATGGGTCTCAATTCTTCAACTATCTCCTCCCTGCTTCATTCCTGAACCTCCGCCATGGGTTTAAATATTTTTGTGGCTTTGCATCTAAGTTCCATCTCTCCAAGACGTCTGCTTCTGTCAGCCGATTGAATGCTCTTCTTGGCACGTTCATATTCGTTTAAAAGCTGATCTCGACGTTTGGCATCCATCTGTAAAAACATTTTTTCATTTTTTAAATTATTAATATTTCCTTTGAGTATGCTAATTTGAGTTATTTATTATTTTCAAAATTAAATGTATAATTATTTTTATGTTTTAAGTAAATAAAAATCTTCTGTCTTTAATATAATAACTAAAAACCAGTTGAGGAAAAACATTTTACATGATAAAACCTCTATAAATGCGTTTTGCCTCTGGACGCGTTAAAAATCGCATCACAGATTATTCACTCAGTGACGAACTGGAGAACTTTGAAAAGTTTGAAAGTTTTAGCGCATAAGAAACCGGTTTCTTACTTAATGCATTTGAGAATAATTACATCCGTTAAAAGGGTTCATTCATATCTCCGAACATTATCATGAATATATTAAAAATTTATTTACCACTTAAATCTAATTGAGTGGAAATACGCTTTTATTGTCTATTATTAAAACGACCCATTAAACAAAAACCTTTCATTCACACCAGAGCAAAAACATGAGTGTCAGTTTTATCTCTTAAAAATTCATCTAAGTGAAAAAGGTTTTATAATAGAATTTTTATTTGAATGAAACAATTCTACGAACTATTTTTATTTGAATGAAACAATTCTATAAAGTGTTTTATTAAGATTTATTTCACAAAATTCGCAGTGACAAAACGTAAACAAACGATTTTCCATCAATTCTAATTTTCTAAAACTCATTTTTTTTTTCAATGTCATCTGTTGAAACGAAAACCTTTCATTCACACCGAAACAAAAACATGAATGTCTATTATAACAGATTCAATTTCATAGTCGACTCTTTTGAACGAAAACCTTTCATTCACTCCAGAACAAAAACATGAGTGTTAGTTTTATCTCTTAAAAATTCATCTAAGTGAAAAAGGTTTTAAAATAGAATTTTATGTGAATGAAACAATTCTACAAACTATTTTTATTTGAATGAAACAAATTCTACAAAGTGATTTTATTAAGATTTATTTCACAAAATTCGCAGTGACAAAACGTAAACAAACGATTTTCCCATCGATTTTCTAATTTTCTAAAACTCAATTTTTTCAATGTCATCCGTTTGAAATGAAAACCTTTCATTCACACCGAAACAAAACATGAATGTCTATTATAACAGATTCAATTTTATAGTCGACTCTTTTGAACGAAAACCTTTCATTCACTCCGAAACAAAAAAACCTGAATGTCTATTATGATAGAATTTATCGAATTCAATCTTATAATCGACTCTATTGTGAGCCTCAAAAGCTGTTTGCCCATTCTGGGACACTGGCCTAGAATCGGCAAACCACCTTTTTGATGCTGTCTTAGAATCGGCAAAGCGTTTTTTGCTCGCGTTCACCAACGATAGATTGAAGGTCTAATCCACGATGGGAACGTCGAAAAAGATTTTTAAGAAAATGTACATGTACAATTTCGTACATTTTTCACTTTTTTGAGCGACGTGTACATTCGACAAGTTCGCCAACGGGTATTTGAACGTTAAAAGTGCGATCTGTGAGCCTCAAAACAATAGCCGATTCTGGGACATCATAAAAAAACGACATTTTTTGTAAACGTGAACGCGATTTAACACTGAATCCTATGAGAGTAAACGCACCATGTACGTGTACGTGTACGGTACATGTACAACGTGTCCCAGAATCGGCCTTTTATACCTACTAACGTAAAGGGTAAAGAATCATAGACTTTGATTTAATAACATGCTCAGCTGTTTGATGTCTCTTAACTGGTTGAGGGCTAGATTATTTTTGGTGGCCTGAATATGAAAATAAAAATTTGTTTTATTACAAATTGTTAGGGAGTGCCGACAGGCGCTTTCCAATAATTTGAAATAAAAAAAGATTAAAAACAATAGTTTTTGAAATTTTGACTAAATCTGAAACATAAAGCACGGAAAATGTTGGCTTTTGCACCGGCACCCTCATTTTTTGAAAGCCCTGATAATTGCTTCTCGCACTCAACCAGTTAAATCCGGACGACCCCTTAAATAGTAGGGAAAAAACAAGAAGTTACGTGATGTAACAAGGAACATTGCGATGGGTGGGGCCTTCTTTACCCCACCCCATCATTCGTCAATTTTATAGCAGCTGGAAATTCGAAGGCCTAAGTTGGTAAAAGTTGGAAATTTCTGACCGAGCTCTGGTGGATATTTTCTAAACGTGTCTAGAGTCTTTAGACTGAAAAGTAGTGAAAATCCTCCATATGTTGATATGCAGTTGGAATTTGTAACTACCAAGAACCTCAGCTGAATAAATTGCATGTGAAGGTGTACAAAAGGAAGGCTGCAAATTTACCATTTACCCAACAAATTGGCATACGCCCGTAAAATTTGAAATTCAGCAGTTGAAAAAAACTGTTTCGTGCCAACCAGAGGTTCCATAATATGATTTTATTGAAATGTTTTAAAAACTTGAAAAAAAAATAAAAAAAATAAAAAATTCATGTGTGTTGGGTAAAGAGTTAAAACATGCAGTTGCAAAATGTTGACTCAGGGTCAGAGTGAGACGGGGTGCTAATAAAAGTTCCCACTTGTCAGAAATTATGTATTAGTAGTCAGAATTTCGTGTATCGGGGGAGGGGGTGCAATTGGAAATTTAGAGATGGACATTCCAGACCCATAAGCAACGTCCCGGGATTCGCAAGAATACAGAGAAACCTGACTCTACATCAATCGAGTCGATGGACATTGAGAAATATTTTTACCGTTTAGCTCTCGCGCCATCCTGTAACAATTATGAAAGCTATATCAAGGTAAAGCTAACATATTTCAGACAAAACTTCTCGATTATGAAATTGGACTGTCTGAATGAGGCAGGCATACTATCAGGAACGTGGCTAACGGGTCTTGGTTCAGGGGTGTCCGCCTCTGAATTTCCTTCTGCTCCCTCCCCTCGCCGGCTGTGAAATATCCAACTTTTGACAAAACAAATTTGGACGACCCTTGAGAGAAATTTCTACCTCCTCCCTTTAGATATAAAACTGCTGATGAAATTCGAATGTAATCTCTCACCTTGTGTTGGAAATATATAACCGTTGGGTTCTATAGTTGGTCTCATGGGTGCAACAAGCGCCATCTGCAGAGTCTCGGAATTGCAGGTGGCGCCTTGTTGCACGCAATGGACAAAAGGTTGACTCCAGGTAAAAAAAATGCAATGTAGCTCGAAAAGCATGACGTATCTTTAGAAATAGTCATAACCACAGATAAAATACCACGAAATCTTCTACAATCAGTATTCACGCTGTCCAATGCCAATGGCGCCAAAAAAACTTTACAAAATTTGGAACCAAAAATACGGATTTGGGCACCAAAATCCGGTTCCAAAAACCCTCCAAGATATTCTTGTGGTAGGTCACAAAGGCTTTGTGGTTTACTACTTCAGTGCGTCATTTTGGATAAAATCACAGACTAGGAGACAGAATTTATGCCTGTCAAGTAATCTTTTGGCAGCAGGTTCAATCCAGACTTTTTGTAATGGCGCTTCGGAATTAACAATTTATGGATTTAATCTGATTCTTATCAAAATAGTTCTTTGTTACTTAATTTTATTTGATCTTGCCTAATTATTTTTATAATCCCTCTGGATGATAATAAATTATTTGCTACTAGTTTATTTTGAGTGAATAAATAATAATAATGGAATTGTTTTGTAAACTTTAATAATAGCGTTTTACTTTTTTATTGTTTATATTTTTATCATATTTGTGCCCGCGTTGTGTCCCTGGGCAAGGCACGTAACCCCGATTGTCCACATGGGGCACGATGACGCCGTGTACTAAGGCGTACTGCACGTCGATGGTATGCATGTCTTCAACCAATCTAACCCTGCCTGTGCTGCAGTGCGGATTTACGATGTTGGGGAGCTGGCAGCTGCTCGTCGTTGCTCGGTGGTTTTCCAGGGGTACTCCGGCTTCCTCCACCCGTAAAACTGTCACTGTCAAGATTAGTCATTGTGCATCATTATAACGACCTTAAACACCAATAAATAAATAAATAAATTATTTTTGTGGATTTTCTTTCCAACTAAAATACTTAAAACAGGCAGGTAATTCTAAAATAAAATCGTTCTTTGAGAGCAACAATGAGACATCTGTAGTGGTTTAGCACTATGGATGGCATCTTATTGCACTCAAAGGTTGTGCCCACATTTTTAGCTCTTTTGTAAGATGTCCCTACTTTTGTAATAGTTTTTTATCCCTTTTGTAAGAGGTCCCCACTTTTGTAATAGTTTTTTAGCCGTTTTGTGAAAGTTTCTTCTTCTGACCAGGAAACATCATTTTAATGAGGTTCGAAGATTTTTTTATAGCACTTCATACCTGACGGGAGGGTTCGAGTTGGAAATAAAGAATTTTGATCAAAAAATCGAAATTGGCCAAAACAAAGCGGAAAATTTCGATGTCTATTTTTTCCGCGTCAATGGCTTGTTTTGAACCAATTCGCGCTCCTCATTAGGAATTTGAACGCAAATCGCCTGTTTTCTCGATTTTTCAGCGATGTAAAATGTCCCGCTTTTGTTAGAATTTTTTTGCTCTTTTGTAAAGAGGCCCCCACTTTTGTAATAGTTTTTTATTACACTCAAAGGTTGTGCCCACTTTTTTAGCTCTTTTGTAAGAGGTACCCACTTTTGTAATAGTTTTTGATTGCACTCAACGGTTGTGCCCACTTTTTTAGCTCTTTTGTAAGAGGTCCCCACTTTTGTAATAGTTTTTTAGACCTTTTGTAAGAGGTCCCCACTTTTGTAATAGTTTTTTAGCTCTTTTGTAAGAGGTTCCCACTTTTGTAATAGTTTTTTAGCCCTTTTGTGATAGTTTCTTCTTCTGACCAGGAAACATCATTTTAATGAGTTTCGAAGTTTTTTATAGCACTTCATATCTGATGGGAGAGTTCGAGTTGGAAATAAAGAATTTCATCAAAAAATAGAAGAAAAAAATTCGTGTCTGTTTTTCTCCTTCAATGGCTTGTTTTTGAACCAATTCGCGCTCCCCATTAGGAATTAGAACGCAAATCGCCCGTTTTCTCGATTTTTCAGCGATGTAAAATGTCCCGCTTTTGTTAGAATTTTTTTGCTCTTTTGTAAGAGGCCTCCACTTTTGTAATAGTTTTTGATTACACTCAAAGGTTGTGCCCACTTTTTTAGCTCTTTTGTAAGAGGTCCCCACATTTGTAATAGTTTTTTAGACCTTTTGTAAGAGGTCACCACTTTTGTAATAGTTTTTTAGACCTTTTGTAAGAGGTCACCACTTTTGTAATACTTTTTTAGCTCTTTTGTAAGAGGTCCCCACTTTTGTAATAGTTTTTTAGCCCTTTTGTGATAGTTTCTTCTTCTGACCAGGAAACATCATTTTAATGAGTTTCGAAGTTTTTTATAGCACTTCATATCTGATGGGAGAGTTCGAGTTGGAAATAAAGAATTTCATCAAAAAATAGAAAAAAAAATTCGTGTCTGTTTTTCTCCTTCAATGGCTTGTTTTTGAACCAATTCGCAATCCCCATTAGGAATTAGAACACAAATCGCTCGTTTTCTCGATTTTTCAGCGATGTAAAATGTCCCACTTTTGTAAGAATTTTTTAGCTCTTTTGTAAGAGGTCCCCACTTTTGAAATAATTTTTTAGCCCTTTTGTAATAATTTCTTCTTCTGACAGGGAAACATCATTTTAATGAGTTTCGAAGTTTTTTTCATAATATTTGATACCTGACCAGAGGGTTCGAGTTGGACATAGAGAATTTTCATCGGAAAGGATCATATTTAAATCTCGATATTTCAATCCAAAATGGCAACTAAAGGGGATCCAAATTGAAGGTAGCAATACCTCATTGTGAAAAAATCGAAAAAATTTCATTTCGATTTTCCGTTAATTCAAAATGGCGGCAAAAAAAATCGAAAAAATTTTGTTCGATTTTTCGGTTTTTTATACGTTTTGTTCAATTTTGAAATATCTTTTTTTTTACATTGAAAATTTTCGGACAAATTTTCGACCAAAAACCGGAATTTATTTTTTTTCTTCTCTTTTTATGCGGTTTGGTTCATTTTTAGACGAAAATTTTTTTTTTTTTTTTACATGGAAATTTTCGGTTCGATTCGGATAGAAATTTTCGACCAAAATCCGGAAAAATATTTATTTTTTTATGCGCTTTAGTCAATTTTGAGACGAAAAAAAAATTACACTGAAAATTTGGGGTCCGGGAGGGAAAGAAAATTTTGGAGGACCAAACTCCGAAATGAGTGTTTCTGTTTTTTATGCGTTTTCGACAATTTAAGACACAAAATTCTTTTACCGCACTCGATCGATTTCGGCGGAAGGATAATATTGAACTCGGCTTCTCGTTCAATATTATCCTTCCACCCAAATTGATCGCGTGCGATTATAAATGACAGTTCGAACGCGAATGTCGTTTTGTCTATTTGTTCTCTTTCCTACCTCTCTCCTCAGAACCTATATCACCTGCAATTTGCATCGTTCGATTGGCATCGGAACTCTTCTTTCTCTCCCTCTCTCAGGATCGTGACTACCTTTGTCTCTGTGTGTGTGGGGGTGGGGGGGGGGGGGGTGTAGGACGTCGGTGCCTGAACGCTTGGTCATATCGTCCAACTATTTGGAACATACCTAATTGCTTCTATAAAAGACGTCTACGCTACAAACCCAGTTTCCATCGATAAAATACTGTATTTTAAACAAACAACATCTACACACTACTACTTAGTTAGTGTTGCCTGACCATGCTTTGAACAAAACATGATCATACTAAATCATTTGTTATTACTTTCTCTCTCCCTGGGTGTGCATTCAACCGATATATTGCCTGGGGCATTTATTGCATTTTTTAATCTGTGTATTTTTTTCGCGTAAACAAGAAGTTTTACCCTACTGAGTACTCCAAAGGGCGTGCGTATATTTACCGGACAAGCAAGATCATTTGCCCAACTTGGTATTTCATAAATTCTTCACCAACCTCTGCCCGAGGAAACCCGTGATCGGAAGATTTTTTACTTTTATTTATTTCATTCTTTTTGGGGAGGGGGAGGATGTCCCGACCCGCCCGCCCAACCCTTAATTTACGCCCATCTCTCTTCTGTCCTCTGTCGCATCCTCTCCCTAGATGCATCATAAGCAAAAACACTGAATCTGTTCTCTAAACACCGCCTAGTTGGCCCACTAGCCCTAAGCTGGTTTTGACCTCTTGTCTCTACCTAGTCCTGACTTGGCTCAACCCTCCATATTTTCCTACTGGAACTCCCCTCCTCGCTTGCATCCTCCACATCAAGCGTCTCCCTTCTACGGTTCCCTCATCCCCGCTTCCTCTTTCTATCCTCAACCACTTTTCATCCACCGTCCACCAAACTAGCATAAGTAACGTTCATCGGGGTTACTCTAGCTATACTAGCCTTCCACGGTCTCACCGTTAGCTCAGCAATTTCCGCGCGAACACAAACGCACTTCTCCAACAACTGTGAGATATCGCTGCAATTCTGATACACTGTGCGCCTTTCACTTGAACGACCACTCCCATACTTCATATTACACTGAAAGCAAGCATCAGTCCCCACCACTTGCACCCTCAATCAGCCATACAAGCCCCTCACCCCCTAACCATTGGACCCCTTCCACCCCTCTACGAACCGTACTTACCGCCGTCTGGAAACCAGCTGAGCAGTTACCAAACATATTCACAGCTCCAATAATCAACAACCAAAAACAACCGACATACTCGAAAAAAGGCAACGTAAAAATAAATCAATAAAATTCTCGAAAATTCACGAAAACCTTTGACATAAACCCACTTGCTTCACCCTGTATTACTCACCAAAACACATACAAAACTAAAGAAATGTCTTCCGCGCAATAACAACAATATTGGTTAACCCTTTACCCAACGTAACGGCCAAAACCGGCCAGCGCTATTCTCAAAAATCGCCAATTAATTTCCAAAATATTTTCATTTTTTGTCTCAAAAACATAGGTTATGGCCCCTCGTTGGAACGAGCTCGTCGAGCTCGTTCCAACGAGGGGTCATAACCTATGTTTTTGAGACAAAAAATGAAAACAATTAGTTATTCAATAATTTTTTTTGCAAGTGTCGTCTGCTTTCCATGTTAGGTAAAGGGTTAAAATTATTTTGTGTTCTTTTTCATCGACTACCGAAGTAAAGCGATAGGGACAAACTGAACTCAATCTGAGACATCAGAACGACGATGATGATTGGTTTGAACTGGGGTTTTTTTTCTCTCTCTCTTTCTCTCGTTTTGTTGTTGTTGTTGTTGTTGTTGTTTCAGTCGCTTCACTCGATTGTCACATTTAGTGGTGCCGAAACTCGTGTGGTCTGTGCTATGTTTGGGATAACCAGTAATGTCCTAACCCCGAATGGTTAATATCGTGTGTCAAAGTAACTCTTGTTAATCAGTTTATCCAGTCGTGGAACACGGAGGTAAATAATTCTCCTATTGGCTGTATCTATCGAACTTTTAAGACAACATTCGAATTTGAGGATTATTTGAGTAAACTCCCCACTGGCCTGGCAAGGGTATGTTTGAAGTTCAGAACTTCAAATCATCAGCTTCCTACAGAAACCGGTCGCTGGACTAGAACACGCAGAGAAGAGCGACTTTGTACTTTTTGCGATGCGCAATCATTAGGTGAACGATATCATTATATTTTAGAATGCCTGAGTGTTGTTGCCCATCGAAAGAAATACATACACAAATCACTCTACACTCAACCGAATATAATAAAGTTTGCTGCACTAATGTCCAGCTCTAACGAAAAGGAACTGATCAATATATCAAAATTGGTTAAAATTATTAACAGAAAAATAATTAACAAGTAGATAATTATTATTTAGCATAATTATAAACAAGGGATAGTCCCCCGGTTTCCTCATGTGGATCTTTCTCACGTGCTTTTGCTTTACGTCTATTAAAACCACTCTCATTTAGTTTGAAGTACATCTTAACAACCATTAGCGAGTGATTCTGTATTTGTTGACGCGGTGCTTGCTTTGCTTGGGGTGGGCGTGTATTCTGTGGCTCAACATTAATTACTTGCTGAAATCACTGCGTCTAATCAGAAAGCTGGAGCCGTGCGATTCACGCCTACCTGTAGTGCCAGATCGCACATGCGTTGTACAGCCGAGAGAAGACCATTGACTTACGGCGCCTCATATGTGCTGAATAGGACAGAGGTTTAGCCCTAGCATTCCCTAGAGCCCAATTTCTTGACTTTCGTCGCCTGGCAGTCGGATGTATTGAACGCAGATCCGGTCATGATGGGCGAACTTTCGTTTTCAAACAAGATTGGGTGACTGGGAAAATGCTATGCTATCATTTTCGATTTGAATATACTTGAGTAGAAACTATGCCGTTGTATCCCTTATTCATATTCAACCTCCCCCTTTCGTCCTCTCCAACACTGTTGGCAACCTGACAAGTGGTCGTGACATTTACTAAAAGGCTGTCCTCATACAGAATCAGTTCGCCCCCTGGGTGTACCGGGACGACATCTGGAAGTCTGGGACTGCTGGTAGCGCCTTGGTGCGCTCATGGGACGAATTGCTACACGGAATTCACACCAGGTTCATGGAATATAGGTTTGTAAAACTCTGACCGCACCCCATACCCACCTCACTATAATTCTCCTACCAACGATGCCATTAATATAGGGGCACCTCTTTATTTACATTGTGCCCCTCTACACTTTACCTGCTCCATTGTCCTCATTCTAATTGTTTGATGATATTTTATTTGCTGTACATCATGTACCATAAATATGGTTTGAGCGTAATAAAGTAAAGTTAAAGTTAAAGAAAGGGCACAGAGAGTTAACTTCTCTCGGTCGGAAACCAATGCTCTGTGTGCAAACAGCCTACCCATGAAGAGAAGAAAGGCGACAATTCCGCACCGCCGTAACTTTGTAAGTTGTGTTTGTGTTGGGGGGTGGGGTGGCGATGTCTCAGTGGTTAGACATTTGATTTCAAAAAGAAAGATTCACAGCTCGACCCCCCCCCCTCCCAAGGATTATTGCGTGGTGTCATTGAGCAAGATATTTAATCCCGATAGCCCACGTGGGGCTCGGTGGCTGGGGCACACTGCACGTTGATGGTGCACACCCCTTCAGCAGATATTATTCCTGGCTGTACGGATTCATACGCTGGGGAGTCTGATATTTAATCGGCGCTGCGCGGCGGTTCTCTACGAGTACTCCGACTTCCTCCACCCCTAAAACTGCTTCACACGCGGTTACTCATGCTGCTATCTGTCTGAAGTGCCGTTCCTGCCCCCCCCCCCCCCCCCGAAAAAAGCGTGGGCCATATCGTTGAGAACACATGGTTACTGCACGGTGGTGCTTATTCTTGAATTTAATGAAATAGGTGAGTATCGGGACTTGTTCGTCGAGAAACAAAAATATTTTGGTAGGCCACCAGACCTCAGTGAAAGTGACAGTGGTTTAGCACTGCTTACGAACATCAAGGTTTTCATCAGTTGCTGTTGACAGTGTCGTCACGAGAATCTTCGATGTCTTTCTAAAATTGTTTTTAGAAATGATCCTTCTTGATGTGTCAATGTTTGAAAACCTCATCTCTCTCTCTCTCTCTCTCTCTCTCTCTCTCTATTCAATTTCTCCAGATTTCTTCTCCTACAATATGTGTGCTACAAATTATATTTTTAGAAAAAAAACACTCATTTATTCTTATTTTTCCTCGTTGTTAACCTTTAATTGAGAATTATATATTTTGGTTGATGAGCACATTTCCTAATCCTATGATTTTCCACCATTTTAAATATCGTCTTTGTAAAGGATAACTCTGTGTTTTATGGTAATTTGCCCAATCCAAGGTAAGTTTTACTTTTCTGGTTGTTTTAGTTCGATGAGTTATCTCATGTTTCGGAGTAAACAAGCTGGTTTAAAACTTTCAGTTCCCCCATTTTTGCTAAGAATCGTTTTTATAAGGTCTCTGGTGTGATTTGAACTAGTTTACATCAGTTTTCAGCGTCAACCAAAAGACCAATTTACATTACAAAGCTGGCAAGATGATTACTTACATGATATTTGCTAAAAAATATTGCACACAACCTCTAGAAATTCAATGAGAATCAATTTTCAATATAAATACAATGAAACTCGCTCTTTTAAGTTCAGGTGTAACTTAGGGCCTGGAATTCTACCTCTTTTTTCCTGAGCTCTTGAGATTTTCGATTCAGAGTCAGATTATGCAACGGAAATGAGTAAATTTTTAAAAACTCGTTCCAATTTATTCTTAAATGTACATATTTTTGTATTATACCGTATTATATTTTTGTCACTAGGGGAATTGGTAACCACTTAAAATTCACTCCGCAAATATTCGTGGGGTCGGGTGCGCAGCCGAATAATCCATTAAAAAATAAATATAGCTGAATGTTAAGCCATGCATACGGGGACTCCTGGGTACTTACCTCTTTCCTATTAATTAAAACCCTTCAAGCTCTTTCCCTTGGGCACAAAGCTGCACTCTGTTTCCTTCAAATCCCAAAAGAGGAGAGGGCGCACCCGCCCCTTTCGCATCACCGGTAGTCTTCGGCGCAATTACTTATTTATACAGATCCACAACAGTTCGGTGTATTGTGATTGAGACTAATGTCCTTCCGCGGAGATTTACTACTATGGGACCACAGCACAGAAACTAATATCGTACCAGTGAACACGGCTTGGTACCTTATCGACAAAACAAAATGAGGGCAATGATGTTGACGACGACGTTGTTGATGAGGATGACAATTACGACGACTGCCACGATGCTGATGACGATAATGATAATAATGTTATATTTTGTGTGCAGGAAATTTTGGGTTACATCCAAGATCGATCCTCTCACGCATAATTTGCGGCAATCGAACAATATAATAAATGTGAAGAGAGTTTCCATCTAGACAACACAGGCAGTTGTGTCAAGATTTTCAAACGACTGACCCACCCCCCCCCCCCCCTTCTATTTCAACACATGTGCCATTCAATGAGACTGCAAAACGATCATCGATAAAGTCCACCTATTTGTCTGTTTAACATAAGCCGCATTCAAAGTCAACCATCTTTTTATTCGAGAAAGTGAATCTTCACAACCCCCAGCACCGTTAAAGAAACAAAGAAAAGAAAAATTACAGCACCGCATCAGAGGAGCTAAGGCAGACCTCACCCATCAACGGGGAGCACCGCATATTGAAGTATTCGCGATTAAGGGTGCATCTGTTGGTCCCACTTTTGTATAATTTGCTCTTTTGTAAGAGGTCCTCACTTTTGTAAGAATTGTTTAGCCCTTTTGTAAGTAATCATCTTGCCAGCTTTGTAATGTAAAGCGGCCTCATGGTTGACGAGAGCTATAAACTGATGTAAACTAGCTCAACTCATACCAGAGGCCTTATAAAACGATTCTTAGCAAAAATGGGGAACTGAAAGTTTTAAATCCATTTGTTAACCTGTTTGCTGGAGATCACGAGTTCCCGAAAAACTCTTAAACATTTAAGTCCAACTTGTTTACTCCGAAACATGACATAACTCATCGAACTAAAAACAACCGGAGGAAGTAAAACTTACCGAGGATTGGGCAAATTACTATAAAACACAGAGTTAACCTTTACAAAGATCATGTTTAAAATGGTGGATGTCAAGGTGATAGCTAAAAGTTGTGATTTTGTTGTATAAAAGTGTATATATCTTTGATAATTTTCCTCGTTCGGGCAAAGGTACCAGAATGTGCGTTTATATAACGGACCCCGAAAACCGATTTGTCACTGAAATTCTGCTAATTAGGCATGAAATTTAATGTCCATTAGGGCACATTTGTTGAACGCCACATGTGCTAACTGATAACTGATCAAAGAAGTATTCTGCGGTAATCATTATCTGTGTAATTATGACCACTTAATAGGTGATGGTTATAGAAAACAGTACATCGCATATGTTCTGGACACACACCCATATTACGCAGCTAGCCTGTCTCCGAAAGGTCAAAAGATACCAAAGTGCTAGTCTTTCAAAGGAACTTTAAAGCGAGTATTAAATTAAGATAGATCTAAGCGGCCAAGTTCAAGAGAAGCGATTAACTGAGAATAAATGTTCTGGCTATCTAAATAAAAATCGGTGGATTTCTCGAAAAATTCATTCCAGCCAATTCCAGTCGGAAGGTGTGTAAGGCTGTGGGTCGTTGCGAGTAGATGGGGAGGTCCCATGCTATAGGTTAGAGGAGGTGCCGCATCGGCGCGAAAGTATAGGCACATTGTGATGTAGGGGAGCCACAGAGCTCATATTTAGAATAGGAGCAGTCGCGGGCCAAGTCGGTGGCCATATAAGAGAATAGGATCAGGAACAGGAAGTACGAGCTCAGGGAGCTATATGCATTAAGTAAACGGCATTACCTGTTTTAGAAGGCAAGCCATACAAAAGCAGAGTCGGCTTTGCGTGTATGAACATTACCCTGAGAAAGAAGTAAGGGAGAATTTAACTCCATTGGTGGCGATTGCATGTGTAAAAAGCGTCAAGTAATGTGACAATAAGCTAGTGGCCGTGCAACGGCAGTAGTAGGGTGACATTCCGTCACCTGTCAGAGCAGAGGCGTCCGATAAAGTGACAATACGCTAGGGGCCTTGCGGCGGCAGTGAAAGGGTGATGTGAAGAGGCGACCAAGGAACCAATACCAGCGAAGAGGAGGAAAAGGCATCGAAAACAGAGAATGTGGGCCCGCAAGATACTCAAAAACTGTGGGTGGGGGTGATTGACGTTTTGTTTTCTTATTCTTTTAGATTCCTTGTAAGTCACAAATTATCATATTTATTATTTTTATATATGTATTAAAATTGTTGTTTTCAGTGAACTCCTGTTGATTTATGCTTTTCGAGGAAAAGCTACTAACCTCAAAAAAAAAGACAGAAAAAATCATGGTGTGAGGTTGCGTTTTGGGTGCTCTCCGGGTGAAGGCAGATTAATTGGTGTTTAATATATTTTGTTTACATGTATTTTCTATGAGGCTCCACGAAGAACTTGTAGATTGAATTACGGAGTGGATTTTCAGTTTTTGATGGTGTTTTAAGTAGTTTCTTACAAGTTTTTTCACAAATTGCCTTGGATTCGAGGGATGGTGTGAACTGATATCATTTATGGATGGAAGCTAAAATGGACTTATTTAATCGGAGGTACTATTGTGTTATTGTTTGTATCTTCTATTGTTGATCATAAATGCTGTAGGTGTGAAAAACTTTTCACACGACCCTGACTGACGGCTGGATCTCGGTGTCGTTGAATATATCAAGATAGTCATTGCACCGTGAATACTGCCGAGTTTGCTCTTACACAAGTGTTTGTGATTTATACTGACTTGATGCTGCTGTCTATCCAGCTATTTCTATCTATCTCTTAGTATTGTAAGATTGTTGTAAGATTCAAATAACAAAATGGGTAAAAGTGGTAAAGCTAAAAAGCGACTACTCGAAAAATCATCTCCCAGGGGTGCGGAGGCAGTTACGCCATCATCGAAAAGGGTCAACCACGATTCGTCCGACGTTGAAAGGACTATAATTTGGATACCGAATGTGAAAGCGATAGTGACAGTGGAAACAACAAAACAAAAACAAAACTCAGGAAAACCACTATTATGAACATTAACTCAAAACTAAACACAGTCATGAACAAACTGAAACAACTGATAACTAAAACTGAATTTAATAAAATTATGGATGAGCAGCTAAGTAAAAAGGAGTTTGAAACGAAAATGGAAGCTGTAAAAACTGAAATAACAGAAAAACTCACTCGGAAAATCGAGCATTTAGAATGTAGAATCTTCTCTCTAGAAAAATCGCTGGACGAACAGAAAAATGAAAATAAACGTTTATCAGCGGAATGTACCAGTCTCCTAGCAGCAAGGAGTGATAATAAATATACACTGAATGATATGGAACAGTACAGTAGAAAGGACAGTGTGCGTATTTTTGGCGTCCATGATGAGAAAAATGAATCTGTGGAGAAATGTGCTGAGAAAGTTTGCAGGCTTGTGTCCGGAGAGCTCCAAGTGGCACTTGACATGAGTGACATTTCCATAGCTCACCGACTTGGAAAGGCAAATTCCGAACAAAAGCGTTCAATAATCGTTAAGTTTACGACCAGGTCTATGAAAAGCAGGGTGCTCGAAAAGAGAAAACTTTTGAAGGGTACTGGCATAACTATAAAGGAAGACCTGACAAAGCTTAACTCTTTCCTTCTGAACAAGGCTTTCCGACACCCAGCTGTGTCCAATTCATGGTCATCGAATGGTAAACTTTTTCTAAAAACACTTCGTGGGGAAATACATCGGTTCCGCACTGAGGAAGAGCTCAACAAAATAATAGGCCATGGTGATTTACCAAACAACAATCATGAACTAGTTGTAAATTTTCCTGATGGTGATTACTATTAACAGCTTGTAAAATTACCAACAGTTTATTTCAAACTTCCCAAAGTTGTATTACGCTAGCCACCCTAAATTGGCAGGTTATAGGTTTGATTCGATATACATATATATATATCCATACACAGGTGTAATGCTGTAAACGACTGGACAATTTTTTAAAAATTTTCTATGGCCATTCAAAGGAGTATCCGCAAACTTTCGTCACATGGACGACCGGGTGTAACCCGGTGGTCCATGTGATGGAAGTTTGCGGTGCTTCATATCTTATGCTGCTCTAAGTGTCGCAAAATGGTGAAACTATGATTATTTGTTTTGCACACGCTGTTCCGTATGCTACTGAACTTGGTACTTGGGCTCTTGTGTTTCACAACTAAGTAAAACAATGTTTGAGTGGAATCACCCCCCCCCCCCCCCCCCTTTCAGCGGGCAATACCCCATTGAGTGCCAGCAGGCTTTCGGCACCTGGACGACCAGATGCAAACCGGTGATCCGCGTGATGAAAGTTTGCGGGAGCTTCGTGTTTCTATAAGGAAAGGTTTCAGTTTTATTTTCGCTAACTCCGCCCTTAGATGCTACAGTACTAGGGACTTGGGCTTTTGTGTTCTGCAACAAAAAGAGAAACTATGTTTTAATGGAGTCTTGCCCTTTATTGATTCTTAAACACTGAGATTGAGACTAGGGAGTCCTGCCAGTACGGGCAATAATGTATGGAGTACCTACATATTTCCGCCACATGCCCCCCCCCCCCCTCCCCCTCCTGGGTGTAACCTGCTGATCCGTGTGATAAAAGTTTGCGCGAGCTTTGTATTGCGATGCAAACCGGTGATCCGCGTGATGAAAGTTTGCGGGAGCTTCGTGTTTCTATAAGGAAAGGTTTCAGTTTTATTTTCGCTAACTCCGCCCTTAGATGCTACAGTACTAGGGACTTGGGCTTTTGTGTTCAGGAACAAAAAGAGAAACTATGTTTGAATGGAGTCTTGCCCTTTATTGATTCTTAAACACTGAGATTGAGACTAGGGAGTCCTGCCACTATATTCTGCACTATTCTGAAGAGATAGAGCTTAGGATTGGCGCACTTTAGTTTCGGGCAATAATGTATGGAGTACCTACATATTTCCGTCACATGCCCCCCCCCCCCTTCCCCTCCTGGGTGTAACCTGCTGATCCGTGTGATAAAGGTTTGCGCGAGCTTTGTATTGCGATGCATCAAGGAAAAGTTTTTGTTTGTTTTGTTTTTGCACACGCTGTCCCTATAGGGACTGGTACTCTTATGCTTCACACCAAAAGAAACAAAATATATTTGAGTGGAATCCCACCCCCCCCCCCCCTCTTTTATTGATCTACAAATTTCGCAGCTGAGACAAGGGGCCCAGTTAATGTATCTTGCACCCCTCTGAAGAGATATCGCACTGGATAAGCGCACTCTAGTTTCAGGCAATATAATGGAGTACCTACTGACTTTCGTCACATGGACTGGCAGGTACCACCCGGTGGTCCGTGTGGCGAGACTTTGCGGTGGCTTCTTTGCGGTGGCTTCATGCATATTTTGTGTTGTTTTAAAGAAAAGTTTTTGTTTGTTTTATTTTAACACCCGCTTCTCTTAAATGCCACAAAACTGGAGACTTGGGCTTTTGTTGGCATCAAAGGGAGACGATTTATGAGTGGAGTCTCCCCTTTATTGATTTCCAAATTGGCTAGTGTATTTTGCACTACTTCTGAAGTGATAGCACACTGGATACAGCATGGAGTACCGGCGAGCTTTTGTCGCATGGACGACCGGGGGTAAACCGGTGGTCCATGTGATGAAGGTTTGTGGGAGCTTCAAATTGTGTTGTTTTAGATAATGTGTTTCTTTGTTTTCATTTTGCACACCGTGTCCTCATTGGCTACTTGTGCACTTGTGGTCCTCATCAAAAGAATAAGCCACGTTTGAGTGGACCCCGCTGATTTCCAAATACTGCGGACAGATAGCGCGCAGGATATGCGCATATTTAAGTCTTGGGCCATTCAAGGGAGTACCCACAAACTTTCGTCACATGGACAGCCGGATGTAACCCGGTGGTCTATGTGATGGAAGTGTGCAGAGATCCATACATTGTGCTGCTTTAAGTGTCGCAAAATGGTGAAGCTATGATGTTTTGTTTTGTACACGTTGCTCCCGTATGCTACATGACTCGAGACATGGGCTCAAGTGTTTCACAACTTTGTAACATCATGCTTGAGTGGAGTCCCCGCACTTACATCGGGAAATACCGCATGGAGTGCCGACAGGCTTTCGTCACATGTGTAAAGCGGTGGTCCATGTGATGAAAGTTTGTGGGAACTTCATACTTTGTGTTTGCTTTGGGATTAGTTTCTGTTTGTCTTGTTTTTGCATAAGCAGCTCTTAAATGCTACAAAACTGAGGGATCGGAATACTTTGTTCCACAACTAAAGGAGATGCCATGTTTTAATGGAGTCTACCCCCTCCCTTCAGTATATCTTGCATTACTTTGTAGATATAGCGTGCTGGAAAGGAACACTTTAGTTTCGGGCAATACTGCTTGGAGTGCCTTCGAGCTTTCGTTGCATGGACCACCGGGTATAACCCGGTGATCCACGTGATGGGGTTTAGGGGTGCTTCATGTTGTGTTGTTTTAGGAAAAGTTTTTGTTTGTTTTGTCATTGCACACGCTGTCTCCGTATGTTAATAAACTAAGGACTTGTGTTGTGTTCAACATCAACAGAATAAGCCACGCTCGAGTGGATCCCCCCCCCCCCCCCCCCACACACACACACACATTCTTGTTAATTTACAAATACTGTGGAGATCTAGCGCTCTGGACATGCTCACTTTAGTTTCGTATAATTCAAGGGTGTACCCGCTAACTATCGTTACATGGACGGCCAAGTATACCCCAGTGGTCCATGTGAAGAAAGAGCGCGGAGCTGCATACCTTGTTTTGCTTTAATTGCCACAACAAATGGGGAAACTATGGTTGAGTGGAGAGTCCCTCTCTATTGATTTCCAAATACTGCAGTCGCGACATGGGGCCCTTCCTCTAAGTGTATTTTTTTACAATTGTGAAGTAATAGCGCGCTGGATATGCGCACTTTAGTTTCAGGCAGTATGGCATGGTATATCTTTAAGCTTCAGTCACATGAACCATAGTTAGTAACATGGGGCCCTTCCTCTAAGTGTATTTTTCACAATTGTAAATGGCCTTGCGTTTTATTGCCCAAATCAGATTCGACTCTTAGGGCACGCCAAGCTCTCAGTTATTGTTTTATCTGTAATGTTACACCAATATTGTCGTTAGTAGTTTCTTCGCGGGCTATAAAACACGGGGTACAGGTCATGCCTCTTGTAGCACAGGGAAGTACCGACACCAACTCTGCGCCAACATTCCTGCTATTGTCAATGTGATCTTCCACATTTCAACAATTATGTAAAATCTGTCCGATGCACTTGGAGAAATCCTTTACTCGATCGACCCACCTACTCGAGGATGATTGCCACCGTGAACCTTTTGGTATATTTTCTCTGTACAGCATGTCATCTGGCTGGTGAAAATGACGGCTCTGACTACTACCATGACACCTTGACCCAAAGGCAGCCAAAACCTGGTCACTGCGTGATTCAGGAAACATTAAAGAGAGATTTTGAGGTTAAAGAGCGCATGGGACTGAAAACTGGTAATGGCGGGTAACATAAAATTAGACGAGATCCAGGCGCAGGGGGAATATGATTTCTTTAATCGGTATGAAGAAAGATTTCTTAATACTGATGATAACGATGAGTCCCCGTTTGGGACATTCAAGCCCCAATGCGAATACTATTCACCCGAAGAATTTCGTACTGCATTTACTAACCAAAATAAAACATTCTCCTTGTTCCATATAAACTGTCAAAGCTTAAGCGCACACTGGGATGGCCTGAATGAATTACTATTTAGTTTACTCGAGCAAAAAAATTCCTTTGATGTGATCGGGTTGACTGAAGTATTTCATATTCCCGATGACATCTCTTACACCCTCTCTGGCTACCAGCCCCTATGCTATGCAAATAGACCCGATAACGATGACCATAGAGGTGGGGTGGGACTTTTTGTCAGGGAAAATGTTGAATATAAAATTCGTGAGGATCTATCTGTCTTTATACCACATGTCTTCGAATCGATATTTATAGAACTTACGAAATCCAAAAAAATAGTCGGTATTATTTACAGACCGAATACTCCCCCTAGGGCAGATGTCGATGTGTTCATAACACGGTTAAATGGCATAATCGATAAGTTAAACAGGGAAAGGAAAAATTCTTATATAATGGGAGACCTCAATATTGATCTCCTGAAAATGGATTCCCATACAAAAACTGAAGAATATGTTAATCTGTTGGTCAGTAATGGATTTTTGCCTTCTATTACAAAACCCACAAGAGTCACCGACCACTCGGCAACAATAATTGACCACATATTCACAAACAATTTACAATGCACCGCTTGTTCCGGCATAGTACTTACCGATGTCTCTGACCATTTTGGAGTTGTTTATCTCGAAACCCACAATGACGAGAAAGATTACATACACACGCCCCTTGGAAGAAAAATAAATCCCCAAACTATTGAGAATTTTAAGTCATACCTCTCTGCGTGCGACTTTTCCACAGTTCTAGACGAAAGCTGCCCAAATGAAAGTTATAACAAATTTATCAACATTTACCTGCAAGCATTCAATATTTTTTTCCCGTTAATCCATACCAAACCCAGGAAAAAATTCTTGAAGCGTCAACCATGGATGACTAAAGGCCTCATCAAATCCTCAATTACCAAAAGAAAATTTCACATTAAAATGTTAAAATGTCCCAATGAACGAAATAAAGTCAATTATAAACGTTATTGTAAAATATACAATAGAATAAAAAAACAGTGTAAATCCATGTACTTCGAAAAAATACTCGAGGATAACATACACAATATGAAAGCAACCTGGAGAATCCTGAATGATAGCATTAATAAGTCCAAAGCCAGAAAAGAATTACCATCCGTTTTTATTCACAACAATAAGGAATTGAATGAACCTTTTGAAATCGCCAATAAATTCAACACCTTCTTTGCCGGCATTGGGTCTGCAACGGGCGAACAAATACCACAGTCTAACAAATCAGCCATGGATTACATGAAACGGAATTTCCCTAACAACTTCTTCCTTAGTCCAACGTCTCCCTGCGAAATTATTAGTATAGTAAGGAAAATGAAACCGAAGACGAGTGAAGACTGCGATAGCTTAACGTCAGCCATTATGAAACAAACAATACATGCTATTGCTGTTCCACTAGCTCAAATAATAAATAATTCATTTGAGCAAGGTAGAGTACCCGACAAAATGAAAACAGCCAAAGTAATTCCCCTATACAAAAGCGGTGACGAGCGCTTATTTACTAACTACAGGCCCATTAGCATTATCCCAACATTCTCCAAAGTGTTAGAAAAAGTTGTGTCTCTCAGTCTATTAAGCTTCCTACAAAAATTTGATATTCTCTATCACCATCAATACGGATTTCGTAAAAGACACTCCACTATTCATCCAATATTGCAGCTCATTAAGTATATTACAGAGGCTGACAATAATAATAATGCTAAAACCTTGACTGTTTTCCTCGACTTTTCTAAAGCTTTTGACACATTAAATCATAATACACTTTTGAAGAAGCTCGAATGGTATGGGTTTAGGGGGATAACTAATGACTGGTTTAAAAGTTATTTATCTAGTAGAACACAATACATGAGCTACCGGGGTCAAATGTCAAATTTAGCTACTATTACCTGTGGCGTCCCACAAGGTTCAGTTTTAGGTCCAATTTTATTTCTTTTATATATTAATGATATAAGTGAGTCAACCTCCATAAATCTTTTACTGTTTGCTGATGACACGACTACGTGCACATCCGAATCTGACATAAATACTTTAACAAGTACAACAAATACCGAGCTGGATAAACTATCGAACTGGTGTTATGCAAATCGACTGGCATTAAATACAAAGAAAACAAATTACATTGTCACTAAAGTCAATTCTAGTCATACAATAACAAACATTATTCGTATAAATGATCAAAATATAAATAGAGTGGGATCTGATGAAAATATCAAATTTATAAAATTTTTAGGAATAAGACTTGACGACAAATTATCCTTCAATTGTCATGTTAATCATTTGTGCTCCAAAATCGCCTGTGTAAATTACGCTTTGAAAAAAGTAAAAAATATCTTACCATTGAAGGCTTTGAGAACTATTTATTATGCACTTATCCAAAGTCATCTTGTATACGGAATTCAGGTATGGGGTAATTCTAGATCTCTTAAAAAACTTTTTTTAATGCAAAAACGCGCAATACGAATAATAGGCAATAAAAGGTACAACGCCCACACTGAACCACTATTTTCGAAATTTAATATTCTTACAGTATACGACTTGTTCAAATTACACAGTCTACTATTTGTTTTTGACTGGCATAAAGGAAATCTTCCATCATCGCTTAACTCATTTTTTGAAAGTGCTGATTCACATAGGCAGAGAATATCTCGACAATCGGGACTTCTCTACACTCATCGCACAAGAACTAAATCACTCGATAAACTTCCACCGTATTCCTTTGTGAAAATGTGGAATGATTTGGACCCGAAACTCCGCGTAATGGATAGCAGGAACTGTTTTAAAAAAGAACTAACTCATAGGTTTATTTCTTCATATTCCCAAATTGTAGAATGTGATAATCCATATTGTCCTGACTGTTCCACCTAGTAAATGGCCCCGATATGAATCGTAGCAAGCACTACAGTTTTATGCAATTTGGACTCCCTTGCGCCTGGTACTTTTCTCGTCACACTGTGAACGTTAGTATGTGTCTGCTCACTTTTCCTACCTGGGGCTGACACCCGTTCATTGGCCTACGATGTCTGTGCTGTGCTGAACGTAATACTTCTATGCAGTGCGCAGTTCAGTCTGGGGTTATGACGTTTGAGAGCTGACAGGTGCTCGTCGTTGCTCGGTGGTTCTCTCTAGCTTCCTCCACCCATAAACCTATCACCGGCACGATACGACCTTGGTTGTCAAAGTGTCCTTAATCACCAATACATTTAGCCATAGTGCATAAATATGTGACCTTAAACACCAATAAATAAATATGCTGTCAAAGTGTCCTTAATCACCAATACATTTAGCCATAGTGCATAAATATGTGACCTTAAACACCAATAAATAAATATCACCAATAAATAAATTAATTAATAACGCCTGTTGTCACAAATGCACTCTTGTGACAAGGTATACGTTTGCAACTTTAGCAATCAGGTACAGGTGGGAAACAATAATCCTAATCCTCAAGCTCTTGTCAAACCGCCATTTATTACCAATAAAACCTCCCATGCCTCTGGTCCTGATCTTAGATCTTAGCCTTCTGTTGTGATGTGTTACTGTAATTCAATAGTCTACCCTGGTTCCTTCTTTCCTTATAAGGTTGTCCACAGCATCATGACATGGCCACCCATATTCACCACCAGATTATTATTATTATTATTATTATTATTATTATTATTATTATTATTATTATTATCAACTCTTTTTCTCCTTTTCTTCTTTTTTGTGTCCTTTTACTACTCCTTTTCTTTTTTTACCTTTCTTTGTTTTTCTTTTACTCTTCTTCAAGGGGAAATCAGGAAGACAGCCAATATGGCTATGACTTTCCCTAGCAATATACTCCTATATACTATGTAATGATTTTTGTGACTTGTTTGATATTCTTGTGTTACTTTGTTATTGTAAAGATATGTATGTAATTATGTATATTGCTGAATAAAATCAATCAATCAAAAAACCCCTTCAGGATAAGAACCACCCCAACAAAAGTGAAACAGGCGGGTTCGTAACTGCGAGGCATACGTTCATGCACGGATTCAGGCAACACTCCTTGAGTTTTGGCTGAATACGCGATGTGAATCCATTTCTTCCAGAAGCGACAAAGCCCGGTTTCCAACAGTTGAAAATCATAGGATTAAGAAATGTGCTCATCAACCAAAATATATAATTCTCAATTAATGGATAACAACGAGGAAAAATAAGAATAAATTAGTATTTTTTTTTAAAATATAATTTGTCGCACAAATTTTGCAGGAGACGGAAGCTAGAGAAAATGAATAGAGAAAAGAGGAGAGAGAGAGAGAGAGAGAGAGAGAGTCCCCTCTCGTGGAAGTACAGGGGGGGCGGATGTCCTCCTACGGGAAAATGTGGAATATTTAGTACTTCAAAAGAAGTGGCAATTGTTATCTTTGCGGAGCTGTGAACTATACACAGCTAAATGGGTTATTTACGGCTAGCGAGATAATTGAGTTATCGCTATGTTGAATATTCATGAAGATCAAGCCATCTCGGATCTTGAAATTGAAGGGGAACGGCGTCCCCCTACTCGGAAAAAGTGGGGAAACGGCGTTCTCCCGCGTTCCTCCAGGAAAGAATCACTGACCAAATTCTCGGTGGAAAGGTTAGATTGCAGATACATGCATAATATTTTCCTCTGAGAAAAATAAACGTTTACAACTATCGTGTCTGAATACAGGGAAAAGCTATCATAGAATGTAAAAGAATAGCCCAAGAACATTAGGTTTCACTAGGGAAAAAAATCGGAGAAAGCTGATTTTTTCAGGGAATGTCGAGTACATGTCACTGAACGATTAGACAAAAGTCCCCTAAAATCCCAGTTGAGCTTTTTTTTCTACAGCCTTTTTTCGAGCTTTTTCGATTTCAATTCTCTAGGATCCGGAACGTCGCTAGCGTTCTCATAAAACCGACACTCAACGTTCGAAGATGCATTTCTCTTCATCAATTCCATCGCCGCACCGTCCAAAATGGTCGAAAGAGAAGCTTCACTTTTGTCGAATTTCTCCCTACTGTCAAAGATTCTGGCTATGACGTCTTTAGGCAATCTACGATCCATGCATTCTCGAAGCAATCTGTATTCGGGTTGAAACAAGCTCTTGCCAAACACAAACAATCTATCGTAATCCAACCAGTCGGGTCGGGACAACAGATTCATCAACAGATTGGTCTTTCCGCAATTCGTTTTTCCCACTATCAAGCCTCTTATGCTTTTGGGAAAGAACTCATTATTCGACCTCTTAGTTGCAGCGTCGTTCCAAGACATATCTTTAATGTTCATCTTTGTTTTTTTGTTTTTTTTTTGTTGTTATTTTAGATTTTTTCAAACACAATTTTATGTTTTATCAAATTCAGTTTTTAATATTATTATTTATTTATATTACACCGTCGCGAGTTCTCTTCAATCCAGATCCACTCGTCATTTTGGCTAAATCTTGTATGGGTACCACAGCATCCTTAAAATCTTTCCAACTTTTCGGCGTTCGCTCTAACGTAGCTCGCTTCGCCGGAGGACTGATGAACTTATCGATCAACGCCTCGGCTGCCCTCTTGCCAGCCACAGAAGCTACCCTACCACTGGCTTCGGAAGCGGCTTTCTTACCAGCATCCAAAGCCGTCTTCCCACCGACTTCAAACGCGGTCGATGCGAGTTTTCTACCTGCATCACTCGTGAACGCTCGCTTTATAGAATCGACGATGCCAGAACCGCCTTGAACGTAAGTTCTAACGTATCCCCTGTTCTTTATCACCAACATATCTTTATTTTATAATATATATTTTGTTTTCACTGGTAAATGTTTAAATACTTTTATTATTTTAGTGTAAAATTTACTATTTTTATTTTATATATTTTGTTTCTTTGTTTCTCTCTACTTATTATATACATCAATCCTTCAAATCGTTCATCAGCCTTTTATAATGGTTTTTATTCAAAACCTTCTGTCTTAACAATTCGTCGCATATACTAACTATTTCATTATCTAATCCTGTGTTACCAGCACGTCTACTTGCCATCAACAAACTCAATCTCTGAGACAGAGTGTCAGAATCGCTCGGAAGAAAAGTGGTTTTCACCCCTTTGCCAGTCACCGATTCGACGAACTTCTTATTCATATCCCATATGGGTTTCACCACTTTCGTCCACTTGTAACCTCTGTTGGCTTTAGGTCTCGTCTCTCTGGCACCGTTATTTCTCCTCATGGCGGGGGTCTGAACCAGAATGTCGCTATAATTGTCGAAATCCTGTTCCGTGTAATCTCCAGGCTTGTCGAAAAGGAGCAATTTGCGCAGTCCATCAGTTATTCTATACTTATTCGAACCGACGATTAAATTATCATCATCCATTTCCACTTCTGTGTCACCCACAAAAGTTCTACCGTCCGAATCCTTATAAATTCCATACAGCAGATCTCTCTTACCACCATCCTCGGACGACGCGACGCTATCAGTGGTGATAGTCGAAGCTGTATCGTCGCTCTCGCTCACGTCGGATTCGATTCTCATGGGAACGTAATCCGGTGTAGATTGAAAGGAATACTGTTCTGTAAAACTACCGGGCAACAAACCCATTCTCAAAAAAACTCTCTTTTATGGGTCTCAATTCTTCAACTATCTCCTCCCTGCTTCATTCCTGAACCTCCGCCATGGGTTTAAATATTTTTGTGGCTTCGCATCTAAGTTCCATCTCTCCAAGACGTCTGCTTCTGTCAGCCGATTGAATGCTCTTCTTGGCACGTTCATATTCGTTTAAAAGCTGATCTCGACGTTTGGCATCCATCTGTAAAAACATTTTTTCATTTTTTAAATTATTAATATTTCCTTTGAGTATGCTAATTTGAGTTATTTATTATTTTCAAAATTAAATGTATAATTATTTTTATGTTTTAAGTAAATAAAAATCTTCTGTCTTTAATATAATAACTAAAAACCAGTTGAGGAAAAACATTTTACATGATAAAACCTCTATAAATGCGTTTTGCCTCTGGACGCGTTAAAAATCGCATCACAGATTATTCACTCAGTGACGAACTGGAGAACTTTGAAAAGTTTGAAAGTTTTAGCGCATAAGAAACCGGTTTCTGATTTAATGCATTTGAGAATAATTACATCCGTTAAAAAGGTTCATTCATATCTCCGAACATTATCATGAATATATTAAAAATTTATTTACCACTTAAACCTAATTGAGTGGAAATGCGCTTTTATTGTCTATTATTAAAACGACCCATTAAACAAAAACCTTTCATTCACACCAGAGCAAAAACATGAGTGTCAGTTTTATCTCTTAAAAATTCATCTAAGTGAAAAAGGTTTTATAATAGAATTTTTATTTGAATGAAACAATTCTACGAACTATTTTTATTTGAATGAAACAATTCTATAAAGTGTTTTATTAAGATTTATTTCACAAAATTCGCAGTGACAAAACGTAAACAAACGATTTTCCATCAATTCTAATTTTCTAAAACTCATTTTTTTTTTCAATGTCATCTGTTGAAACGAAAACCTTTCATTCACACCGAAACAAAAACATGAATGTCTATTATAACAGATTCAATTTCATAGTCGACTCTTTTGAACGAAAACCTTTCATTCACACCGAAACAAAAAAACATGAATGTCTATTATGATAGAATTTATCGAATTCAATCTTATAATCGACTCTATTGTGAGCCTCAAAAGCTGTTTGCCCATTCTGGGACACTGGCCTAGAATCGGCAAACCACCTTTTTGATGCTGTCTTAGAATCGGCAAAGCGTTTTTTGCTCGCGTTCACCAACGATAGATTGAAGGTCTAATCCACGATGGGAACGTCGAAAAAATTTTTTAAGAAAATGTACATGTACAATTTCGTACGTTTTTCACTTTTTTGAGCGACGTGTACATTCGACAAGTTCGCCAACGGGTATTTGAACGTTAAAAGTGCGATCTGTGAGCCTCAAAACAATAGCCGATTCTGGGACATCATAAAAAACAACATTTTTTGTGAACGTGAACGCGATTTAACACTGAAGCCTATGAGAGTAAACGCACCATGTACGTGTACGTGTACGGTACATGTACAACGTGTCCCAGAATCGGCCTTTTATACCTACTAACGTAAAGGGTAAAGAATCATAGACTTTGATTTAATAACATGCTCAGCTGTTTGATGTCTCTTAACTGGTTGAGGGCTAGATTATTTTTGGTGGCCTGAATATGAAAATAAAAATTTGTTTTATTACAAATTGTTAGGGAGTGCCGACAGGCGCTTTCCAATAATTTGAAATAAAAAATGATTAAAAACAATAGTTTTTGAAATTTTTACTAAATATGAAACATAAAGCACGGAAAATGTTGGCTTTTGCACCGGCACCCTCATTTTTTGAAAGCCCTGATAATTGCTTCTCGCACTCAACCAGTTAAATCCAGACGACCCCTTAAATAGTAGGGAAAAAACAAGAAGTTACGTGATGTAACAAGGAACATTGCGATGGGTGGGGCGTTCTTTATCCCACCCCATCATTCGTCAATTTTATAGCAGCTGGAAATTCGAAGGCCTAAGTTGGTAAAAGTTGGAAATTTCTGACCGAGCTCTGGTGGATATTTTCTAAACGTGTCTAGAGTCTTTAGACTGAAAAGTAGTGAAAATCCTCCATATGTTGATATGCAGTTGGAATTTGTAACTACCAAGAACCTCAGCTGAATAAATTGCATGTGAAGGTGTACAAAAGGAAGGCTGCAAATTTACCATTTACCCAACAAATTGGCATACGCCCGCAAAATTTGAAATTCAGCAGTTGAAAAAAACTGTTTCGTGCCAACCAGAGGTTCCATAATATGATTTTATTGAAATGTTTTAAAAACTTGAAAAAAAAAAAAATAAAAAATTCATGTGTGTTGGGTAAAGAGTTAAAACATGCAGTTGCAAAATGTTGACTCAGGGTTAGAGTGAGACGGGGTGCTAATAAAAGTTCCCACTTGTCAGAAATTATGTATTAGTGGTCAGAATTTCGTGTATCGGGGGAGGGGGTGCAATTGGAAATTTAGAGATGGACATTCCAGACCCATAAGCAACGTCCCGGGATTCGCAAGAATACAGAAAAACCTGACTCTACATCAATCGAGTCGATGGACATTGAGAAATATTTTTACCGTTTAGCTCTCGCGCCATCCTGTAACAATTATGAAAGCTATATCAAGGTAAAGCTAACATGTTTCAGACAAAACTTCTCGATTATGAAATTGGACTGTCCGAATGAGGCAGGCATACTATCAGGAACGTGGCTAACGGGTCTTGGTTTCAGGGGTGTCCGCCTCTGAATTTCCTTCTGCTCCCTCCCCTCGCCGGCTGTGAAATATCCAACTTTTGACAAAACAAATTTGGACGACCCTTGAGAGAAATTTCTACCTCCTCCCTTTAGATATAAAACTGCTGATGAAATTCGAATGTAATCTCTCTCCTTGTGTTGGAAATATATAACCGTTGGGTTCTATAGTTGGTCTCATGGGTGCAACAAGCGCCATCTGCAGAGTCTCGGAACTGCAGGTGGCGCCTTGTTGCACGCAATGGACAAAAGGTTGACTCCAGGTAAAAAAAAATACAATGTAGCTCGAAAATCATGACATATCTTTAGAAATAGTCATAACCACAGATAAAATACCACGAAATCTTCTACAATCAGTATTCACGCTGTCCAATGCCAATGGCGCCAAAAAAACTTTAAAAAATTTGGAACCAAAAATACGGATTTGGGCACCAAAATCCGGTTCCAAAAACCCTCCAAGATATTCTTGTGGTAGGTCACAAAGGCTTTGTGGTTTACTACTTCAGTGCGTCATTTTGGATAAAATCACAGACTAGGAGACAGAATTTATGCCTGTCAAGTAATCTTTTGGCAGCAGGTTCAATCCAGACTTTTTGTAATGGCGCTTCGGAATTAACAATTTATGGATTTAATCTGATTCTTATCAAAATAGTTCTTTGTTACTTAATTTTATTTGATCTTGCCTAATTATTTTTATAATCCCTCTGGATGATAATAAATTATTTGCTACTAGTTTATTTTGAGTGAATAAATAATAATAATGGAATTGTTTTGTAAACTTTAATAATAGCGTTTTACTTTTTTATTGTTTTTATTTTTATCATATTTGTGCCCGCGTTGTGTCCCTGGGCAAGGCACGTAACCCCGATTGTCCACATGGGGCACGATGACGCCGTGTACTAAGGCGTACTGCACGTCGATGGTATGCATGTCTTCAACCAATCTAACCCTGCCTGTGCTGCAGTGCGGATTTACGATGTTGGGGAGCTGGCAGCTGCTCGTCGTTGCTCGGTGGGTTTCCAGGGGTACTCCGGCTTCCTCCACCCGTAAAACTGTCACTGTCAAGATTAGTCATTGTGCATCATTATAACGACCTTAAACACCAATAAATAAATAAATAAATTATTTTTGTGGATTTTCTTTCCAACTAAAATACTTAAAACAGGCAGGTAATTCTAAAATAAAATCGTTCTTTGAGAGCAACAATGAGACATCTGTAGTGGTTTAGCACTATGGATGGCATCTTATTGCACTCAAAGGTTGTGCCCACATTTTTAGCTCTTTTGTAAGATGTCCCTACTTTTGTAATAGTTTTTTATCCCTTTTGTAAGAGGTCCCCACTTTTGTAATAGTTTTTTAGCCGTTTTGTGAAAGTTTCTTCTTCTGACCAGGAAACATCATTTTAATGAGGTTCGAAGATTTTTTTTATAGCACTTCATACCTGACGGGAGGGTTCGAGTTGGAAATAAAGAATTTTTATCAAAAAATCGAAATTGGCCAAAACAAAGCGGAAAATTTCGATGTCTATTTTTTCCGCGTCAATGGCTTGTTTTGAACCAATTCGCGCTCCCCATTAGGAATTAGAACGCAAATCGCCCGTTTTCTCGATTTTTCAGCGATGTAAAATGTCCCGCTTTTGTTAGAATTTTTTTGCTCTTTTGTAAGAGGCCCCCACTTTTGTAATAGTTTTTTTATTGCACTCAAAGGTTGTGCCCACTTTTTTAGCTCTTTTGTAAGAGGTCCCCACTTTTGTAATAGTTTTTTTAGACCTTTTGTAAGAGGTCACCACTTTTGTAATAGTTTTTTAGCTCTTTTGTAAGAGGTCCCCACTTTTGTAATAGTTTTTTAGCCCTTTTGTGATAGTTTCTTTTTCTGACCAGGAAACATCATTTTAATGAGTTTCGAAGTTTTTTATAGCACTTCATATCTGATGGGAGAGTTCGAGTTGGAAATAAAGAATTTCATCAAAAAATAGAAGAAAACAATTCGTGTCTGTTTTTCTCCTTCAATGGCTTGTTTTTGAACCAATTCGCGCTCCCCATTAGGAATTAGAACGCAAATCGCCCGTTTTCTCGATTTTTCAGCGATGTAAAATGTCCCGCTTTTGTTAGAATTTTTTAGCTCTTTTGTAAGAGGTCCCCACGTTTGAAATAATTTTTTAGCCCTTTTGTAATAATTTCTTCTTCTGACAGGGAAACATCATTTTAATGAGTTTCGAAGTTTTTTTCATAATATTTGATACCTGACCAGAGGGTTCGAGTTGGACATAGAGAATTTTCATCAGAAAGGATCATATTTAAATCTCGATATTTCAATCCAAAATGGCAACTAAAGGGGATCCAAATTGAAGGTAGCAATACCTCATTGTGAAAAAATCGAAAAAATTTCATTTCGATTTTCCGTTAATCCAAAATGGCGGCAAAAAAAAATCGAAAAAATTTTGTTCGATTTTTCGGTTTTTTATGCGTTTTGTTCAATTTTGAAATTTCTTTTTTTTTACATTGAAAATTTTCGGTCAAATTCGGACAAATTTTCGACCAAAAACCGGAATTTATTTTTTTCTTCTCTTTTTATGCGGTTTGGTTCATTTTTAGACGAAAATTTTTTTTTTCTTTTTACATGGAAATTTTCGGTTCGATTCGGATAGAAATTTTCGACCAAAATCCGGAAAAATATTTATTTTTTTTATGCGCTTTAGTCAATTTTGAGACGAAAAAAAAATTACACTGAAAATTTGGGGTCCGGGAGGGAAAGAAAATTTTGGAGGACCAAACTCCGGAAATGAGTGTTTCTGTTTTTTATGCGTTTTCGACAATTTAAGACACAAAAATTTTTTACCGCACTCGATCGATTTCGGCGGAAGGATAATATTGAACTCGGCTTCTCGTTCAATATTATCCTTCCACCCAAATTGATCGCGTGCGATTATAAATGACAGTTCGAACGCGAATGTCGTTTTGTCTATTTGTTCTCTTTCCTACCTCTCTCCTCAGAACCTGTATCACCTGCAATTTGCATCGTTCGATTGGCATCGGAACTCTTCTTTCTCTCCCTCTCTCAGGATCGTGACTACCTTTGTCTGTGTGTGTGGGGGGGTGTAGGACGTCGGTGCCTGAACGCTTGGTCATATCGTCCAACTATTTGGAACATTCCTAATTGCTTCTATAAAAGACGTCTACGCTACAAACCCAGTTTCCATCGATAAAATACTGTATTTTAAACAAACAACATCTACACACTACTACTTAGTTAGTGTTGCCTGACCATGCTTTGAACAAAACATGATCATACTAAATCATTTGTTATTACTTTCTCTCTCCCTGGGTGTGCATTCAACCGATATATTGCCTGGGGCATTTATTGCATTTTTTAATCTGTGTATTTTTTTCGCGTAAACAAGAAGTTTTACCCTACTGAGTACTCCAAAGGGCGTGCGTATATTTACCGGACAAGCAAGATCATTTGCCCAACTTGGTATTTCATAAATTCTTCACCAACCTCTGCCCGAGGAAACCCGTGATCGGAAGATTTTTTAATTTTATTTATTTCATTCTTTTTGGGGAGGGGGAGGATGTCCCGACCCGCCCGCCCAACCCTTAATTTACGCCCATCTCTCTTCTGTCCTCTGTCGCATCCTCTCCCTAGATGCATCATAAGCAAAAACACTGAATCTGTTCTCTAAACACCGCCTAGTTGGCCCACTAGCCCTAAGCTGGTTTTGACCTCTTGTCTCTACCTAGTCCTGACTTGGCTCAACCCTCCATATTTTCCTACTGGAACTCCCCTCCTCGCTTGCATCCTCCACATCAAGCGTCTCCCTTCAACGGTTCCCTCATCCCCGCTTCCTCGTTCTATCCTCAACCACTTTTCATCCACCGTCCACCAAACTAGCATAATAGTCCAGGCACATTAGACATAAAAATGAGAAAGTAAGGAAAAAAATCGGAGAAAGCTGATTTTTTTATATGTTTCCGGGACACACATTGCGGATAAAGTGTGAAAAGTCCCCGCGAATCCGAGTTGAGCTTTTTTAGTTATAGCGTTTTTTTGATGAAAAAAAAAAATTCGACCCAGCTCCATATTTCTCATTCTTATTCGCCTTAGTAGGGTGAGAATCATAAATATCGTGCTGAATTATATTGAGAATACATATCCCCAACAGAAAATGCCAACTTTGTACCAATCCTCACACTCAATGGTGAAATATTCACGAAAATGTACAAAATTACGAAAAAAAAATTATTGTTTTCATACACACAACGGTACACAACGTCCATTAAATCAAATCTACGACTAGTTTGGGAGTTAAATTATATATCAAAAATTGCAGAAAAGCAGTGGCTTTATAATGATATATAACAATAGTCATTTATTCCATAATGAACTGGTGAAACGTGTGAAATATTAACCATACCCCCTAAACTCAAATTCAAACGGCATCGACTTTTCTCATTCAAATACCGTATTATAGCATCATTGTTTCAATTTCCATGTTCGACTAAATCACATAATGTGGTGTTCGCCTACAAACTGAATGTGAGAAACAGGGACTGAACGTTTGTCCAGTGACGTTTGACCAACCACTTTATATCAAAGCAGTGGAGATTGTGTCTTCATCAGATAAGTTGACAAAAGTCTTCGTTAGACTCGGCGGCTTCCATATGATTATGTCATATTTAGGGGCAATTGGTTCGATCATGGCTGGTAGCGGCTTGGATAAACTTTGGGGGACTGTTTATGCTGGTGGGTCAATCCATCATTTGATCAGTGGTCATGCATATTCAAGAGCAGTTCGTGCCCATTTGCTAACACAAATTGCCATTACAAAACTTGTGTTTGAAGAAAGCCGAACACTAGATAACATAGACTGCACAGAAGTATGAAATATTCAGTGGACTTGCCAGAGGTGACATTACAACAGCTGACGCTGTCAATCAATAAAGTGTCAACCATCTACTGTCAAAATTACACGAACTGCTCCAGAATGCGTCCGTAGGACGCACAGGAAAGCTTTGGGTACAATACTACGAGCAAATAGGTCTTCTCCAGTTGTTCTTGAGAGCAGAGCGCACAGGCGACTGGGAACTCCACACATATTGTGTTCGCAATATGATTCCAGTATTTCACGCAGGTGGTCATTTTGCATACGCAAAAAGTTCTCATCTCTATTTGCAGCAGATGAATGAGCTAACAGAAATAATGCAACAGGATGATTTGAAGTTGTTCACTGAGAAAGGTTACTTTACCATAAGGCGCTCAGATAAATTCTGGGACGGGATATATTCTGATCAGACCACAGAGCAGTGTTTAATGAGAATGTTCAAGCTCCTTGGTGGTCTCACACATGGCAGGGGAATAACCGATAGCACTGTTGCGAAATGGGTACATGGACTACCTCTTTGCCTTCCGATATGTAATGCTCTCGAAAATTTTGTTCATGTTCACACTGGTCATGGCGAACAACATCGGGATCTCCGTCAAAGTTCACAATTGACTGATGCCAATGATATCACCAAATTATTGAACTGGCTCAGAGTGCATTCCCCCTTTCAGAATAGAGATCCACTACAATTAGTCTCTATAGCGACCGGTCTTGTGGCCGACGAAAACTGTGAACTGTGACCAAGTTCGCAAAATTGGTGAATGTTGCGTATCGAATGTTGTAAGCAAAACGTTCAACAGCATCAAACTACGACGTGTTGACACTGTGAAGTCTTTCGCATCGATGGCAAATAGCATCAAAGTCCGTGGAAGTAAGGTAGTGATTGACCCCACAATTCTGTTCAACCGTATCACATGTGTTATTCAGTCACAAGCAGAGATGGAAGAGTATCTCAAATATGAACTCGCCCCGAAACCACCAGCATTGTTTGATTCTGCTGGAATGAGGAAGACACAGAAAAGCACGCTCGGTAAGATTCTCAAAACATACGGTTCCGAGCAAACTAAAATCCCAGAACATTCTTTGTTTGTTGTAGATGGTGGATTTTTATTGAGGGCAGTTGTATGGCCTAAACAGTCGTCATATAAGGACATATGTACATCATATTCCAATTATCTAGTGAGACATTTTGGGGCGAATGTCGTGGTTGTTTTTGATGGTTATGCTTGTACAATGTCGATAAAGGGCATGGAACAAGCCCGTAGATCTAAAGACAGGTATTCCATTGATATCAATATCTCACCCGAGTTACCAGCCACCACACCCCAATCCGATTTCCTTGCAAATGCCAAGAACAAAACCCAACTGATCGATCTTCTAATGCAGGAGCTATCTGCTATCAATATTCAGTCCAAGCAGGCCGAGGCTGATGCTGATGTACTGATAGCCGAAACTGCACTTGACATCGCTCAAGATGACAACAATGTTGTCGTTGTGGGAACAGACACAGACTTGTTAGTCATTCTTACCTCTCGAGTTCAACCGGGATGTAATATTCACATGATGTATTCCATTACCCCAAACTTACTAGTTTCAGTTAGTGAAATAGCAACCAAAATGGGTGACCATAGAAGCAACCTCCTTGTAGCACATTCTATAAGTGGTTGTGACACTACTTCTGCACTCTTTCGAGTTGGTAAGAAGAAAGTAGTCAGTACAATTGTCTCCGATGTTACTAGCGACTCACAACAGTATGTCAACACAATTTTGGCGGATGACAGTACACCAAGTGCAGTAGCCGCTGCCGGGGAACAACTTCTCCTGATCTTATACGGGAGTAAAACTGTTTCCTCTCTCGACCAATATAGATATGTCACTTACAAGCGTTATGTAGCAAAATCTAAACTGAATAAACCCATCGACCTAGCCTCACTCCCACCAAGCAGCGATGCTGCACAACAACATGTCTACAGATGTTATCTCCAGGTCCAACAATGGCTGGGCACTTCGCTTCCTCCGACGGATTGGGGGTGGTCGCTAGACAATGGACTTCTTGTACCGACTGCAGCCACAAAGCCATGTGCCCCCGATAACCTACTGAATCTGATCAGCTGTGGTTGCAAAAGTGCTTGTACAAAAAGGTGTGGGTGTAAGAAGGCAGGACTCTCTTGCTCAGGTTTGTGTAATTGCAGTTCGGATTCTTGTAACAACCACAGAAACACTGTCCTGTCGGAAATTTCTGAGTTCGATGAATAATATGTATATAGGTCATGTCATTTCTGTATATAGCGTTGATAATAGTCAATGTAACTTAATCCATGTTGATTGATTTGTACATTCTGTAAATATTATTTATTGATTTTTGTACATTCTGTAAATATTATTTATTGATCTAATGCTGCCAGACACAGACGTGTCTGTTCGGTCCCAAGCCCGAAAATAGTTGAGTTCTCATGCTGACGAATTTTATGCCAAAAGGGGAACTCGGCCAGAAGCAGAGGGGGTCTTCCATAATGTCTATTTTGTAAGCAATGATAAAAGTCTTCAAATGGTGATGGATTTTTTATCGTCTGTCCAACTAACATCCCGTTCTGTACTACGACCCTTTGGGCAAATCCGTTAGGAAAATCGTCATTTTTTGCGTAAATCCGATACTTTTTTGTGAATTTTCAATAATTTTTCGCAGAAATTGTCACAGAATGCACATTTTCCTCTAGGTAAATGTATATTAGACATTATGTAGCTCGAAATACGCGTAAACAAAAAATACAGTTGGATCAATTCGAGGTTACAAAGTTCGTGCGATTTTTTAAAAATTTTTTTCAAACGCGTTTTCGAAAAAAGGCTGTAGAAAAAAAAGCTCAACTGGGATTTTAGGGACTTTTGTCTAATCGTTCAGTGACATGTACTCGACATTCCCTGAAAAAATCAGCTTTCTCCGATTTTTTTCCCTAGTGAAACCTAATGCTCTTGGGCTATAAGTAACGTTCATCGGGGTTACTCTAGCTATACTAGCCTTCCACGGTCTCACCGTTAGCTCAGCAATTTCCGCGCGAACACAAACGCACTTCTCCAACAACTGTGAGATATCGCTGCAATTCTGATACACTGTGCGCCTTTCACTTGGACGACCACTCCCATACTTCATATTACACTGAAAGCAAGCATCAGTCCCCACCACTTGCACCCTCAATCAACCATACAAGCCCCTCACCCCCTAACCATTGGACTCCTTGCACCCCTCTACGAACCGTACTTACCGCCGTCTGGAAACCAGCTGAGCAGTTACCAAACATATTCACAGCTCCAATAATCAACAACCAAAAACAACCGACATACTCGAAAAAAGCCAACGTAAAAATAAATCAATAAAATTCTCGAAAATTCACGAAAACCTTTGACATAAACCCACTTGCTTCACCCTGTATTACTCACCAAAACACATACAAAACTAAAGAAATGTCTTCCGCGCAATAACAACAATATTGGTTAACCCTTTACCCAACGTAACGGCCAAAACCGGCCAGCGCTATTCTCAAAAATCGCCAATTAATTTCCAAAATATTTTCATTTTTTGTCTCAAAAACATAGGTTATGACCCCTCGTTGGAACGAGCTCGTTCCAACGAGGGGTCATAACCTATGTTTTTGAGACAAAAAATGAAAACAATTAGTTATTCAATAATTTTTTTTGCAAGTGTCGTCTGCTTTTCATGTTAGGTAAAGGGTTAAAATTATTTTGTGTTCTTTTTCATCGACTACCGAAGTAAAGCGATAGGGACAAACTGAACTCAATCTGAGACATCAGAACGACGATGATGATTGGTTTGAACTGGGGTTTTTTTCTCTCTCTCTTTCTCTCGTTTTTTTGTTGTTGTTGTTGTTTCAGTCGCTTGACTCGTTTGTCACATTTAGTGGTGCCGAAACTCGTGTGGTCTGTGCTATGTTTGGGATAACCAGTAATGTCCTAACCCCGAATGGTTAATATCGTGTGTCAAAGTAACTCTTGTTAATCAGTTTATCCAGTCGTGGAACACGGAGGTAAATAATTCGCCTATTGGCTGTATCTATCGAACTTTTAAGACAACATTCGAATTTGAGGATTATTTGAGTAAACTCCCCACTGGCCTGGCAAGGGTATGTTTGAAGTTCAGAACTTCAAATCACCAGCTTCCTATAGAAACCGGTCGCTGGACTAGAACACCCAGAGAAGAGCGACTTTGAACTTTTTGCGATGCGCAATCATTAGGTGACGGATATCATTATATTTTAGAATGCCTGAGTGTTGTTGCCCATCGAAAGAAATATATACACAAATCACTCTACACTCAACCGAATATAATAAAGTTTGCTGCACTAATGTCCAGCTCTAACGAAAAGGAACTGATCAATATATCAAAATTGGTTAAAATTATTAACAGAAAAATAATTAACAAGTAGATAATTATTATTTAGCATAATTATAAACAAGGGATAGTCCCCCGGTTTCCTCATGTGGATCTTTCTCACGTGCTTTTGCTTTACGTCCATTAAAACCACTCTCATTTAGTTTGAAGTACATCTTAACAACCATTAGCGAGTGATTCTGTATTTGTTGACGCGGTGCTTGCTTTGCTTGGGGTGGGCGTGTATTCTGTGGCTCAACATTAATTACTTGCTGAAATCACTGCGTCTAATCAGAAAGCTGGAGCCGTGCGATTCACGCCTACCTGTAGTGCCAGATCGCACATGCGTTGTACAGCCGAGAGAAGACCATTGACTTATGGCGCCTCATATGTGCTGAATAGGACAGAGGTTTAGCCCTAGCATTCCCTAGAGCCCAATTTCTTGACTTTCGTCGCCTGGCAGTCGGATGTATTGAACGCAGATCCGGTCATGATGGGCGAACTTTCGTTTTCAAACAAGATTGGTTGACTGGGAAAATGCTATGCTATCATTTTCGATTTGAATATACTTGATTAGAAACTATGCCGTTGTATCCCTTATTCATATTCAACCTCCCCCTTTCGTCCTCTCCAACACTGTTGGCAACCTGACAAGTGGTCGTGACATTTACTAAAAGGCTGTCCTCATACAGAATCAGTTCGCCCCCTGGGTGTACCGGGACGACATCTGGAAGTCTGGGACTGCTGGTAGCGCCTTGGTGCGCTCATGGGACGAATTGCTACACGGAATTCACACCAGGTTCATGGAATATAGGTTTGTAAAACTCTGACCGCACCCCATACCCACCTCACTATAATTCACCTACCAACGATGCCATTAATATAGGGGCACCTCTTTATTTACATTGTGCCCCTCTACACTTTACCTGCTCCATTGTCCTCATTCTAATTGTTTGATGATATTTTATTTGCTGTACATCATGTACCATAAATATGGTTTGAGCGTAATAAAGTAAAGTTAAAGTTAAAGAAATGGCACAGAGAGTTAACTTCTCTCGGTCGGAAACCAATGCTCTGTGTGCAAACAGCCTACCCATGAAGAGAAGAAAGGCGACAATTCCGCACCGCCGTAACTTTGTAAGTTGTGTTTGTGTTGGGGGTGGGGTGGCGATGTCTCAGTGGTTAGACATTTGATTTCAAAAAGAAAGATTCACAGCTCGACCCCCCCCCTCCCAAGGATTATTGCGTGGTGTCATTGAGCAAGATATTTAATCCCGATAGCCCACGTGGGGCTCGGTGGCTGGGGCACACTGCACGTTGATGGTGCACACCCCTTCAGCAGATATTATTCCTGGCTGTACGGATTCATACGCTGGGGAGTCTGATATTTAATCGGCGCTGCGCGGCGGTTCTCTACGAGTACTCCGACTTCCTCCACCCCTAAAACTGCTTCACACGCGGTTACTCATGCTGCTATCTGTCTGAAGTGCCGTTCCTGCCCCCCCCCCCCCCTAAAAAAGCGTGGGCCATATCGTTGAGAACACATGGTTACTGCACGGTGGTGCTTATTCTTGAATTTAATGAAATAGGTGAGTATCGGGACTTGTTCGTCGAGAAACAAAAATATTTTGGTAGGCCACCAGACCTCAGTGAAAGTGACAGTGGTTTAGCACTGCTTACGAACATCAAGGTTTTCATCAGTTGCTGTTGACAGTGTCGTCACGAGAATCTTCGATGTCTTTCTAAAATTGTTTTTAGAAATGATCCTTCTTGATGTGTCAATGTTTGAAAACCTCATCTCTCTCTCTCTCTCTCTCTCTCTCTCTCTCTCTCTCTCTCTATTCAATTTCTCCAGATTTCTTCTCCTACAATATGTGTGCTACAAATTATATTTTTAGAAAAAAAACACTCATTTATTCTTATTTTTCCTCGTTGTTAACCTTTAATTGAGAATTATATATTTTGGTTGATGAGCACATTTCCTAATCCTATGATTTTCCACCATTTTAAATATCGTCTTTGTAAAGGATAACTCTGTGTTTTATGGTAATTTGCCCAATCCAAGGTAAGTTTTACTTTTCTGGTTGTTTTAGTTCGATGAGTTATCTCATGTTTCGGAGTAAACAAGCTGGTTTAAAACTTTCAGTTCCCCCATTTTTGCTAAGAATCGTTTTTATAAGGTCTCTGGTGTGATTTGAACTAGTTTACATCAGTTTTCAGCGTCAACCAAAAGACCAATTTACATTACAAAGCTGGCAAGATGATTACTTACATGATATTTGCTAAAAAATATTGCACACAACCTCTAGAAATTCAATGAGAATCAATTTTCAATATAAATACAATGAAACTCGCTCTTTTAAGTTCAGGTGTAACTTAGGGCCTGGAATTCTACCTCTTTTTTCCTGAGCTCTTGAGATTTTCGATTCAGAGTCAGATTATGCAACGGAAATGAGTAAATTTTTAAAAACTCGTTCCAATTTATTCTTAAATGTACATATTTTTGTATTATACCGTATTATATTTTTGTCACTAGGGGAATTGGTAACCACTTAAAATTCACTCCGCAAATATTCGTGGGGTCGGGTGCGCAGCCGAATAATCCATTAAAAAATAAATATAGCTGAATGTTAAGCCATGCATACGGGGACTCCTGGGTACTTACCTCTTTCCTATTAATTAAAACCCTTCAAGCTCTTTCCCTTGGGCACAAAGCTGCACTCTGTTTCCTTCAAATCCCAAAAGAGGAGAGGGCGCACCCGCCCCTTTCGCATCACCGGTAGTCTTCGGCGCAATTACTTATTTATACAGATCCACAACAGTTCGGTGTATTGTGATTGAGACTAATGTCCTTCCACGGAGATTTACTACTATGGGACCACAGCACAGAAACTAATATCGTACCAGTGAACACGGCTTGGTACCTTATCGACAAAACAAAATGAGGGCAATGATGTTGACGACGACGTTGTTGATGAGGATGACAATTACGACGACTGCCACGATGCTGATGACGATAATGATAATAATGTTATATTTTGTGTGCAGGAAATTTTGGGTTACATCCAAGATCGATCCTCTCACGCATAATTTGCGGCAATCGAACAATATAATAAATGTGAAGAGAGTTTCCATCTAGACAACACAGGCAGTTGTGTCAAGATTTTCAAACGATTGACCCACCCCCCCCCCCCCTTCTATTTCAACACATGTGCCATTCAATGAGACTGCAAAACGATCATCGATAAAGTCCACCTATTTGTCTGTTTAACATAAGCCGCATTCAAAGTCAACCATCTTTTTATTCGAGAAAGTGAATCTTCACAACCCCCAGCACCGTTAAAGAAACAAAGAAAAGAAAAATTACAGCACCGCATCAGAGGAGCTAAGGCAGACCTCACCCATCAACGGGGAGCACCGCATATTGAAGTATTCGCGATTAAGGGTGCATCTGTTGGTCCCACTTTTGTATAATTTGCTCTTTTGTAAGAGGTCCTCACTTTTGTAAGAATTGTTTAGCCCTTTTGTAAGTAATCATCTTGCCAGCTTTGTAATGTAAAGCGGCCTCATGGTTGACGAGAGCTATAAACTGATGTAAACTAGCTCAACTCATACCAGAGGCCTTATAAAACGATTCTTAGCAAAAATGGGGAACTGAAAGTTTTAAATCCATTTGTTAACCTGTTTGCTGGAGATCACGAGTTCCCGAAAAACTCTTAAACATTTAAGTCCAACTTGTTTACTCCGAAACATGAGATAACTCATCGAACTAAAAACAACCGGAGGAAGTAAAACTTACCGAGGATTGGGCAAATTACTATAAAACACAGAGTTAACCTTTACAAAGATCATGTTTAAAATGGTGGATGTCAAGGTGATAGCTAAAAGTTGTGATTTTGTTGTATAAAAGTGTATATATCTTTGATAATTTTCCTCGTTCGGGCAAAGGTACCAGAATGTGCGTTTATATAACGGACCCCGAAAACCGATTTGTCACTGAAATTCTGCTAATTAGGCATGAAATTTAATGTCCATTAGGGCACATTTGTTGAACGCCACATGTGCTAACTGATAACTGATCAAAGAAGTATTCTGCGGTAATCATTATCTGTGTAATTATGACCACTTAATAGGTGATGGTTATAGAAAACAGTACATCGCATATGTTCTGGACACACACCCATATTACGCAGCTAGCCTGTCTCCGAAAGGTCAAAAGATACCAAAGTGCTAGTCTTTCAAAGGAACTTTAAAGCGAGTATTAAATTAAGATAGATCTAAGCGGCCAAGTTCAAGAGAAGCGATTAACTGAGAATAAATGTTCTGGCTATCTAAATAAAAATCGGTGGATTTCTCGAAAAATTCATTCCAGCCAATTCCAGTCGGAAGGTGTGTAAGGCTGTGGGTCGTTGCGAGTAGATGGGGAGGTCCCATGCTATAGGTTAGAGGAGGTGCCGCATCGGCGCGAAAGTATAGGCACATTGTGATGTAGGGGAGCCACAGAGCTCATATTTAGAATAGGAGCAGTCGCGGGCCAAGTCGGTGGCCATATAAGAGAATAGGATCAGGAACAGGAAGTACGAGCTCAGGGAGCTATATGCATTAAGTAAACGGCATTACCTGTTTTAGAAGGCAAGCCATACAAAAGCAGAGTCGGCTTTGCGTGTATGAACATTACCCTGAGAAAGAAGTAAGGGAGAATTTAACTCCATTGGTGGCGATTGCATGTGTAAAAAGCGTCAAGTAATGTGACAATAAGCTAGTGGCCGTGCAACGGCAGTAGTAGGGTGACATTCCGTCACCTGTCAGAGCAGAGGCGTCCGATAAAGTGACAATACGCTAGGGGCCTTGCGGCGGCAGTGAAAGGGTGATGTGAAGAGGCGACCAAGGAACCAATACCAGCGAAGAGGAGGAAAAGGCATCGAAAACAGAGAATGTGGGCCCGCAAGATACTCAAAAACTGTGGGTGGGGGTGATTGACGTTTTGTTTTCTTATTCTTTTAGATTCCTTGTAAGTCACAAATTATCATATTTATTATTTTTATATATGTATTAAAATTGTTGTTTTCAGTGAACTCCTGTTGATTTATGCTTTTCGAGGAAAAGCTACTAACCTCAAAAAAAAAGACAGAAAAAATCATGGTGTGAGGTTGCGTTTTGGGTGCTCTCCGGGTGAAGGCAGATTAATTGGTGTTTAATATATTTTGTTTACATGTATTTTCTATGAGGCTCCACGAAGAACTTGTAGATTGAATTACGGAGTGGATTTTCAGTTTTTGATGGTGTTTTAAGTAGTTTCTTACAAGTTTTTTCACAAATTGCCTTGGATTCGAGGGATGGTGTGAACTGATATCATTTATGGATGGAAGCTAAAATGGACTTATTTAATCGGAGGTACTATTGTGTTATTGTTTGTATCTTCTATTGTTGATCATAAATGCTGTAGGTGTGAAAAACTTTTCACACGACCCTGACTGACGGCTGGATCTCGGTGTCGTTGAATATATCAAGATAGTCATTGCACCGTGAATACTGCCGAGTTTGCTCTTACACAAGTGTTTGTGATTTATACTGACTTGATGCTGCTGTCTATCCAGCTATTTCTATCTATCTCTTAGTATTGTAAGATTGTTGTAAGATTCAAATAACAAAATGGGTAAAAGTGGTAAAGCTAAAAAGCGACTACTCGAAAAATCATCTCCCAGGGGTGCGGAGGCAGTTACGCCATCATCGAAAAGGGTCAACCACGATTCGTCCGACGTTGAAAGGACTATAATTTGGATACCGAATGTGAAAGCGATAGTGACAGTGGAAACAACAAAACAAAAACAAAACTCAGGAAAACCACTATTATGAACATTAACTCAAAACTAAACACAGTCATGAACAAACTGAAACAACTGATAACTAAAACTGAATTTAATAAAATTATGGATGAGCAGCTAAGTAAAAAGGAGTTTGAAACGAAAATGGAAGCTGTAAAAACTGAAATAACAGAAAAACTCACTCGGAAAATCGAGCATTTAGAATGTAGAATCTTCTCTCTAGAAAAATCGCTGGACGAACAGAAAAATGAAAATAAACGTTTATCAGCGGAATGTACCAGTCTCCTAGCAGCAAGGAGTGATAATAAATATACACTGAATGATATGGAACAGTACAGTAGAAAGGACAGTGTGCGTATTTTTGGCGTCCATGATGAGAAAAATGAATCTGTGGAGAAATGTGCTGAGAAAGTTTGCAGGCTTGTGTCCGGAGAGCTCCAAGTGGCACTTGACATGAGTGACATTTCCATAGCTCACCGACTTGGAAAGGCAAATTCCGAACAAAAGCGTTCAATAATCGTTAAGTTTACGACCAGGTCTATGAAAAGCAGGGTGCTCGAAAAGAGAAAACTTTTGAAGGGTACTGGCATAACTATAAAGGAAGACCTGACAAAGCTTAACTCTTTCCTTCTGAACAAGGCTTTCCGACACCCAGCTGTGTCCAATTCATGGTCATCGAATGGTAAACTTTTTCTAAAAACACTTCGTGGGGAAATACATCGGTTCCGCACTGAGGAAGAGCTCAACAAAATAATAGGCCATGGTGATTTACCAAACAACAATCATGAACTAGTTGTAAATTTTCCTGATGGTGATTACTATTAACAGCTTGTAAAATTACCAACAGTTTATTTCAAACTTCCCAAAGTTGAATTACGCTAGCCACCCTAAATTGGCAGGTTATAGGTTTGATTCGATATACATATATATATATCCATACACAGGTGTAATGCTGTAAACGACTGGACAATTTTTTAAAAATTTTCTATGGCCATTCAAAGGAGTATCCGCAAACTTTCGTCACATGGACGACCGGGTGTAACCCGGTGGTCCATGTGATGGAAGTTTGCGGTGCTTCATATCTTATGCTGCTCTAAGTGTCGCAAAATGGTGAAACTATGATTATTTGTTTTGCACACGCTGTTCCGTATGCTACTGAACTTGGTACTTGGGCTCTTGTGTTTCACAACTAAGTAAAACAATGTTTGAGTGGAATCACCCCCCCCCCCCTTTCAGCGGGCAATACCCCATTGAGTGCCAGCAGGCTTTCGGCACCTGGACGACCAGATGCAAACCGGTGATCCGCGTGATGAAAGTTTGCGGGAGCTTCGTGTTTCTATAAGGAAAGGTTTCAGTTTTATTTTCGCTAACTCCGCCCTTAGATGCTACAGTACTAGGGACTTGGGCTTTTGTGTTCTGCAACAAAAAGAGAAACTATGTTTTAATGGAGTCTTGCCCTTTATTGATTCTTAAACACTGAGATTGAGACTAGGGAGTCCTGCCAGTACGGGCAATAATGTATGGAGTACCTACATATTTCCGCCACATGCCCCCCCCCTCCCCCTCCTGGGTGTAACCTGCTGATCCGTGTGATAAAAGTTTGCGCGAGCTTTGTATTGCGATGCAAACCGGTGATCCGCGTGATGAAAGTTTGCGGGAGCTTCGTGTTTCTATAAGGAAAGGTTTCAGTTTTATTTTCGCTAACTCCGCCCTTAGATGCTACAGTACTAGGGACTTGGGCTTTTGTGTTCAGGAACAAAAAGAGAAACTATGTTTGAATGGAGTCTTGCCCTTTATTGATTCTTAAACACTGAGATTGAGACTAGGGAGTCCTGCCACTATATTCTGCACTATTCTGAAGAGATAGAGCTTAGGATTGGCGCACTTTAGTTTCGGGCAATAATGTATGGAGTACCTACATATTTCCGTCACATGCCCCCCCCCCCCCCTTCCCCTCCTGGGTGTAACCTGCTGATCCGTGTGATAAAGGTTTGCGCGAGCTTTGTATTGCGATGCATCAAGGAAAAGTTTTTGTTTGTTTTGTTTTTGCACACGCTGTCCCTATAGGGACTGGTACTCTTATGCTTCACACCAAAAGAAACAAAATATATTTGAGTGGAATCCCACCCCCCCCCCCCCCCTCTTTTATTGATCTACAAATTTCGCAGCTGAGACAAGGGGCCCAGTTAATGTATCTTGCACCCCTCTGAAGAGATATCGCACTGGATAAGCGCACTCTAGTTTCAGGCAATATAATGGAGTACCTACTGACTTTCGTCACATGGACTGGCAGGTACCACCCGGTGGTCCGTGTGGCGAGACTTTGCGGTGGCTTCTTTGCGGTGGCTTCATGCATATTTTGTGTTGTTTTAAAGAAAAGTTTTTGTTTGTTTTATTTTAACACCCGCTTCTCTTAAATGCCACAAAACTGGAGACTTGGGCTTTTGTTGGCATCAAAGGGAGACGATTTATGAGTGGAGTCTCCCCTTTATTGATTTCCAAATTGGCTAGTGTATTTTGCACTACTTCTGAAGTGATAGCACACTGGATACAGCATGGAGTACCGGCGAGCTTTTGTCGCATGGACGACCGGGGGTAAACCGGTGGTCCATGTGATGAAGGTTTGTGGGAGCTTCAAATTGTGTTGTTTTAGATAATGTGTTTCTTTGTTTTCATTTTGCACACCGTGTCCTCATTGGCTACTTGTGCACTTGTGGTCCTCATCAAAAGAATAAGCCACGTTTGAGTGGACCCCGCTGATTTCCAAATACTGCGGACAGATAGCGCGCAGGATATGCGCATATTTAAGTCTTGGGCCATTCAAGGGAGTACCCACAAACTTTCGTCACATGGACAGCCGGATGTAACCCGGTGGTCTATGTGATGGAAGTGTGCAGAGATCCATACATTGTGCTGCTTTAAGTGTCGCAAAATGGTGAAGCTATGATGTTTTGTTTTGTACACGTTGCTCCCGTATGCTACATGACTCGAGACATGGGCTCAAGTGTTTCACAACTTTGTAACATCATGCTTGAGTGGAGTCCCCGCACTTACATCGGGAAATACCGCATGGAGTGCCGACAGGCTTTCGTCACATGTGTAAAGCGGTGGTCCATGTGATGAAAGTTTGTGGGAACTTCATACTTTGTGTTTGCTTTGGGATTAGTTTCTGTTTGTCTTGTTTTTGCATAAGCAGCTCTTAAATGCTACAAAACTGAGGGATCGGAATACTTTGTTCCACAACTAAAGGAGATGCCATGTTTTAATGGAGTCTACCCCCTCCCTTCTACTGAGGTTTAGACTAGGGGTCCTGTCAGTATATCTTGCATTACTTTGTAGATATAGCGTGCTGGAAAGGAACACTTTAGTTTCGGGCAATACTGCTTGGAGTGCCTTCGAGCTTTCGTTGCATGGACCACCGGGTATAACCCGGTGATCCACGTGATGGGGTTTAGGGGTGCTTCATGTTGTGTTGTTTTAGGAAAAGTTTTTGTTTGTTTTGTCATTGCACACGCTGTCTCCGTATGTTAATAAACTAAGGACTTGTGTTGTGTTCAACATCAACAGAATAAGCCACGCTCGAGTGGATCCCCCCCCCCCCCCCCCACACACACACACACATTCTTGTTAATTTACAAATACTGTGGAGATCTAGCGCTCTGGACATGCTCACTTTAGTTTCGTATAATTCAAGGGTGTACCCGCTAACTATCGTTACATGGACGGCCAAGTATACCCCAGTGGTCCATGTGAAGAAAGAGCGCGGAGCTGCATACCTTGTTTTGCTTTAATTGCCACAACAAATGGGGAAACTATGGTTGAGTGGAGAGTCCCTCTCTATTGATTTCCAAATACTGCAGTCGCGACATGGGGCCCTTCCTCTAAGTGTATTTTTTTACAATTGTGAAGTAATAGCGCGCTGGATATGCGCACTTTAGTTTCAGGCAGTATGGCATGGTATATCTTTAAGCTTCAGTCACATGAACCATAGTTAGTAACATGGGGCCCTTCCTCTAAGTGTATTTTTCACAATTGTAAATGGCCTTGCGTTTTATTGCCCAAATCAGATTCGACTCTTAGGGCACGCCAAGCTCTCAGTTATTGTTTTATCTGTAATGTTACACCAATATTGTCGTTAGTAGTTTCTTCGCGGGCTATAAAACACGGGGTACAGGTCATGCCTCTTGTAGCACAGGGAAGTACCGACACCAACTCTGCGCCAACATTCCTGCTATTGTCAATGTGATCTTCCACATTTCAACAATTATGTAAAATCTGTCCGATGCACTTGGAGAAATCCTTTACTCGATCGACCCACCTACTCGAGGATGATTGCCACCGTGAACCTTTTGGTATATTTTCTCTGTACAGCATGTCATCTGGCTGGTGAAAATGACGGCTCTGACTACTACCATGACACCTTGACCCAAAGGCAGCCAAAACCTGGTCACTGCGTGATTCAGGAAACATTAAAGAGAGATTTTGAGGTTAAAGAGCGCATGGGACTGAAAACTGGTAATGGCGGGTAACATAAAATTAGACGAGATCCAGGCGCAGGGGGAATATGATTTCTTTAATCGGTATGAAGAAAGATTTCTTAATACTGATGATAACGATGAGTCCCCGTTTGGGACATTCAAGCCCCAATGCGAATACTATTCACCCGAAGAATTTCGTACTGCATTTACTAACCAAAATAAAACATTCTCCTTGTTCCATATAAACTGTCAAAGCTTAAGCGCACACTGGGATGGCCTGAATGAATTACTATTTAGTTTACTCGAGCAAAAAAATTCCTTTGATGTGATCGGGTTGACTGAAGTATTTCATATTCCCGATGACATCTCTTACACCCTCTCTGGCTACCAGCCCCTATACTATGCAAATAGACCCGATAACGATGACCATAGAGGTGGGGTGGGACTTTTTGTCAGGGAAAATGTTGAATATAAAATTCGTGAGGATCTATCTGTCTTTATACCACATGTCTTCGAATCGATATTTATAGAACTTACGAAATCCAAAAAAATAGTCGGTATTATTTACAGACCGAATACTCCCCCTAGGGCAGATGTCGATGTGTTCATAACACGGTTAAATGGCATAATCGATAAGTTAAACAGGGAAAGGAAAAATTCTTATATAATGGGAGACCTCAATATTGATCTCCTGAAAATGGATTCCCATACAAAAACTGAAGAATATGTTAATCTGTTGGTCAGTAATGGATTTTTGCCTTCTATTACAAAACCCACAAGAGTCACCGACCACTCGGCAACAATAATTGACCACATATTCACAAACAATTTACAATGCACCGCTTGTTCCGGCATAGTACTTACCGATGTCTCTGACCATTTTGGAGTTGTTTATCTCGAAACCCACAATGACGAGAAAGATTACATACACACGCCCCTTGGAAGAAAAATAAATCCCCAAACTATTGAGAATTTTAAGTCATACCTCTCTGCGTGCGACTTTTCCACAGTTCTAGACGAAAGCTGCCCAAATGAAAGTTATAACAAATTTATCAACATTTACCTGCAAGCATTCAATATTTTTTTCCCGTTAATCCATACCAAACCCAGGAAAAAATTCTTGAAGCGTCAACCATGGATGACTAAAGGCCTCATCAAATCCTCAATTACCAAAAGAAAATTTCACATTAAAATGTTAAAATGTCCCAATGAACGAAATAAAGTCAATTATAAACGTTATTGTAAAATATACAAAAGAATAAAAAAACAGTGTAAATCCATGTACTTCCAAAAAATACTCGAGGATAACATACACAATATGAAAGCAACCTGGAGAATCCTGAATGATAGCATTAATAAGTCCAAAGCCAGAAAAGAATTACCATCCGTTTTTATTCACAACAATAAGGAATTGAATGAACCTTTTGAAATCGCCATGTGCAGTGCGCAGTTCAGTCTGGGGTTATGACGTTTGAGAGCTGACAGGTGCTCGTCGTTGCTCGGTGGTTCTCTCTAGCTTCCTCCACCCATAAACCTATCACCCGCACGATACGACCTTGGTTGTCAAAGTGTCCTTAATCACCAATACATTTAGCCATAGTGCATAAATATGTGACCTTAAACACCAATAAATAAATATGCTGTCAAAGTGTCCTTAATCACCAATACATTAAGCCATAGTGCATAAATATGTGACCTTAAACACCAATAAATAAATATCACCAATAAATAAATTAATTAATAACGCCTGTTGTCACAAATGCACTCTTGTGACAAGGTATACGTTTGCAACTTTAGCAATCAGGTACAGGTGGGAAACAATAATCCTAATCCTCAAGCTCTTGTCAAACCGCCATTTATTACCAATAAAACCTCCCATGCCTCTGGTCCTGATCTTAGATCTTAGCCTTCTGTTGTGATGTGTTACTGTAATTCAATAGTCTACCCTGGTTCCTTCCTTCCTTATAAGGTTGTCCACAGCATCATGACATGGCCACCCATATTCACCACCAGATTATTATTATTATTATTATTATTATTATTATTATTATTATTATTATTATTATTATTATTATTATTATTATTATTATCAACTCTTTTTCTCCTTTTCTTCTTTTTTGTGTCCTTTTACTACTCCTTTTCTTTTTTTACCTTTCTTTGTTTTTCTTTTACTCTTCTTCAAGGGGAAATCAGGAAGACAGCCAATATGGCTATGACTTTCCCTAGCAATATACTCCTATATACTATGTAATGATTTTTGTGACTTGTTTGATATTCTTGTGTTACTTTGTTATTGTAAAGATATGTATGTAATTATGTATATTGCTGAATAAAATCAATCAATCAAAAAACCCCTTCAGGATAAGAACCACCCCAACAAAAGTGAAACAGGCGGGTTCGTAACTGCGAGGCATACGTTCATGCACGGATTCAGGCAACACTCCTTGAGTTTTGGCTGAATACGCGATGTGAATCCATTTCTTCCAGCAGCGACAAAGCCCGGTTTCCAACAGTTGAAAATCATAGGATTAAGAAATGTGCTCATCAACCAAAATATATAATTCTCAATTAATGGATAACAACGAGGAAAAATAAGAATAAATTAGTATTTTTTTTAAAAATATAATTTGTCGCACAAATTTTGCAGGAGACGGAAGCTAGAGAAAATGAATAGAGAAAAGAGGAGAGAGAGAGAGAGAGAGAGAGAGAGAGTCCCCTCTCGTGGAAGTACAGGGGGGGCGGATGTCCTCCTACGGGAAAATGTGGAATATTTAGTACTTCAAAAGAAGTGGCAATTGTTATCTTTGCGGAGCTGTGAACTATACACAGCTAAATGGGTTATTTACGGCTAGCGAGATAATTGAGTTATCGCTATGTTGAATATTCATGAAGATCAAGCCATCTCGGATCTTGAAATTGAAGGGGAACGGCGTCCCCCTACTCGGAAAAAGTGGGGAAACGGCGTTCTCCCGCGTTCCTCCAGGAAAGAATCACTGACCAAATTCTCGGTGGAAAGGTGAGATTGCAGATACATGCATAATATTTTCCTCTGAGAAAAATAAACGTTTACAACTATCGTGTCTGAATACAGGGAAAAGCTATCATAGAATGTAAAAGAATAGCCCAAGAACATTAGGTTTCACTAGGGAAAAAAATCGGAGAAAGCTGATTTTTTCAGGGAATGTCGAGTACATGTCACTGAACGATTAGACAAAAGTCCCCTAAAATCCCAGTTGAGCTTTTTTTTCTACAGCCTTTTTTCGAGCTTTTTCGATTTCAATTCTCTAGGATCCGGAACGTCGCTAGCGTTCTCATAAAACCGACACTCAACGTTCGAAGATGCATTTCTCTTCATCAATTCCATCGCCGCACCGTCCAAAATGGTCGAAAGAGAAGCTTCACTTTTGTCGAATTTCTCCCTACTGTCAAAGATTCTGGCTATGACGTCTTTAGGCAATCTACGATCCATGCATTCTCGAAGCAATCTGTATTCGGGTTGAAACAAGCTCTTGCCAAACACAAACAATCTATCGTAATCCAACCAGTCGGGTCGGGACAACAGATTCATCAACAGATTGGTCTTTCCGCAATTCGTTTTTCCCACTATCAAGCCTCTTATGCTTTTGGGAAAGAACTCATTATTCGACCTCTTAGTTGCAGCGTCGTTCCAAGACATATCTTTAATGTTCATCTTTGTTTATTTTTTTTTTTTTTGTTGTTATTTTAGATTTTTTCAAACACAATTTTATGTTTTATCAAATTCAGTTTTTAATATTATTATTTATTTATATTACACCGTCGCGAGTTCTCTTCAATCCAGATCCACTCGTCATTTTGGCTAAATCTTGTATGGGTACCACAGCATCCTTAAAATCTTTCCAACTTTTCGGCGTTCGCTCTAACGTAGCTCGCTTCGCCGGAGGACTGATGAACTTATCGATCAACGCCTCGGCTGCCCTCTTGCCAGCCACAGAAGCTACCCTACCACTGGCTTCGGAAGCGGCTTTCTTACCAGCATCCAAAGCCGTCTTCCTACCGACTTCAAACGCGGTCGATGCGAGTTTTCTACCTGCATCACTCGTGAACGCTCGCTTTATAGAATCGACGATGCCAGAACCGCCTTGAACGTAAGTTCTAACGTATCCCCTGTTCTTTATCACCAACATATCTTTATTTTATAATATATATTTTGTTTTCACTGGTAAATGTTTAAATACTTTTATTATTTTAGTGTAAAATTTACTACTTTTATTTTATATATTTTGTTTCTTTGTTTCTCTCTACTTATTATATACATCAATCCTTCAAATCGTTCATCAGCCTTTTATAATGGTTTTTATTCAAAACCTTCTGTCTTAACAATTCGTCGCATATACTAACTATTTCATTATCTAATCCTGTGTTACCAGCACGTCTACTTGCCATCAACAAACTCAATCTCTGAGACAGAGTGTCAGAATCGCTCGGAAGAAAAGTGGTTTTCACCCCTTTGCCAGTCACCGATTCGACGAACTTCTTATTCATATCCCATATGGGTTTCACCACTTTCGTCCACTTGTAACCTCTGTTGGCTTTAGGTCTCGTCTCTCTGGCACCGTTATTTCTCCTCATGGCGGGGGTCTGAACCAGAATGTCGCTATAATTGTCGAAATCCTGTTCCGTGTAATCTCCAGGCTTGTCGAAAAGGAGCAATTTGCGCAGTCCATCAGTTATTCTATACTTATTCGAACCGACGATTAAATTATCATCATCCATTTCCACTTCTGTGTCACCCACAAAAGTTCTACCGTCCGAATCCTTATAAATTCCATACAACAGATCTCTCTTACCACCATCCTCGGACGACGCGACGCTATCAGTGGTGATAGTCGAAGCTGTATCGTCGCTCTCGCTCACGTCGGATTCGATTCTCATGGGAACGTAATCCGGTGTAGATTGAAAGGAATACTGTTCTGTAAAACTACCGGGCAACAAACCCATTCTCAAAAAAACTCTCTTTTATGGGTCTCAATTCTTCAACTATCTCCTCCCTGCTTCATTCCTGAACCTCCGCCATGGGTTTAAATATTTTTGTGGCTTCGCATCTAAGTTCCATCTCTCCAAGACGTCTGCTTCTGTCAGCCGATTGAATGCTCTTCTTGGCACGTTCATATTCGTTTAAAAGCTGATCTCGACGTTTGGCATCCATCTGTAAAAACATTTTTTCATTTTTTAAATTATTAATATTTCCTTTGAGTATGCTAATTTGAGTTATTTATTATTTTCAAAATTAAATGTATAATTATTTTTATGTTTTAAGTAAATAAAAATCTTCTGTCTTTAATATAATAACTAAAAACCAGTTGAGGAAAAACATTTTACATGATAAAACCTCTATAAATGCGTTTTGCCTCTGGACGCGTTAAAAATCGCATCACAGATTATTCACTCAGTGACGAACTGGAGAACTTTGAAAAGTTTGAAAGTTTTAGCGCATAAGAAACCGGTTTCTGATTTAATGCATTTGAGAATAATTACATCCGTTAAAAAGGTTCATTCATATCTCCGAACATTATCATGAATATATTAAAAATTTATTTACCACTTAAACCTAATTGAGTGGAAATGCGCTTTTATTGTCTATTATTAAAACGACCCATTAAACAAAAACCTTTCATTCACACCAGAGCAAAAACATGAGTGTCAGTTTTATCTCTTAAAAATTCATCTAAGTGAAAAAGGTTTTATAATAGAATTTTTATTTGAATGAAACAATTCTACGAACTATTTTTATTTGAATGAAACAATTCTATAAAGTGTTTTATTAAGATTTATTTCACAAAATTCGCAGTGACAAAACGTAAACAAACGATTTTCCATCAATTCTAATTTTCTAAAACTCATTTTTTTTTCAATGTCATCTGTTGAAACGAAAACCTTTCATTCACACCGAAACAAAAACATGAATGTCTATTATAACAGATTCAATTTCATAGTCGACTCTTTTGAACGAAAACCTTTCATTCACACCGAAACAAAAAAACATGAATGTCTATTATGATAGAATTTATCGAATTCAATCTTATAATCGACTCTATTGTGAGCCTCAAAAGCTGTTTGCCCATTCTGGGACACTGGCCTAGAATCGGCAAACCACCTTTTTGATGCTGTCTTAGAATCGGCAAAGCGTTTTTTGCTCGCGTTCACCAACGATAGATTGAAGGTCTAATCCACGATGGGAACGTCGAAAAAATTTTTTAAGAAAATGTACATGTACAATTTCGTACGTTTTTCACTTTTTTGAGCGACGTGTACATTCGACAAGTTCGCCAACGGGTATTTGAACGTTAAAAGTGCGATCTGTGAGCCTCAAAACAATAGCCGATTCTGGGACATCATAAAAAACAACATTTTTTGTAAACGTGAACGCGATTTAACACTGAAGCCTATGAGAGTAAACGCACCATGTACGTGTACGTGTACGGTACATGTACAACGTGTCCCAGAATCGGCCTTTTATACCTACTAACGTAAAGGGTAAAGAATCATAGACTTTGATTTAATAACATGCTCAGCTGTTTGATGTCTCTTAACTGGTTGAGGGCTAGATTATTTTTGGTGGCCTGAATATGAAAATAAAAATTTGTTTTATTACAAATTGTTAGGGAGTGCCGACAGGCGCTTTCCAATAATTTGAAATAAAAAAAGATTAAAAACAATAGTTTTTGAAATTTTTACTAAATATGAAACATAAAGCACGGAAAATGTTGGCTTTTGCACCGGCACCCTCATTTTTTGAAAGCCCTGATAATTGCTTCTCGCACTCAACCAGTTAAATCCAGACGACCCCTTAAATAGTAGGGAAAAAACAAGAAGTTACGTGATGTAACAAGGAACATTGCGATGGGTGGGGCGTTCTTTATCCCACCCCATCATTCGTCAATTTTATAGCAGCTGGAAATTCGAAGGCCTAAGTTGGTAAAAGTTGGAAATTTCTGACCGAGCTCTGGTGGATATTTTCTAAACGTGTCTAGAGTCTTTAGACTGAAAAGTAGTGAAAATCCTCCATATGTTGATATGCAGTTGGAATTTGTAACTACCAAGAACCTCAGCTGAATAAATTGCATGTGAAGGTGTACAAAAGGAAGGCTGCAAATTTACCATTTACCCAACAAATTGGCATACGCCCGCAAAATTTGAAATTCAGCAGTTGAAAAAAACTGTTTCGTGCCAACCAGAGGTTCCATAATATGATTTTATTGAAATGTTTTAAAAACTTGAAAAAAAAAAAAATAAAAAATTCATGTGTGTTGGGTAAAGAGTTAAAACATGCAGTTGCAAAATGTTGACTCAGGGTTAGAGTGAGACGGGGTGCTAATAAAAGTTCCCACTTGTCAGAAATTATGTATTAGTGGTCAGAATTTCGTGTATCGGGGGAGGGGGTGCAATTGGAAATTTAGAGATGGACATTCCAGACCCATAAGCAACGTCCCGGGATTCGCAAGAATACAGAAAAACCTGACTCTTCATCAATCGAGTCGATGGACATTGAGAAATATTTTTACCGTTTAGCTCTCGCGCCATCCTGTAACAATTATGAAAGCTATATCAAGGTAAAGCTAACATGTTTCAGACAAAACTTCTCGATTATGAAATTGGACTGTCCGAATGAGGCAGGCATACTATCAGGAACGTGGCTAACGGGTCTTGGTTTCAGGGGTGTCCGCCTCTGAATTTCCTTCTGCTCCCTCCCCTCGCCGGCTGTGAAATATCCAACTTTTGACAAAACAAATTTGGACGACCCTTGAGAGAAATTTCTACCTCCTCCCTTTAGATATAAAACTGCTGATGAAATTCGAATGTAATCTCTCTCCTTGTGTTGGAAATATATAACCGTTGGGTTCTATAGTTGGTCTCATGGGTGCAACAAGCGCCATCTGCAGAGTCTCGGAACTGCAGGTGGCGCCTTGTTGCACGCAATGGACAAAAGGTTGACTCCAGGTAAAAAAAAATACAATGTAGCTCGAAAATCATGACATATCTTTAGAAATAGTCATAACCACAGATAAAATACCACGAAATCTTCTACAATCAGTATTCACGCTGTCCAATGCCAATGGCGCCAAAAAAACTTTAAAAAATTTGGAACCAAAAATACGGATTTGGGCACCAAAATCCGGTTCCAAAAACCCTCCAAGATATTCTTGTGGTAGGTCACAAAGGCTTTGTGGTTTACTACTTCAGTGCGTCATTTTGGATAAAATCACAGACTAGGAGACAGAATTTATGCCTGTCAAGTAATCTTTTGGCAGCAGGTTCAATCCAGACTTTTTGTAATGGCGCTTCGGAATTAACAATTTATGGATTTAATCTGATTCTTATCAAAATAGTTCTTTGTTACTTAATTTTATTTGATCTTGCCTAATTATTTTTATAATCCCTCTGGATGATAATAAATTATTTGCTACTAGTTTATTTTGAGTGAATAAATAATAATAATGGAATTGTTTTGTAAACTTTAATAATAGCGTTTTACTTTTTTATTGTTTTTATTTTTATCATATTTGTGCCCGCGTTGTGTCCCTGGGCAAGGCACGTAACCCCGATTGTCCACATGGGGCACGATGACGCCGTGTACTAAGGCGTACTGCACGTCGATGGTATGCATGTCTTCAACCAATCTAACCCTGCCTGTGCTGCAGTGCGGATTTACGATGTTGGGGAGCTGGCAGCTGCTCGTCGTTGCTCGGTGGGTTTCCAGGGGTACTCCGGCTTCCTCCACCCGTAAAACTGTCACTGTCAAGATTAGTCATTGTGCATCATTATAACGACCTTAAACACCAATAAATAAATAAATAAATTATTTTTGTGGATTTTCTTTCCAACTAAAATACTTAAAACAGGCAGGTAATTCTAAAATAAAATCGTTCTTTGAGAGCAACAATGAGACATCTGTAGTGGTTTAGCACTATGGATGGCATCTTATTGCACTCAAAGGTTGTGCCCACATTTTTAGCTCTTTTGTAAGATGTCCCTACTTTTGTAATAGTTTTTTATCCCTTTTGTAAGAGGTCCCCACTTTTGTAATAGTTTTTTAGCCGTTTTGTGAAAGTTTCTTCTTCTGACCAGGAAACATCATTTTAATGAGGTTCGAAGATTTTTTTTATAGCACTTCATACCTGACGGGAGGGTTCGAGTTGGAAATAAAGAATTTTTATCAAAAAATCGAAATTGGCCAAAACAAAGCGGAAAATTTCGATGTCTATTTTTTCCGCGTCAATGGCTTGTTTTGAACCAATTCGCGCTCCCCATTAGGAATTAGAACGCAAATCGCCCGTTTTCTCGATTTTTCAGCGATGTAAAATGTCCCGCTTTTGTTAGAATTTTTTTGCTCTTTTGTAAGAGGCCCCCACTTTTGTAATAGTTTTTTTATTGCACTCAAAGGTTGTGCCCACTTTTTTAGCTCTTTTGTAAGAGGTACCCACTTTTGTAATAGTTTTTGATTGCACTCAAAGGTTGTGCCCACTTTTTTAGCTCTTTTGTAAGAGGTCCCCACTTTTGTAATAGTTTTTTAGACCTTTTGTAAGAGGTACCCACTTTTGTAATATTTTTTTAGACCTTTTGTAAGAGGTCACCACTTTTGTAATAGTTTTTTAGCTCTTTTGTAAGAGGTCCCCACTTTTGTAATAGTTTTTTAGCCCTTTTGTGATAGTTTCTTCTTCTGACCAGGAAACATCATTTTAATGAGTTTCGAAGTTTTTTATAGCACTTCATATCTGATGGGAGAGTTCGAGTTGGAAATAAAGAATTTCATCAAAAAATAGAAAAAAAAATTCGTGTCTGTTTTTCTCCTTCAATGGCTTGTTTTTGAACCAATTCGTAATCCCCATTAGGAATTAGAACACAAATCGCTCGTTTTCTCGATTTTTCAGCGATGTAAAATGTCCCACTTTTGTAAGAATTTTTTAGCTCTTTTGTAAGAGGTCCCCACGTTTGAAATAATTTTTTAGCCCTTTTGTAATAATTTCTTCTTCTGACAGGGAAACATCATTTTAATGAGTTTCGAAGTTTTTTTCATAATATTTGATACCTGACCAGACGGTTCGAGTTGGACATAGAGAATTTTCATCAGAAAGGATCATATTTAAATCTCGATATTTCAATCCAAAATGGCAACTAAAGGGGATCCAAATTGAAGGTAGCAATACCTCATTGTGAAAAAATCGAAAAAATTTCATTTCGATTTTCCGTTAATCCAAAATGGCGGCAAAAAAAAATCGAAAAAATTTTGTTCGATTTTTCGGTTTTTTATGCGTTTTGTTCAATTTTGAAATTTCTTTTTTTTTACATTGAAAATTTTCGGTCAAATTCGGACAAATTTTCGACCAAAAACCGGAATTTATTTTTTTTCTTCTCTTTTTATGCGGTTTGGTTCATTTTTAGACGAAAATTTTTTTTTTTTTTTTTACATGGAAATTTTCGGTTCGATTCGGATAGAAATTTTCGACCAAAATCCGGAAAAATATTTATTTTTTTTATGCGCTTTAGTCAATTTTGAGACGAAAAAAAAATTACATTGAAAATTTGGGGTCCGGGAGGGAAAGAAAATTTTGGAGGACCAAACTCCGGAAATGAGTGTTTCTGTTTTTTATGCGTTTTCGACAATTTAAGACACAAAAATTTTTTACCGCACTCGATCGATTTCGGCGGAAGGATAATATTGAACTCGGCTTCTCGTTCAATATTATCCTTCCACCCAAATTGATCGCGTGCGATTATAAATGACAGTTCGAACGCGAATGTCGTTTTGTCTATTTGTTCTCTTTCCTACCTCTCTCCTCAGAACCTGTATCACCTGCAATTTGCATCGTTCGATTGGCATCGGAACTCTTCTTTCTCTCCCTCTCTCAGGATCGTGAACTACCTTTGTCTGTGTGTGTGGGGGGGTGTAGGACGTCGGTGCCTGAACGCTTGGTCATATCGTCCAACTATTTGGAACATTCCTAATTGCTTCTATAAAAGACGTCTACGCTACAAACCCAGTTTCCATCGATAAAATACTGTATTTTAAACAAACAACATCTACACACTACTACTTAGTTAGTGTTGCCTGACCATGCTTTGAACAAAACATGATCATACTAAATCATTTGTTATTACTTTCTCTCTCCCTGGGTGTGCATTCAACCGATATATTGCCTGGGGCATTTATTGCATTTTTTAATCTGTGTATTTTTTTCGCGTAAACAAGAAGTTTTACCCTACTGAGTACTCCAAAGGGCGTGCGTATATTTACCGGACAAGCAAGATCATTTGCCCAACTTGGTATTTCATAAATTCTTCACCAACCTCTGCCCGAGGAAACCCGTGATCGGAAGATTTTTTAATTTTATTTATTTCATTCTTTTTGGGGAGGGGGAGGATGTCCCGACCCGCCCGCCCAACCCTTAATTTACGCCCATCTCTCTTCTGTCCTCTGTCGCATCCTCTCCCTAGATGCATCATAAGCAAAAACACTGAATCTGTTCTCTAAACACCGCCTAGTTGGCCCACTAGCCCTAAGCTGGTTTTGACCTCTTGTCTCTACCTAGTCCTGACTTGGCTCAACCCTCCATATTTTCCTACTGGAACTCCCCTCCTCGCTTGCATCCTCCACATCAAGCGTCTCCCTTCAACGGTTCCCTCATCCCCGCTTCCTCGTTCTATCCTCAACCACTTTTCATCCACCGTCCACCAAACTAGCATAATAGTCCAGGCACATTAGACATAAAAATGAGAAAGTAAGGAAAAAAATCGGAGAAAGCTGATTTTTTTATATGTTTCCGGGACACACATTGCGGATAAAGTGTGAAAAGTCCCCGCGAATCCGAGTTGAGCTTTTTTAGTTATAGCGTTTTTCTGATGAAAAAAAAAAAATTAAAAAAAATTCGACCCAGCTCCATATTTCTCATTCTTATTCGCCTTAGTAGGGTGAGAATCATAAATATCGTGCTGAATTATATTGAGAATACATATCCCCAACAGAAAATGCCAACTTTGTACCAATCCTCACACTCAATGGTGAAATATTCACGAAAATGTACAAAATTACGAAAAAAAAATTATTGTTTTCATACACACAACGGTACACAACGTCCATTAAATCAAATCTACGACTACTTTGGGAGTTAAATTATATATCAAAAATTGCAGAAAAGCGGTGGCTTTATAATGATATATAACAATAGTCATTTATTCCATAATGAACTGGTGAAACGTGTGAAATATTAACCATACCCCCTAAACTCAAATTCAAACGGCATCGACTTTTCTCATTCAAATACCGTATTATAGCATCATTGTTTCAATTTCCATGTTCGACTAAATCACATAATGTGGTGTTCGCCTACAAACTGAATGTGAGAAACAGGGACTGAACGTTTGTCCAGTGACGTTTGACCAACCACTTTATATCAAAGCAGTGGAGATTGTGTCTTCATCAGATAAGTTGACAAAAGTCTTCGTTAGACTCGGCGGCTTCCATATGATTATGTCATATTTAGGGGCAATTGGTTCGATCATGGCTGGTAGCGGCTTGGATAAACTTTGGGGGACTGTTTATGCTGGTGGGTCAATCCATCATTTGATCAGTGGTCATGCATATTCAAGAGCAGTTCGTGCCCATTTGCTAACACAAATTGCCATTACAAAACTTGTGTTTGAAGAAAGCCGAACACTAGATAACATAGACTGCACAGAAGTATGAAATATTCAGTGGACTTGCCAGAGGTGACATTACAACAGCTGACGCTGTCAATCAATAAAGTGTCAACCATCTACTGTCAAAATTACACGAACTGCTCCAGAATGCGTCCGTAGGACGCACAGGAAAGCTTTGGGTACAATACTACGAGCAAATAGGTCTTCTCCAGTTGTTCTTGAGAGCAGAGCGCACAGGCGACTGGGAACTCCACACATATTGTGTTCGCAATATGATTCCAGTATTTCACGCAGGTGGTCATTTTGCATACGCAAAAAGTTCTCATCTCTATTTGCAGCAGATGAATGAGCTAACAGAAATAATGCAACAGGATGATTTGAAGTTGTTCACTGAGAAAGGTTACTTTACCATAAGGCGCTCAGATAAATTCTGGGACGGGATATATTCTGATCAGACCACAGAGCAGTGTTTAATGAGAATGTTCAAGCTCCTTGGTGGTCTCACACATGGCAGGGGAATAACCGATAGCACTGTTGCGAAATGGGTACATGGACTACCTCTTTGCCTTCCGATATGTAATGCTCTCGAAAATTTTGTTCATGTTCACACTGGTCATGGCGAACAACATCGGGATCTCCGTCAAAGTTCACAATTGACTGATGCCAATGATATCACCAAATTATTGAACTGGCTCAGAGTGCATTCCCCCTTTCAGAATAGAGATCCACTACAATTAGTCTCTATAGCGACCGGTCTTGTGGCCGACGAAAACTGTGAACTGTGACCAAGTTCGCAAAATTGGTGAATGTTGCGTATCGAATGTTGTAAGCAAAACGTTCAACAGCATCAAACTACGACGTGTTGACACTGTGAAGTCTTTCGCATCGATGGCAAATAGCATCAAAGTCCGTGGAAGTAAGGTAGTGATTGACCCCACAATTCTGTTCAACCGTATCACATGTGTTATTCAGTCACAAGCAGAGATGGAAGAGTATCTCAAATATGAACTCGCCCCGAAACCACCAGCATTGTTTGATTCTGCTGGAATGAGGAAGACACAGAAAAGCACGCTCGGTAAGATTCTCAAAACATACGGTTCCGAGCAAACTAAAATCCCAGAACATTCTTTGTTTGTTGTAGATGGTGGATTTTTATTGAGGGCAGTTGTATGGCCTAAACAGTCGTCATATAAGGACATATGTACATCATATTCCAATTATCTAGTGAGACATTTTGGGGCGAATGTCGTGGTTGTTTTTGATGGTTATGCTTGTACAATGTCGACAAAGGGCATGGAACAAGCCCGTAGATCTAAAGACAGGTATTCCATTGATATCAATATCTCACCCGAGTTACCAGCCACCACACCCCAATCCGATTTCCTTGCAAATGCCAAGAACAAAACCCAACTGATCGATCTTCTAATGCAGGAGCTATCTGCTATCAATATTCAGTCCAAGCAGGCCGAGGCTGATGCTGATGTACTGATAGCCGAAACTGCACTTGACATCGCTCAAGATGACAACAATGTTGTCGTTGTGGGAACAGACACAGACTTGTTAGTCATTCTTACCTCTCGAGTTCAACCGGGATGTAATATTCACATGATGTATTCCATTACCCCAAACTTACTAGTTTCAGTTAGTGAAATAGCAACCAAAATGGGTGACCATAGAAGCAACCTCCTTGTAGCACATTCAATAAGTGGTTGTGACACTACTTCTGCACTCTTTCGAGTTGGTAAGAAGAAAGTAGTCAGTACAATTGTCTCCGATGTTACTAGCGACTCACAACAGTATGTCAACACAATTTTGGCGGATGACAGTACACCAAGTGCAGTAGCCGCTGCCGGGGAACAACTTCTCCTGATCTTATACGGGAGTAAAACTGTTTCCTCTCTCGACCAATATAGATATGTCACTTACAAGCGTTATGTAGCAAAATCTAAACTGAATAAACCCATCGACCTAGCCTCACTCCCACCAAGCAGCGATGCTGCACAACAACATGTCTACAGATGTTATCTCCAGGTCCAACAATGGCTGGGCACTTCGCTTCCTCCGACGGATTGGGGGTGGTCGCTAGACAATGGACTTCTTGTACCGACTGCAGCCACAAAGCCATGTGCCCCCGATAACCTACTGAATCTGATCAGCTGTGGTTGCAAAAGTGCTTGTACAAAAAGGTGTGGGTGTAAGAAGGCAGGACTCTCTTGCTCAGGTTTGTGTAATTGCAGTTCGGATTCTTGTAACAACCACAGAAACACTGTCCTGTCGGAAATTTCTGAGTTCGATGAATAATATGTATATAGGTCATGTCATTTCTGTATATAGCGTTGATAATAGTCAATGTAACTTAATCCATGTTGATTGATTTGTACATTCTGTAAATATTATTTATTGATTTTTGTACATTCTGTAAATATTATTTATTGATCTAATGCTGCCAGACACAGACGTGTCTGTTCGGTCCCAAGCCCGAAAATAGTTGAGTTCTCATGCTGACGAATTTTATGCCAAAAGGGGAACTCGGCCAGAAGCAGAGGGGGTCTTCCATAATGTCTATTTTGTAAGCAATGATAAAAGTCTTCAAATGGTGATGGATTTTTTATCGTCTGTCCAACTAACATCCCGTTCTGTACTACGACCCTTTGGGCAAATCCGTTAGGAAAATCGTCATTTTTTGCGTAAATCCGATACTTTTTTGTGAATTTTCAATAATTTTTCGCAGAAATTGTCACAGAATGCACATTTTCCTCTAGGTAAATGTATATTAGACATTATGTAGCTCGAAATACGCGTAAACAAAAAATACAGTTGGATCAATTCGAGGTTACAAAGTTCGTGCGATTTTTTAAAAATTTTTTTCAAACGCGTTTTCGAAAAAAGGCTGTAGAAAAAAAAGCTCAACTGGGATTTTAGGGACTTTTGTCTAATCGTTCAGTGACATGTACTCGACATTCCCTGAAAAAATCAGCTTTCTCCGATTTTTTTCCCTAGTGAAACCTAATGCTCTTGGGCTATAAGTAACGTTCATCGGGGTTACTCTAGCTATACTAGCCTTCCACGGTCTCACCGTTAGCTCAGCAATTTCCGCGCGAACACAAACGCACTTCTCCAACAACTGTGAGATATCGCTGCAATTCTGATACACTGTGCGCCTTTCACTTGGACGACCACTCCCATACTTCATATTACACTGAAAGCAAGCATCAGTCCCCACCACTTGCACCCTCAATCAACCATACAAGCCCCTCACCCCCTAACCATTGGACTCCTTGCACCCCTCTACGAACCGTACTTACCGCCGTCTGGAAACCAGCTGAGCAGTTACCAAACATATTCACAGCTCCAATAATCAACAACCAAAAACAACCGACATACTCGAAAAAAGCCAACGTAAAAATAAATCAATAAAATTCTCGAAAATTCACGAAAACCTTTGACATAAACCCACTTGCTTCACCCTGTATTACTCACCAAAACACATACAAAACTAAAGAAATGTCTTCCGCGCAATAACAACAATATTGGTTAACCCTTTACCCAACGTAACGGCCAAAACCGGCCAGCGCTATTCTCAAAAATCGCCAATTAATTTCCAAAATATTTTCATTTTTTGTCTCAAAAACATAGGTTATGACCCCTCGTTGGAACGAGCTCGTTCCAACGAGGGGTCATAACCTATGTTTTTGAGACAAAAAATGAAAACAATTAGTTATTCAATAATTTTTTTTGCAAGTGTCGTCTGCTTTTCATGTTAGGTAAAGGGTTAAAATTATTTTGTGTTCTTTTTCATCGACTACCGAAGTAAAGCGATAGGGACAAACTGAACTCAATCTGAGACATCAGAACGATGATGATGATTGGTTTGAACTGGGGTTTTTTTCTCTCTCTCTTTCTCTCGTTTTTTTGTTGTTGTTGTTGTTTCAGTCGCTTGACTCGTTTGTCACATTTAGTGGTGCCGAAACTCGTGTGGTCTGTGCTATGTTTGGGATAACCAGTAATGTCCTAACCCCGAATGGTTAATATCGTGTGTCAAAGTAACTCTTGTTAATCAGTTTATCCAGTCGTGGAACACGGAGGTAAATAATTCGCCTATTGGCTGTATCTATCGAACTTTTAAGACAACATTCGAATTTGAGGATTATTTGAGTAAACTCCCCACTGGCCTGGCAAGGGTATGTTTGAAGTTCAGAACTTCAAATCACCAGCTTCCTATAGAAACCGGTCGCTGGACTAGAACACCCAGAGAAGAGCGACTTTGAACTTTTTGCGATGCGCAATCATTAGGTGACGGATATCATTATATTTTAGAATGCCTGAGTGTTGTTGCCCATCGAAAGAAATATATACACAAATCACTCTACACTCAACCGAATATAATAAAGTTTGCTGCACTAATGTCCAGCTCTAACGAAAAGGAACTGATCAATATATCAAAATTGGTTAAAATTATTAACAGAAAAATAATTAACAAGTAGATAATTATTATTTAGCATAATTATAAACAAGGGATAGTCCCCCGGTTTCCTCATGTGGATCTTTCTCACGTGCTTTTGCTTTACGTCCATTAAAACCACTCTCATTTAGTTTGAAGTACATCTTAACAACCATTAGCGAGTGATTCTGTATTTGTTGACGCGGTGCTTGCTTTGCTTGGGGTGGGCGTGTATTCTGTGGCTCAACATTAATTACTTGCTGAAATCACTGCGTCTAATCAGAAAGCTGGAGCCGTGCGATTCACGCCTACCTGTAGTGCCAGATCGCACATGCGTTGTACAGCCGAGAGAAGACCATTGACTTATGGCGCCTCATATGTGCTGAATAGGACAGAGGTTTAGCCCTAGCATTCCCTAGAGCCCAATTTCTTGACTTTCGTCGCCTGGCAGTCGGATGTATTGAACGCAGATCCGGTCATGATGGGCGAACTTTCGTTTTCAAACAAGATTGGTTGACTGGGAAAATGCTATGCTATCATTTTCGATTTGAATATACTTGAGTAGAAACTATGCCGTTGTATCCCTTATTCATATTCAACCTCCCCCTTTCGTCCTCTCCAACACTGTTGGCAACCTGACAAGTGGTCGTGACATTTACTAAAAGGCTGTCCTCATACAGAATCAGTTCGCCCCCTGGGTGTACCGGGACGACATCTGGAAGTCTGGGACTGCTGGTAGCGCCTTGGTGCGCTCATGGGACGAATTGCTACACGGAATTCACACCAGGTTCATGGAATATAGGTTTGTAAAACTCTGACCGCACCCCATACCCACCTCACTATAATTCACCTACCAACGATGCCATTAATATAGGGGCACCTCTTTATTTACATTGTGCCCCTCTACACTTTACCTGCTCCATTGTCCTCATTCTAATTGTTTGATGATATTTTATTTGCTGTACATCATGTACCATAAATATGGTTTGAGCGTAATAAAGTAAAGTTAAAGTTAAAGAAATGGCACAGAGAGTTAACTTCTCTCGGTCGGAAACCAATGCTCTGTGTGCAAACAGCCTACCCATGAAGAGAAGAAAGGCGACAATTCCGCACCGCCGTAACTTTGTAAGTTGTGTTTGTGTTGGGGGTGGGGTGGCGATGTCTCAGTGGTTAGACATTTGATTTCAAAAAGAAAGATTCACAGCTCGACCCCCCCCCCCCTCCCAAGGATTATTGCGTGGTGTCATTGAGCAAGATATTTAATCCCGATAGCCCACGTGGGGCTCGGTGGCTGGGGCACACTGCACGTTGATGGTGCACACCCCTTCAGCAGATATTATTCCTGGCTGTACGGATTCATACGCTGGGGAGTCTGATATTTAATCGGCGCTGCGCGGCGGTTCTCTACGAGTACTCCGACTTCCTCCACCCCTAAAACTGCTTCACACGCGGTTACTCATGCTGCTATCTGTCTGAAGTGCCGTTCCTGCCCCCCCCCCCCCCCCCCCCCCGAAAAAAGCGTGGGCCATATCGTTGAGAACACATGGTTACTGCACGGTGGTGCTTATTCTTGAATTTAATGAAATAGGTGAGTATCGGGACTTGTTCGTCGAGAAACAAAAATATTTTGGTAGGCCACCAGACCTCAGTGAAAGTGACAGTGGTTTAGCACTGCTTACGAACATCAAGGTTTTCATCAGTTGCTGTTGACAGTGTCGTCACGAGAATCTTCGATGTCTTTCTAAAATTGTTTTTAGAAATGATCCTTCTTGATGTGTCAATGTTTGAAAACCTCATCTCTCTCTCTCTCTCTCTCTCTCTCTCTCTCTCTATTCAATTTCTCCAGATTTCTTCTCCTACAATATGTGTGCTACAAATTATATTTTTAGAAAAAAAACACTCATTTATTCTTGTTTTTCCTCGTTGTTAACCTTTAATTGAGAATTATATATTTTGGTTGATGAGCACATTTCCTAATCCTATGATTTTCCACCATTTTAAATATCGTCTTTGTAAAGGATAACTCTGTGTTTTATGGTAATTTGCCCAATCCAAGGTAAGTTTTACTTTTCTGGTTGTTTTAGTTCGATGAGTTATCTCATGTTTCGGAGTAAACAAGCTGGTTTAAAACTTTCAGTTCCCCCATTTTTGCTAAGAATCGTTTTTATAAGGTCTCTGGTGTGATTTGAACTAGTTTACATCAGTTTTCAGCGTCAACCAAAAGACCAATTTACATTACAAAGCTGGCAAGATGATTACTTACATGATATTTGCTAAAAAATATTGCACACAACCTCTAGAAATTCAATGAGAATCAATTTTCAATATAAATACAATGAAACTCGCTCTTTTAAGTTCAGGTGTAACTTAGGGCCTGGAATTCTACCTCTTTTTTCCTGAGCTCTTGAGATTTTCGATTCAGAGTCAGATTATGCAACGGAAATGAGTAAATTTTTAAAAACTCGTTCCAATTTATTCTTAAATGTACATATTTTTGTATTATACCGTATTATATTTTTGTCACTAGGGGAATTGGTAACCACTTAAAATTCACTCCGCAAATATTCGTGGGGTCGGGTGCGCAGCCGAATAATCCATTAAAAAATAAATATAGCTGAATGTTAAGCCATGCATACGGGGACTCCTGGGTACTTACCTCTTTCCTATTAATTAAAACCCTTCAAGCTCTTTCCCTTGGGCACAAAGCTGCACTCTGTTTCCTTCAAATCCCAAAAGAGGAGAGGGCGCACCCGCCCCTTTCGCATCACCGGTAGTCTTCGGCGCAATTACTTATTTATACAGATCCACAACAGTTCGGTGTATTGTGATTGAGACTAATGTCCTTCCACGGAGATTTACTACTATGGGACCACAGCACAGAAACTAATATCGTACCAGTGAACACGGCTTGGTACCTTATCGACAAAACAAAATGAGGGCAATGATGTTGACGACGACGTTGTTGATGAGGATGACAATTACGACGACTGCCACGATGCTGATGACGATAATGATAATAATGTTATATTTTGTGTGCAGGAAATTTTGGGTTACATCCAAGATCGATCCTCTCACGCATAATTTGTGGCAATCGAACAATATAATAAATGTGAAGAGAGTTTCCATCTAGACAACACAGGCAGTTGTGTCAAGATTTTCAAACGATTGACCCACCCCCCCCCCCCTTCTATTTCAACACATGTGCCATTCAATGAGACTGCAAAACGATCATCGATAAAGTCCACCTATTTGTCTGTTTAACATAAGCCGCATTCAAAGTCAACCATCTTTTTATTCGAGAAAGTGAATCTTCACAACCCCCAGCACCGTTAAAGAAACAAAGAAAAGAAAAATTACAGCACCGCATCAGAGGAGCTAAGGCAGACCTCACCCATCAACGGGGAGCACCGCATATTGAAGTATTCGCGATTAAGGGTGCATCTGTTGGTCCCACTTTTGTATAATTTGCTCTTTTGTAAGAGGTCCTCACTTTTGTAAGAATTGTTTAGCCCTTTTGTAAGTAATCATCTTGCCAGCTTTGTAATGTAAAGCGGCCTCATGGTTGACGAGAGCTATAAACTGATGTAAACTAGCTCAACTCATACCAGAGGCCTTATAAAACGATTCTTAGCAAAAATGGGGAACTGAAAGTTTTAAATCCATTTGTTAACCTGTTTGCTGGAGATCACGAGTTCCCGAAAAACTCTTAAACATTTAAGTCCAACTTGTTTACTCCGAAACATGAGATAACTCATCGAACTAAAAACAACCGGAGGAAGTAAAACTTACCGAGGATTGGGCAAATTACTATAAAACACAGAGTTAACCTTTACAAAGATCATGTTTAAAATGGTGGATGTCAAGGTGATAGCTAAAAGTTGTGATTTTGTTGTATAAAAGTGTATATATCTTTGATAATTTTCCTCGTTCGGGCAAAGGTACCAGAATGTGCGTTTATATAACGGACCCCGAAAACCGATTTGTCACTGAAATTCTGCTAATTAGGCATGAAATTTAATGTCCATTAGGGCACATTTGTTGAACGCCACATGGGCTAACTGATAACGGATCAAAGAAGTATTCTGCGGTAATCATTATCTGTGTAATTATGACCACTTAATAGGTGATGGTTATAGAAAACAGTACATCGCATATGTTCTGGACACACACCCATATTACGCAGCTAGCCTGTCTCCGAAAGGTCAAAAGATACCAAAGTGCTAGTCTTTCAAAGGAACTTTAAAGCGAGTATTAAATTAAGATAGATCTAAGCGGCCAAGTTCAAGAGAAGCGATTAACTGAGAATAAATGTTCTGGCTATCTAAATAAAAATCGGTGGATTTCTCGAAAAATTCATTCCAGCCAATTCCAGTCGGAAGGTGTGTAAGGCTGTGGGTCGTTGCGAGTAGATGGGGAGGTCCCATGCTATAGGTTAGAGGAGGTGCCGCATCGGCGCGAAAGTATAGGCACATTGTGATGTAGGGGAGCCACAGAGCTCATATTTAGAATAGGAGCAGTCGCGGGCCAAGTCGGTGGCCATATAAGAGAATAGGATCAGGAACAGGAAGTACGAGCTCAGGGAGCTATATGCATTAAGTAAACGGCATTACATGTTTTAGAAGGCAAGCCATACAAAAGCAGAGTCGGCTTTGCGTGTATGAACATTACCCTGAGAAAGAAGTAAGGGAGAATTTAACTCCATTGGTGGCGATTGCATGTGTAAAAAGCGTCAAGTAATGTGACAATAAGCTAGTGGCCGTGCAACGGCAGTAGTAGGGTGACATTCCGTCACCTGTCAGAGCAGAGGCGTCCGATAAAGTGACAATACGCTAGGGGCCTTGCGGCGGCAGTGAAAGGGTGATGTGAAGAGGCGACCAAGGAACCAATACCAGCGAAGAGGAGGAAAAGGCATCGAAAACAGAGAATGTGGGCCCGCAAGATACTCAAAAACTGTGGGTGGGGGTGATTGACGTTTTGTTTTCTTATTCTTTTAGATTCCTTGTAAGTCACAAATTATCATATTTATTATTTTTATATATGTATTAAAATTGTTGTTTTCAGTGAACTCCTGTTGATTTATGCTTTTCGAGGAAAAGCTACTAACCCCTTCAGGATAAGAACCACCCCAACAAAAGTGAAACAGGCGGGTTCGTAACTGCGAGGCATACGTTCATGCACGGATTCAGGCAACACTCCTTGAGTTTTGGCTGAATACGCGATGTGAATCCATTTCTTCCAGCAGCGACAAAGCCCGGTTTCCAACAGTTGAAAATCATAGGATTAAGAAATGTGCTCATCAACCAAAATATATAATTCTCAATTAATGGATAACAACGAGGAAAAATAAGAATAAATTAGTATTTTTTTTAAAAATATAATTTGTCGCACAAATTTTGCAGGAGACGGAAGCTAGAGAAAATGAATAGAGAAAAGAGGAGAGAGAGAGAGAGAGTCCCCTCTCGTGGAAGTACAGGGGGGGGGGGGGCGGATGTCCTCCTACGGGAAAATGTGGAATATTTAGTACTTCAAAAGAAGTGGCAATTGTTATCTTTGCGGAGCTGTGAACTATACACAGCTAAATGGGTTATTTACGGCTAGCGAGATAATTGAGTTATCGCTATGTTGAATATTCATGAAGATCAAGCCATCTCGGATCTTGAAATTGAAGGGGAACGGCGTCCCCCTACTCGGAAAAAGTAGGGAAACGGCGTTCTCCCGCGTTCCTCCAGGAAAGAATCACTGACCAAATTCTCGGTGGAAAGGTGAGATTGCAGATACATGCATAATATTTTCCTCTGAGAAAAATAAACGTTTACAACTACCGTGTCTGAATACAGGGAAAAGCTATCATAGAATGTAAAAGAATAGCCCAAGAACATTAGGTTTCACTAGGGAAAAAAAACGGAGAAAGCTGATTTTTTCAGGGAATGTCGAGTACATGTCACTGAACGATTAGACAAAAGTCCCCTAAAATCCCAGTTGAGCTTTTTTTTCTACAGCCTTTTTTCGAAAACGCGTTTGAAAAAAATCAAAAAAAATCGCACGAACTTTGTAACCTCGAATTGATCCAACTGTATTTTTTGTTTACGCGTATTTCGAGCTACATAATGTCTAATATACATTTACCTAGAGGAAAATGTGCATTCTGTGACAATTTCTGCGAAAAATTATTGAAAATTCACAAAAAAGTATCGGATTTACGCAAAAAATGACGATTTTCCTAACGGATTTGCCCAAAGGGTCGTAGTACAGAACGGGATGTTAGTTGGACAGACGATAAAAAATCCACCACCATTTGAAGACTTTTATCATTGCTTACAAAAAAGACATTATGGAAGACCCCCTCTGCTTCTGGCCGAGTTCCCCTTTTGGCATAAAATTCGTCAGCATGAGAACTCAACTATTTTCGGGCTTGGGACCGAACAGACACGTCTGTGTCTGGCAGCATTAGATCAATAAATAATATTTACAGAATGTACAAAAATCAATAAATAATATTTACAGAATGTACAAATCAATCAACATGGATTAAGTTACATTGACTATTATCAACGCTATATACAGAAATGACATGACCTATATACATATTATTCATCGAACTCAGAAATTTCCGACAGGACAGTGTTTCTGTGGTTGTTACAAGAATCCGAACTGCAATTACACAAACCTGAGCAAGAGAGTCCTGCCTTCTTACACCCACACCTTTTTGTACAAGCACTCTTGCAACCACAACTGATCAGATTCAGTAGGTTATCGGGGGCACATGGCTTTGTGGCTGCAGTCGGTACAAGAAGTCCATTGTCTAGCGACCACCCCCAATCCGTCCGAGTAAGCGAAGTGCCCAGCCATTGTTGGACCTGGAGATAACATCTGTAGACATGTTGTTGTGCAGCATCGCTGCTTGGTGGGAGTGAGGCTAGGTCGATGGGTTTATTCAGTTTAGATTTTGCTACATAACGCTTGTAAGTGACATATCTATATTGGTCGAGAGAGGAAACAGTTTTACTCCCGTATAAGATCAGGAGAAGTTGTTCCCCGGCAGCGGCTACTGCACTTGGTGTACAGTCATCCGCCAAAATTGTGTTGACATACTGTTGTGAGTCGCTAGTAACATCGAAGACAATTGTACTGAATACTTTCTTCTTACCAACTCGAAAGAGTGCAGAAGTAGTGTCACAACCACTTATAGAATGTGCTACAAGGAGGTTGCTTCTATGGTCACCCATTTTGGTTGCTATTTCACTAACTGAAACTAGTAAGTTTGGGGTAATGGAATACATCATGTGAATATTACATCCCGGTTGAACTCGAGAGGTAAGAATGACTAACAAGTCTGTGTCTGTTCCCACAACAACATTGTTGTCATCTTGAGCGATGTCAAGTGCAGTTTCGGCTATCAGTACATCAGCATCAGCCTCGGCCTGCTTGGACTGAATATTGATAGCAGATAGCTCCTGCATTAGAAGATCGATCAGTTGGGTTTTGTTCTTGGCATTTGCAAGGAAATCGGATTGGGGTGTGGTGGCTGGTAACTCGGGTGATATATTGATATCAATGGAATACCTGTCTTTAGATCTACGGGCTTGTTCCATGCCCTTTGTCGACATTGTACAAGCATAACCATAAAAAACAACCACGACGTTCGCCCCAAAATGTCTCACTAGATAATTGGAATATGATGTACATATGTCCTTATATGACGACTGTTTAGGCCATACAACTGCCCTCAATAAAAATCCACCATCTACAACAAACAGAGAATGTTCTGGGATTTTAGTTTGCTCGGAACCGTATGTTTTGAGGATCTTACCGAGCGTGCTTTTCTGTGTCTTCCTCATTCCAGCAGAATCAAACAATGATGGTGGTTTCGGGGCGAGTTCATATTTGAGATACCCTTCCATCTCTGCCTGTGACTGAATAACACATGTGATGCGGTTGAACAGAATTGTGGGGTCAATCACTACCTTACTTCCACGGACTTTGATGCTATTTGCCATCGATGCGAAAGACTTCACAGTGTCAACACGTCGTAGTTTGATGCTGTTGAACGTTTTGCTTACAACATTCGATACGCAACATTCACCAATTTTGCGAACTTGGTCACAGTTCACAGTTTCGTCGGCCACAAGCTCGGTCGCTATAGAGACTAATTGTAGTGGATCTCTATTCTGAAAGGGGGAATGCACTCTGAGCCAGTTCAATAATTTGGTGATATCATTGGCACCAGTCAATTGTGAACTTTGACGGAGATCCCGATGTTGTTCGCCATGACCAGTGTGAACATGAACAAAATTTTCGAGAGCATTACATATCGGAAGGCAAAGAGTAGTCCATGTACCCATTTCGCAACAGTGCTATCGGTTATTCCCCTGCCATGTGTGAGACCACCAGGGAGCTTGAACATTCTCATTAAACACTGCTCTATGGTCTGATCAGAATATATCCCGTCCCAGAATTTATCTGAGCGCCTTATGGTAAAGTAACCTTTCTCAGTGAACAACTTCAAATCATCCTGTTGCATTATTTCTGTTAGCTCATTCATCTGCTGCAAATAGAGATGAGAACTTTTTGCGTATGCAAAATGAACACCTGCGTGAAATACTGGAATCATATTGCAAACACAATATGTGTGGAGTTCCCAGTCGCCTGTGCGCTCTGCTCTCAAGAACAACTGGAGAAGACCCATTTGCTCGTAGTATTGTACCCAAAGCTTTCCTGTGCGTCCTACGGACGCATTCTGGAGCAGTTCGTGTAATTTTGACAGTAGATGGTTGACACTTTCTTGATTGACAGCGTCAGCTGTTGTACAGTCACCTCTGGCAAGTCCACAGAATATTTCATTGACTTCTGTGCAGTCTATGTTATCTAGTGTTCGGCTTTCTTCAAACACAAGTTTTGTAATGGCAATTTGTGTTAGCAAATGGACACGAACTGCTCTTGAATATGCATGACCACTGATCAAATGATGGATTGACCCACCAGCATAAACAGTCCCCCAAAGTTCATCCAAGCCGCTACCAGCCATGATCGAACCAATTGCCCCTAAATATGATTTAATCGAACATGGAAATTGAAACAATGATGCTATAATACGGTATTTGAATGAGAAAAGTCGATGCCGTTTGAATTTGAGTTTAGGGGGTATGGTTAATATTTCACACGTTTCACCAGTTCATTATGGAATAAATGACTATTGTTATATATCATTATAAAGCCACTGCTTTTCTGCAATTTTTGCTATATAATTTAACTCCCAAAGTAGTCGTAGATTTGATTTAATGGACGTTGTGTACCGTTGTGTGTATGAAAACAATAAAAAATTTTTCGTAATTTTGTACATTTTCGTGAATATTTCACCATTGAGTGTGAGGATTGGTACAAAGTTGGCATTTTCTGTTGGGGATATGTATTCTCAATATAATTCAGCACGATATTTATGATTCTCACCCTACTAAGGCGAATAAGAATGAGAAATATGGAGCTGGGTCGAATTTTTTTTTAAATTTTTTTTTTCATCAAAAAAACGCTATAACTAAAAAAGCTCAACTCGGATTCGCGGGGACTTTTCACACTTTATCCGCAATGTGTGTCCCGGAAACATATAAAAAAATCAGCTTTCTCCGATTTTTTTCCTTACTTTCTCATTTTTATGTCTAATGTGCCTGGACTAGAAAGGTACTTAATCTATATTGGCATATAGTTCCGTGTAATTGGAGCATGGTGTATCAATTTATCTGATACTCCATACTGGTCTTTTCAGTTACGTTGGACGTATTTCAAGTAACAAACAAGCATTTTTACAGGCTGTGCCACGACAGTAGTATGTCTCGAACGTTTCATGATCTATTTAGATGCTCTCATGTGACGTAATAGTCACGTCACATGACCCAGTGGCGCCATGTTTGGTTGTCATGGTATACCGCGTGAGCGGCTTTATTGTGACGTAATTACCATGGTAATACGTACCCTTAGTGCTCATGCGCAGCGCGTGTTGTAAGGTTGATACATGTTTCAGTCATCCATTTTGTAGATTGGAGGCCGCCATCTTAGTTTCTATGGTAGCACTATGGTAGTTTCTATGGTAGTGGTTGCTATATGACCCAAAACTCTCTAATAGGACAGAGATGAGTTGGGAGGGTGTGTTTCTTTGTATAAGAGTAAATCTAATTACCCAAATCGGCACGACAAGTTTCAAGTCCTCTGCTTCCATCTATGTAACTATAAGCTATGCAAACGATTCTGTCTATCCAACCGTGTTAGTTTGTTTTGGAGTGTACTCCAGTGGAGTGGAAGAGCCTATCAGTTGGAACAGCTTTGCTTATTGTTACTGTATTTAGCTTTTCTGCTCTGTTGAGGCTAGTTCAATCCCTATTCCGGATACTCTTGTTCTTGTTTCGAACAACGTGTTTCATGTATCCAGATCGTACAATCATTTCCCCACCCACTGTCACATTGTTCACAAATACAATGTTTTCTAAGAATAAGTCCAAAAGTCAATCGAGCAGTAACGAGGCCAGGCATTGCTCGAACGACTCGAATCCCATCGAGCAAAAGAACTATCGAGCAATTGCTCGAACGATTGACTCCACAAACGGCTCTTCGACTCATTTCGGAATAAAACGGATTCTAAAAGAGATTCTGTAAGTGGGGTACCTAGAAACGAGGTTGATGATTTCATCGAATAAGCTAAAGATCCATGAGAGTATTTACTCCATGGAGAAATGCTCTTGCGACTCGAATATCATCGAGGAAATGAGCTATCGAGCAATTCACATTCGACTCACCTCGGTATTTGGGGATTGAGGACTGGTGATTTTGGGGACTATTGGAGGATGCTTATTCTGGAAACCACAGTCTTCAGTCCCTAAATACCGACATGAGTCGTAGAGTCATATGTGGAGTCACTCGATCGAGCAATTGCTCTATAGCTCATTTACTCGATTCAGATTCAGATTCAGATTCTTTATTCACGGTACACATACATGTAAAATGGTTACAAATAAACATATTGCACAAATGTGATGTGAAGTATACCGTAGGAAGTGGCATAGCCAGATTGGCTGTCTACCTGCCACCCCCTGGAAGAAGATGGGGTGATTGCAAACAGACTGTGACTGAAAGAATGAACAGAGAGCCAATTATGTGACACATGATGGAGAATGACGATCGAATCATTACTTTTCTGATATTAGAGTATTAGTGTTTCATTTTCGCCAGCGGAAAGACGGTGATTCAAGGTAGGCAAGAAGCAACCTGCCTATAGGACTCCCTCCACTACTTATCATAACACATGAGGGCGGCAGCAAGTCCCATCGTGAAGTTCGTATCGTTTAGACTGCGACAAGGAGGTTGGTCATGATGTTTGGGTGTGGTGTCTACGTTAGCTGCATCATCATCGTAGGATGACGAATGTTATTGATTTATTTGTGTAGACTTTTATTTGCAAGTTCATACTTATATCCATATAGTATTTTACATAGCACCACTGTAAGGAGGAAGCGCGACAGGTTGCACAAGACGAGGATTCCAGATTTAGACGCGGACCACGACTTTGACAATTTACGAAGTTTACGAAGTGCAATCAGGACAGTAGGGATTGTTGCAGCTGACATAACTGGAATATGAGGAAATGAATGTGGAAGTTAGCTTGTTCTTAAGCATGCTTCTGTCGCTAATATTACGAGTTGTGTCGTCCAGAGCATTCCATAGTTTCGGGAAGGAGTATAAAGGAAATTTATCCAGAGTTTGGGTCCGTGTTTTTTCTATGTATAGGAGGCCTGACTGTCTAGTTCTCCTACCAGATGGATTGTCAGTAATTTTAAATATATCGTTGAAAGACACCGGTAATCTGCCGTTCTGCCAGTCAAACACGAACAGTAGTGCATGTAGCCTAAACAAATCATCAACCTTGAGTATTTGGTTTTCTTTAAACAGGGGATCTGTATGAGAATTGTACTTTTTGTTATTAATTATTCGTATTGAACGTTTTTGCAGGACAGCTAGTTTTTTGATAGCTCTTGAGTTGCCCCATGCCTGGATTCCGTATACCAAATGGCTATGTATGAGGGCGTAATACAAAGTTTTCATAGCTCCGTGGGGGAGGATATTTTGAACTTTGTTTAGACTATAGTTTGCGCGTGCTATTTTCGAGCATAATCGGGATATGTGAGCCTTGTAGGATAAATGTTCATCAATGCTAATTCCCAAGAATTTAACAGATTTTTCTGTTTCGGTGGCCCCAACTTTGTTAATGTTTTGGTTATTTATTTTTACCTCTTGACAAAGATTTTTGTTCCTACCTTTATTTGGATTAAGTATGATGTACGAGGTCTTCTTAGCATTCAGCATTAACTGGTTCACAGAGCACCATTCGAATAGTTTCTGGAGCTCGTCATTGAAATACGATGTAATGGGATTATTATCGGAGCCCGGGCAGTGTGCAGTGGTGTCATCGGCAAATGATAAAAGATTGAGTGATGTTGAGTTACTTATATCATTTATATATAAAAGAAAAAGAATAGGGCCTAAAATCGAGCCCTGTGGTACACCACAACTCTGTTTGGCTAAGTTCGATTTGTGCTCTCCGTACGTGACATATTGAGACCTGTTGGACAAGTAACTTCTAAACCAATTGTTGGTGACACCTCGGATGCCATATGTTTCCAGTTTACCTAATAGTATTTCGTGATTTATGGTGTCAAAAGCCTTTGACAAATCCAGGAACAGTGCTAAGGTGCTGTTTTTTTTCTTCTTTATTATTTTCTATTGCAATGCTTTTAAGGAGCTGAAGAACTGGATGAATAGTACTATGTCGCTTTCGGAACCCATATTGGTGAGGGTATAAAATATTAAACCTATTGAGGAAACTCTCTAGCCTCACTTCCATGAGTTTTTCCATTACTTTTGAGAATACCGGAAGTATACTGATAGGTCTGTAATTTGTAAAGCTGTGCTCGTCACCCGCTTTAAATATGGGTATCACCTTCGCGATCTTCATCCTGTCTGGTACTTTGCCGTTTAGGAAAGAGTTGTTAATTACATGTGTTAGAGGATCCAATACTTCGGTTATCGTATGCTTAAGAAGACAGGTTGTGATGTCATCGCAGTCTTTAGATAATTTTGGCTTCATTTTATTTACTACTCGGTTGACTTCTGTGGGATTTGTGGGTATTAAATAGAGATTATTGGAGACATTGTTGTCCATGTAATCTGTGTAGGACTTATTAGTTTTCTGAATCTGTTCGGATGTGTTTTTTCCAATGTTGATGAAGAAATTGTTGAATTCTTCTGCGATGGCATGGGGCTCGTTTAACTCGATGTTGTCCTGGATGAAGAACGATGGTAATCTGGCTTCAGGTTTTCCTTTATTGATGGCTTCGTTTAAAATCTGCCACGTTCTTCGCATATTGTTTTTGTTTTCGTTTAGGATATCTCTATAATAGGTAGCTTTACATTGTTTTTTTACCTTGTTGAAGATTCTACAGTAGTTTTTATAGTTTTCTGAGTTCCTTTCGGTGGGAGCATGGAGTTTTTTCTTGTAGAATTTTTCTTTGTTGTTGGAGGATATTACAAGCCCCCTTGTCATCCATGGCTGTTTTTTAATAAATTTTTTGTTCTGGCTAACACGTTTGAGAGGGAATGCTCTTTCATAGGCTTCCATATAGATGTTTAGGAAGGTTTCATATGACTCATTGGGACAATTCGACTGCATTACAGGATTAAAATCACTTTGCGAGATAAGTGTTTTAAATTCAACTATTCTTTCTGCATTTATTATTCTTTTTAGTGTAAAGTGTGGTGTATCTTTTGGTTTGGGGTTTTCCTCAATATAGAAAACACCAAAATGATCTGACACGTCAGATATGACTATTCCAGGTAATGCTGCTTGTGGAACATTATTAGAGAAGATATGATCTATCAGAGTAGCAGAACCACAGGTTACTCTTGTTGGCTTGGTGATATACGGCAGAAAGCCTTGACTGAACATGAGATTAACAAATTCTTCCGTTTTTGAGTGTGTAGTTGCTTTTAAAAGGTCGAGGTTAAGATCCCCCATAATATAAACTTTTTTATTTTCGGCATTTAAAACATTCGTTATTTCATTTAATTTTGATAAGAAAAGGTTGATGTCGGCTTTAGGAGGAGTGTTGGGTCTATAAATAACGCCAATAATTCTGGGTTGGTATTTATCTTTAGTTTCAATAAACAGAGATTCGAAGACATGGGGAATAAAGAACGAAATATCATTACGAACTCTGTAGGGTATTCCTTCTTTAATATATAGACCAACCCCTCCTCGACCATCATCATTCTCGTGTCTCATACGTTTAATAATCGGGGCATAGCCATCCAGACTGAACGACATCTCTGGAGGAATTTGGAAAATTTCGGTAAGTCCTATTATGTCGAAGAAGTTCTTTCCTGTTTGTAGGTCATATAGCATGTTTTGAAAGGAATCCCAATGGGCCTTCAGGCTTTGGCAATTGAGATGGAATATTGAGAATCCTGCGTCTATTTTACAAACCATTGACTGAAAGTCTCTAGGCGAAAAGTAGTTGCAGTCAGTTGCGTGGTTTTTATATGGGGATTCATCATTTTCTGTCAAGGAACATATTTTCTCATTATAGAGCTGAATAAAGTCGTACTCTGCGTCTACCTGCACCTCGTCGAGTGTAATGTTACCCGCCATAATTCACCAACATACTACCATCCTTTCTCGCTGGACAAATATATAAAACATAACTACAATATATTGTTCCAAGATGAAGATAAAAGGAGGTTAAGTCCCAGATAAAGTTCAACTGTTGGACGGGTTGAGACGTTATTTCTTTTTCATTTCTAGTCACAGTCTGTTGCGGTAATAGTATGTAATTGGGAGTTTGTTTAGAAACGAAAATTTTCTGTACAAACAGGATAAAAACACTGTAGTTTATATACAAGTACGTCGGGTGCAACATCACCCTACCTAACATCACATCAAAGTGATATGGTATCTTGGATGAATGATTGAACAAATAAATTTACAATTAAAGGACTTTACAGTAAAACAATGGATTCAATGAGGATAGAGAATGAGTGAGTCAATTTGTAAAAGACGAGGTGGAGTAATATGAATGAATGAATGAATGAATGAATGAATGAATGAATGAATGAATGAATGAATGAATGAATGAATGAATGAATGAATGAATGAATGAATGAATGAATGAATGAATGAATGAATGAATGAACTATCATCATCGAGGGGGTCATAAGCCTTATTTCAGAGAAAAAAAAAAAAAAAAAAAAAAAAAAAATCCCGAAAAACAAACAAAAGTGTACAGACCTTGAAAATTGAATAGTTGTCAATGGCGCTGAGAGTTTTGACGTTACACTTGGCAGACGGCAGACGGTCAATGATCAACCGGGTGAGAATTTGGGATTAAAGTTATTTCACTGGTACTAAGTTGACGAACTAGCGTTGGCTGTATTTCAAGGTATAGTTTCACTAATTAAAAGTTCATTTGTTAATGAATAATATTGCATAATTACATCAAGGAATGTACACTTTGATAACTAACAATTAATAAACATAACAGCCCTTAAAACGACCAACAGACGACATTCATAAGAAGTATTATTGAGAGACCGATTTGTCTTCCAGCTCACGACCCCAATGATGCTAAATTGACGATTTAGCGCAAGAGGGCACTACAGGGTATAAATTATCTGATGAACTGTTTAAGTGCTCTTGATCAAAAATAAATAAGGTGGAGGTACTTTAATTTTTTACCCTAAACAGCAAGTCAGTCACACATCCACACGCTCGATCAGTCAAGCACCCACACATCCATCCATCCGATCGTCCACCCAGAAGGAAGGAAGGAAGGAACGAACGAACGACCGAATGAATGAGAGAACGAATGACTGAACGATTGAATGAATGACACTAGTAACACTATGAATGAATGAATGAATGAATGAATGAATGAATGAATGAATGAATGAATGAATGAATGAATGAATGAATGAATGAATGAATGAATGAATGAATGAATGAATGAACGAATGAATGACACTAGTAACACTAATAACGAACGAATGAGTGAATGAATGAATGAATGAATGAATGACACTAGGAAATAGTAAACAAGTTCTATGCTACTTGTTCCATCCGTTATGTCGAGATACACCGTCCACGGCCCCATAGGAACAGGCTCACTTTGATGAGCACGCAGATTCGGTGGTTATTTGTGAAAAGCGTTGGTCGGTTTTGGACGCTACGCAGAGCAAAGGGC